>JAFBMS010000032.1:3427500-3847500 GCA_019788955.1 Albula glossodonta
GACATTGTAACAGTCTTTAATTTCCCAGTTGACAGTTCAATTTCTGATCATAAAGGAATACATATCTTAAACTAAGTCTGTTTAAATATTTTTTTACATATTTTTATTTGACCAAATTTGCTCCCTTTCCCCCTAACCCAAACTCAACCAAACAAGTTGATCTCCAAAACAATGCTGCATGTTGACTTCAGGAGGAGGACGCTGCGCTCATCCAACAACCCTGACTTCTTTACACACTGTTAACACACTACAAATCTCATATGCAAGGTCAATGCAGGGTTCATGCTTTACTTACAGAACAAGTGTCTTTACAGTGTAAGCCACCCATAGGACCCCTGTTTCATCATTTACATAAGTTTAACATGTGATCCTCTGTGCTCTAATGAAATAATTAAACAAGAAATCAAGTATGTTTTTTTTTTTTTTTTTTTAAATAACTCAAAGTTTTAATCTGATTATATGATTAAAATAATGTGAAATTTGAGGTAAAACTACACATGGATATATGTAACTAAATTATGGTCTTATTTAAAATGAACAGTCTGTCATAATGAACAGTCTGTCGTAACACTATTGTAGTTCATACACTTTATTCGTTTATAAATGTACACTGTTAAATTTTAACTTGCAACCTTGAATTTGACCCTGAAACAATATCCTCCATTTTTTAAGAAGTTGTTGAAGAAACACACATTTTCTGTGTGTATACAAATACTGTTTTCTTTTTTTTTCTTTTTTTTTTTTCAAAAATTTTGGTTTTAGCCCAAGGAGAAGATATTTTTATATTTTAATATTTTGCTAACAATAACCTGTTTCTTTTTTCAAAACCTACAATTACAAGTACAAAAAAGGTAAGAATTATACACCTTCATTGTTTCACACCTGAAACTAGGTCATTGTTTTGTTTTAAAATATTCATGATATCAAAAAAAAAAAAAAAAAAAAAAACATTCAGTAGGAGTAGCATGCCTCTGGGTAATATCATCTGTAATTTTATTATTAGAGGTTTTCCTTTTTTCAAAGGGTTGTTAAATTGTCATCTGCAGAAAAAAAAACTCCTTAAAAAAAAAAAAAACTTCCATATTATCATAAAGTGCATCACTGAAAGTCAGATGTACATGCAAAAACAATCAAATGAGTAAATAATTTAAAATATCAATCCCTAGGCAACACTCGGCTTTGACAAAACTCAATCCTCTGTACCTGGACTTAATTGAAAACCAATATTTATCCTTATGAAATGTAAATGTGATGGATTGGCCTCCAGAAATGTAAAACCAGAGAAAAATCCTCGCTATTTAATTTTGCAGTCTATCCTTCTGTGTACCAATCCCTGCATATCTAGACTTGTTGGCAACCACCTTACTTCCACATAATATTCACTATGGCAACGTGATTAGAGGGCCTAGTAGGTAAAGAGCGACAAATCCAATCAAATTGCAAGCTCCAATCCAAGTTTGTTGCTGACAAAGTGAAAAGTTTCACTGCCAAAAAAAAAAAAAAAATTGCTGAGCAGAGACCTTTACGGTGTATGGATCAAGTACAGAAGAACCAACTCCATAGCAATTTACCACATTTCTCTTTCATGTCCACACCTTTATTTGGAAATGCTCAGTGTCTTGTGCACAGTAATGCAGCCGCACCCAGGTCGATGAGGGGTGGATTTGGGGGGGGGGGGGGGGGGGGGGGGGGGCATGCAGTGTGCAGTCTGAGTGGTCATATTTTTAAAAAAATCAAGCTTGAATGAATATGTTCTATGTCTGCTCCAGAATTTGATTACATTCCTGAAGTTTTTTTTTTGTTTTGGTCAGACAAACATTTTTTACACTGATGTTTGTATGCTTCTTACACTCAGTGATTAGGAGTGAAGGAAAACAAATGTGCATGTTAAGGTATTGATTATTGTACTCAGTAAAAATCCTGCAGAATATATTGATTACTGGTTCATGGAGTGAAACAAAGGAAAAGTATCAAGCAAAAAATATAATGAATATTTTATCTTAAACACATTTTTTAAAAGAATTTCATGGAATTGCAACAACTGTGGAGTTCTTGAGTCATGCTATTTTGCTGATAGCATCATCACTATCTAGAAAACTCTCTGCCTTTTTCATTTCTAGAAGGTTCAGGTTACCCCACTGTCAATTAGCATTTTTTTTTCTGTGAGCATTTACTGATTTTTAAATAATCTGGTTTGTGAGATCATTACACTGGCTACGTGCATCAGTGGGACCTGAAGGTTAAGTATGGGATTCTGTTGGAAGGTAATGTTGAAATGGGTGAAGTAAGCTGAATCATATTGAATTTGAAAGTAATACTGTGGAAGGAACTGTGCCTTATGGCACTACTCTTGTTCTTACTGAATTTATTATGTACACAAAAAGGCTCAACCTGTCGGTCAAAGGTTACAGAATATTTATCCAGCTGTATAACATGTTTCAGTTATGAGTTTTCAGTTCTTTTATAGATATATTTACCTATACATATAAGTAAAAGCTCTTTGACACTTGAAAACTCTTCCGACAGTGGTCTCACACTTTTGGACCCTACTATATATGAAAACCAAGAGAGAAGAAAATGAATTTGTCTTTTGTACAGCTTTCCCTCTTTTCCCTCATTTTTCAGTCACAAGTTCTGTCCTTCAGTTCTTGAAAGGAGACAGCCCCAGCACATGCATTTTGATTCACTTGACTGTGAGCCAATTACTGTTCTACATCATTATGGGTACACAGTCTTACAAGACAACTGATTGGAGAAGATGTGTAACTCTCACTGATGGCAACCAGTGGTATTTTAGCTGTAACTATGCCATATAAATATTTACTCTGAATTTTAAAAGATAGTAATTACACAGTCATCTTAGAAACACTGACTTGAGATTATGTTGAAAACTGGGTCAATTTCAGACACCATCAATTCGCCGCAAAGCATTTCCCTCCTTACTCAATGTGTGCCTGTTTGGTTTCACCCAGGGGGAAAAAAGAGAGTGTGGGAAGAATTTACAACACCAAAGAGGTACGGAAGGGTAAAAGCAGCGGTATCCAGGAACAGGGGTGCTGAAGGGAGCATGCACAGTGACAGGGAGGCAGTGACAGGAGGATAACTGCAGAGCAAAGACCTCAGGGAGAGAAGGAAGAGAAAAGACGGGGCTAAGAGCAAAATTCCTTTTGAAGAAGATATCAAACATTAGAAGAAAAAAAATCAATGAATAGGATAGAGTAATCAAGGCTAGAAATAACTAAAGCCTGAGAATATACAAGGCTTGGCTGGTACTACTGATAATGACACTGTATTTAGTTTATGTAGCATTTTGTAGCTCACTCAAGAATCTCCACTCTCTGAGGTTGGATTTTATAGAGGTGACCAACTTGCAAAACTATATCTGAGCAAATATATCATAAAGATTATTGTATATGTTCATTATTTTCTCATATGGCAAATACATTTTAAAAGAAAAGGATTGCTGTGAAATACTGTATATCCTTATGTATAACATTTGTCAGTATTGTCCATCTCTATGTGGGTGACCTAATCCTTGCGGTCCTCTGTCTTTTCTTGCTGTGGTTAGGGGTCTAAAGAGAAGGCTGTCACTTTGCCCACCTTTTACAAAGCTTCTCACTTTACTCCTCTATCTCCCCCTCAATGAGAAAGAGCCTGCCCCCCGTGTCTCTGTCTCATCCATCACCTTTCCGCCTGTCTGGGAAGCATCTCGACTCAATCCGTCTCCCTGACAACAGAGCACGGAGACAACATTCTCCTCTGAGTGCAGGGACTGGGGACCACCAGGACAACAGGGAAAAGGGAAATATGCTGACCAACTCTCCCTAGATGTACTGCAGCAGAAGGACAGGAAGAGACAATTCAGCTGGCTCTCCAGAGAGAGTATTCCCCTGGGGGTGTATGAAGCAGTCTAAGGGAATCCTCAGAAAAAAAGGGAAAGGAACCAGCTTTAACATTCATAATTTTAGACTATTCCCATGCATTAAATTCAGTTTACCAGCACCCTGTCTGTACTGACAACTCCTGATGGACCCACCACCCAACCTCCCAGAGGATTATACTCCTCAATAAAGAGTGCAGAAACTCAGAAAGAAGTAAGTCAGTAAATAAGTCATGGTAAAATTAGACCTGAATGCAAAAATATAATTATGAAACATATTATTTATTAATCATTTATATGGGACAGCAGATTATGTACACTCAATGAAGTGGCAAAGAACAAATGTGAAAATAAAAGGCCATCTTAATGACCTGACATTTATGAATGACTCATGTCCTTTATGAATCATGTGATATATATTTGAGAAGCTTAAGATGGATTTCTTATATTATAGACAGATCTGTTTTTCCAAAAGTCAATAATGTAAAAAGGCTTTTTTTCTCACGCTCCATTCAAAGTTGTACAATTCAGGTTGGTTTTATATTCCATTTGGCCAGGCAGACTCTTGCACTTTTTGTGCTGGTCACCTCAGAGATGAATACATGAATGCAGATATCAATGGATACCAGAGATATCACACAAACATTGCTTTATCATACATAAAGCTTTTTAAATCTTGTAGTTAAAACATAGGTGGGGACTGATTTTGAATCATGCTTTACTGTCTTTTAATCGCAGATTCAAGGGACAGGCATCATTAAAACTGCAATGGTTGTGTGTCCCAAAATGTCAGCTCCTCCTACTCATTTTCAAAATGAATAGAGAAGCAGGAAAATTCAGAGATGACATTAGCTGCAGCAATCATGATCTGGGGATGATAGCCCATTGGCTCTGGTCCTCAGTGCTGCTGTGAAGATTAAAATCATGACAGGCTATGCTATGTGTAGGCAAGTGAGGGTGATGGACTACAGCTTGAGCAGACAGTGAACAGAATCGATAATTACGATCAGTTATTATAGTACAGAGTCAGTGGATGTTTCACCCTGTCATGTCAGCATATAGATTTCCTTTCTTTTCATCAAGTGACATTCACCGCTGGCACATTATTTTACATAACGGAATGCTTTATTAATGCCATTATCAGAGGAACTGAATCCAGAATAAAATGACACATGCTCCATATGAACTCTCCCAGGAAAATCGAATCCATTTCCTTACCGCATAGATGATTAGCTGCCACCTTTAATAATGCTGCAGGACATTGCATGATCTCATATTATAGGTGAAAACAGGAAGTCGATGGTGGAGCCGCTGCTAGTCGGCACTGTCAAGCTAGCGACAGCCACACGAATGTTATTTGTCCAGAAGCAAAGAGAAAAACTCTCCCGGGCACCTGGCATCTGAGCCACATGGCAGCTTTCCAGTGAAAGAAGCGAAACGCTCGCACAGGGTACAGTTCCGGCTCATGGCTCGCGTGGAAAACCGCTCACCTGTCAGAGCTGACAAGCACAACAAGACGGCTTTGTGCTCGTTTTTTAAAAGGGCAAAAACATCCAGCGTACAAAAAACATCCAGGAGTACAACAATACAGAGACGACATGGACAGAATGCAAACCCTAGGCATTCCTTATTTTAGCAAAATGCTACAAATAGAGTGAGAAGGCCACAGAAGGCAAAAAGCACTGATCCACTCTCAGATGATACCTATTTAAAAAAAAAAAAAACTAACTTGGGTAGACTCATAATGATGGGTCAATATAATCATAGAAAAATATATACAAATTTTTCTGTCAGTTTAACTGAATGGAGCAATAGCCTTGATATGTGCTTAGTCATGTAATAGCATATACTAGAGTTTACATACAGAGGTCATACATTTAACACTGCTCTTCCATGTGCCTCTTTATGTGCAACATCAGTTTACGTCATCATTCCTTTGTATTTGAAGCTTGAAATTGAATTGCAAGACAATATGCTACTCTTCTTTCAACCATTTCATTTATATGTCATGGTTCTCTATCCATTAGAGTATCAAAACATGCTTAATTAATATGGGGAAAATATAAACAAACTGCTTTACTAAAGACCTGGGATAGATTTAAAGAGAACTCAGGGCACATTCTGATGACATCATGCCATGGGTTCCTGATGCCTTGGAACATAAACCAACAGAATATGTGTGTATCTAGAAGTATCACATGTCTCAATGCTAAGGTGAACAACAGATTAATTGTAAATGGGATCATTATAGTTGAAATGATGCACTGTCCCTCCTGTGAGATGTTGTACTATTGTAAATTGCCTGGGTTTCTTGTTTCCTGTGTTCTGTTGTATGCTCCATTGTAACCTTTATACAAACAAGAGCTGAAAAAGGCTAATGGTATGTGCAGTTCAGTTCAGTTCAATTAGATTAAATTAAATTCAATTTAGTTTAATTCAAACAAATACTAGGCTCACTTCTACTCTGCTCAATGCTAACATCAGTTACACACACTTTTTTGGATTGCTATCACTGTTTAAAAACGGTCAGTGTGCCCTTGGTTATATGTACAGTATAGCAGCTGCCACCAATTCAGTATTATGTGACCCCAAAAATGACTCTGGAAGCCATAGAAGGTGGAATGGTTACCTGATACTAAAAATACATCATCGAAAGTTACAGCAGTTCAGAAATATCCATATGCATGAGCACAGCCATTCTTCATCGTTCAGTGGTGACTGGCTTTCTGCCAAAGGTGGTTGCTCCACCAAATCCCACATCTCAGGTTTCTACAAAAAGTGTACTACGGTGCAGGGCTTATCATGATGGATGTGAAGTATGGAATTATTGGTTACTGGTGCCCTAGACCTATAAATAGAAGTATAGAAGAGAACAGTGGTATCCTTTAATATGCAAAAATGTGGGAAGGATGGCATGCCGCCCAAGCAGGCCTGTCAAACCCCGTGAAATGAGAGTGCAAGCAACATAACACTTTAAACGTCCTTGAAGCAGGTGTTGAGGTGTGTGACAGTAATGCTGATTGCTCCGGTATGTGAAGTGAATACGTGTGTGTGTGTGTGTGTGTGTCAATGTGTGTTTACAGCTTTATGTGTGTGCTTATATTTGTATATGTCTTTATAAACATAATGTATGCGATGTTGCATTACATGCAACAATGTTTGGATGTTTGGGTGCTTTTGCATTTACATTGTGCGTGTGTATGCATGTGAATGTGAGCATGAATGCATATGTATGCTTGCATGGGTATGACTATGTTGAACATTTGTGTATGATTGTAATGCATACACATGTGAATGCATGTATTTTCATTATGTGGTCCATTGTTTGTGTGTGTGTGTGTGTGTGTGATTGTATGCATTTGTCCATATTTAGTAGTCATAGCTGACACCAAAGCCAGTGCCAGTGGGGACAGGGATTCTGACCTGGTGGATGAAGACCTGGGCTCCTCGGGGGCTGAGCAGCAGAATGGCCCTTCTCAGGGTGTCCCTGTATCGGTTCAGCTCCTCCGTACGCATGGTGCTGAACAGGCTGGAGAAAACACGGCTGATGTTGCGATCCACCCTCTGGAGGGATACGTCCAGGCCCAGCCGAGATGCCTGGTCCAGGAAGCTCTGAAGGCCCCGGATATCTATGGAGAAAGGCACATGGTATGAGCCATACAAACTGGACTCTCACTGGGAGAACACAGACAAAGTACATTTGAGCTAATTATAGCCAGGGAACAACTCTAAATTCAGTGAAACAATTCATTCACCAATTTTAATCACAGCCAGATAATTTCATATGCATATTGGTATGAACAGAATCCACCAACAGATAGGTAAGAGTTTTAGATACATTGTGGTTAAAGATAATTGAGAGGAACATGAGAGACAGGCAAGTGGTACTGTTATCAATGTGTAGCGCATTCGATTATGGTCAGCTCTCAGAAATCAATCTCCGCTGTTTGAAAAGAACTTCACTGACAGCAACAACATAAAACTGAAAAAGTTACTGCAAATAAGGCAAGCGGAGTTTCATTGCTCTCGGCTCCTGTGACCCAGGGAGAACTTCCACTGTGAAGCAAAGCTGAGGCGTATTATACAATAGCTTGTGCAGAAATAGGGGTTTAACATCATCTGCCAAGCATTTCATTTTCCTTATAGTTTTAAGGTACCACTGTTACTTTTGGAATTACTGGAGGTGGGTGGCCTCTTAGAAACGGAATATTGGTTTTGCTCTGTTATCTTTCTGGTTCCAGGCATTTTTTTAAATTGCTGACCCCCATGAAAGAAATTAATTTGACTACTAAGAAACATGAACAAAAATAAACTACACATTGAATACGGATGTGAAGGATGTTGTAATGTGCAATATTACTTTTGTTCTATGCATCAGGCAAGATGCCAGGGTGCAGTAATTCTACAATAAGTAGGTTTCATATCCATAAGAATTTAATTTGTTTGATCTCAGTTCTCTCTCTTACTCTTTCTATTAAATTTACTTTCAACTCATTTTGCTTTATTGGTCTGTCAGATAGACATTTGTGTTGCTAGGACATATGTTGTTATTATTAGCAACACATAACAAATAGTGACAGTAACCTAAAAAATACAAGCAGCTGTTTTTGGGCCAGCCTCAGCACAAGTTAAAATTCTTTCTCTGCTCACTGTCCCTCAGGCTTTAGCAACCTGCCACACAGAGTACACTCGTAATGCTTTACATTTGTTATGTTAATGTAAAGAAGTGGCCAAGATTTAATCAAATGTATTTTGTTTTTCGAGTACATATGCAATTGCATCAAACAGCCTTCAGTGTCCTCAAAGGCATGAAAATTCCAGCCATGGGAAGAAGCCTGAAATTCCCTTTTACCCCTTGACTCCAACTGGTTTTGAAATTTCTAAAACAAATCATGGCGATGACATTGTTTCACCTGTTTTATTACCTTGCACACAAAAACAAAGGAAAGACACACCTCATTGGTATCATTTTGTCCAGTGAGATTTCCTATACTGTTACAAAGGGATATGATCAAATTCACTCTGGAAAAACCTGCAAAATGCAGACAGTTGGACGGGGTTGAATATATTTTTAATGGCACTTTAAATAAATATTATCCATGATAACCACTGGGAAATAAATAATTGTCTCTCATGCTAAGGGTGATTTATTCCTGTAAAGGTGTTTCCCCTTATGTGTTTATACACATATTCCCTGAAAATGCTGGAGAACTTGAGTCTGATCATGCAATGAGTTTGGAGCTTCCGGTCCTACAGATTTGGCTCCATGCTGGCCAACAGATTGCCTGCCAGAGGACAGTGCCTTGTAGGCTATGGAAGGGACACCCCTTAATCTCTTACTGGTCTCTTTCAGTCTTTACCAGTTTTTTTTTTCTTTTTCTATAGTGTCATGATCACATTATATTGAAAAAAAACTGGAAACACAGCACATGCCATCAATTTGATAGCAAGCCCCACTCTTCTAGGAGACCGAACTGTTTTTATGAGAAAATACCTTAATGAAACAATGTCCACTGCTGCTGATCTCAGTGATCCACACTCCTTAATTAAAGCTCTGAAGTTACATAAAGTTTCTATATGCTTCAGTTTAAATGGTAAGGTTCTAGAACTTTCCATCACAGAAATGTTGGTCAAAGTCTAAACAAAAGAGGCTAAACTGATGGAAAATGTAATCCCATAATTGCATGAGTCATAACTCTGACCTCCTATTCAAATTTGTATGAAAGTACATGCACAACAAAAGAGATCTGTTCGTCATGCTTGTATTTAATTAGTAAATGTGCACATACGTGAGATATGGAATATGTAAATAAGCATGGTATGCAAATGAGCCCTTCATCTCCAGCCACAATTGTGTCCTGCTGGTTTCTGATTCCACCCATCTCTCCTGGTAATAACAGCCTCTTCTATATCTCAGCTCTACAATGACAACCTGAACCAAGGCTTGTCACTCTGGTTGTCATGGTACCTGTGAACTCTATACAAGTGACAGGGTTGTTAAACCAGGTGTAATAAAGATAAAATGGGTGGATAAGGTCACTCACTGGTCCAGTTTTTGCATGTCTGGTATGTCAAAAATTGGAATATTAGGAAGTGATTTTGGGTGAATGGAATATTGTGATATCAAGAGTGAGCAAACTAATACTTAGTTTTACTTCATCCACTATCTATCAATGGCAGGATTTCAAGTGGATCTGTATGAGCTGAGCTAACAGCAGGCTAGCTCATTCTCATTGCAAAATAAATAAGCAGACATGCTGAGCTAGCTAAAGACAGAAACTAGCCAGGATTTAATACACAGAGAACTGACTAACCAGAGTCAATTTTATCTGTGAGCAAGAATATTCACTTGCAAATAACTGTTTCAAGGTTAAGGATAAATGCTGACATAATCTTGACATAAAGGAACGTAAAGTAAAAGAACAGAGATTTAGAAACTAAAAGGGGCTGTTTATGAAAAGAACAGAGTGATAAAGACTGTAGTGGGGAGAGAAACAACCCGTTTTTGTGATACAACCAATATGTTCTGGTCAAACACATCAGTGAAGGCAGGACTAAAGTGAAAAAAGTGATTCATACCAGGAAACACAAACAACAGTGAAAGGAGACAAGGCATGTCATTATGTTACATTCCCTCAGACCTCCCTCAGAGAATCTGACTAACATTTGAGATGCTACATCTCAGGCCTCCCTATTGCTACTTGCAAGAAGTTGCTGCTTCTACATGATAAGGCAAGACTGCCTTGTGATCTCTGAGATGTGCCTCAGAAACTACCAGTTACTCTATGAAATCCTTATATTCATATCACGATATATTATGTTCTGGCCATGGTCTACCAAAATCTCCAGCTACAGTGGTAATAATCCTATTTGAGAGGCACATGTTGGACATGAGCGACACAGTTAAAACACAAGTGATTCAGCCTTTCAAAATATAATAATTTTTGTATGAGTATGTATATTCACGTCATTTCTCATCTGCAGTTACGCATTTCACAAAATTAATTGCAACTGACTGAAACTATTTGCTTCCATATTACCTTCCATATAAGGAGTAAATTACATTTATGGCAAAGGAAAATACAATTAACTCACATAACTAGCATAATACAAAATGCAATGTCATAACAAAAAGAATACCTTTGAAGTATACATTATGTAGAAACCTATATTTCTGTTCCAATATGCCTTTTAATTCTGTGCCTTAGGATGTTTATATATGCCACTGTCGCACCTGCAAAGTTAACTATCCCTCCACCATCATTGCAGTTAAGGGTGGGTACAAATCATATGAATGTAATAATATAAATACAATGCGTAACAAAAGAACCACAAGATATTTTAAAATGAATCCATGTATAGATTAAATTCAAAATGGTGTATAATGTCTGGAAAGTCATTTAAGGCAATATAGAGTTCCACAAAGAAAAGAGGAACAAAAGGTCAGGAATGCATATATAGCGCCAACAAATGCTTGAAATACACACTTGTTTTGCTGCTCTGAAGTCATGATTCGTAGGTGAGACACTTCAGAGTATAAAAGGCAACATCTGAAGTGGGCTATGGTGAGGTCAGCCAGTAAAAGGTTGGAGACTGGTGCTCCTCATGCGATTAGAAGGGTGATGTACTGTGGGAAGGGATGGGCAGTGAGTGGTGACCCTTGTGACTAAAGGGAGATGGGGCTCAGGCAATAACGTGACTCATGGCCAAATGTCAGTGTTATTAAACTTCATCATCTGTGGAGTCTCCATGATGAGTCCATTCCTCACCAGCACTGCACCGCTGCTCCCCGTCCGCCAGTCAACCCTGTTAACATGGTTCTGAGATAATGCTAGGGCACGCCAAGGACTGGACACGGTCACCCTCCTAAGACAACTGCTTAATGGCTAAAACACTGAATAGTCATAAAGCTCAGCAATTGTGTGTTATGCTAAAACATTAACATGGTTTCATGGTGGCAACTCTGTGTGTGTGTGTGTGTGTGTGTGTGTGTGTGTGTGTGTGTGTGTGTGTTACAAGACTTTGGGGACATAATTCATCATAAGAATTTAAGAAAGAATGCAACTTCCCCTTTTCCCTCTATGAAATTAGAGTTGGGATGTGTCAAAATCGCTAACAGTGTTGGGAATTAAAGATGTGATTGGCTAATGTCATTGTTATAATTGGATATTACAAAGTTCTAATTATCAGGAAGAAACAGGCAGACAGATGGCTCCTGCAGAAAGGAGGGTATGTAATTGATTATAAATGATAGTACTGTGGGACAGGCATAATACCTGTATTGCTTGTGGGAATTAGAGTTTTTGTGCAGTGGCTGATTGCAAACTTTCGGTAAATTCATTTGCATGCTCAAAGATCTGACAAGGCCCCACTTCAGCTAAAGTTAACCCTCTCTTGAAATGAGATGTTAATTACAAAGGGAGAAGGAAAGTAGATGGAGAGGTTTTACTCAATATATAATGAAACTTATTAGATTTCCTTTGTTGTTATGTCAGTCTATGTCAGTCTAGGTACCATAGGAATTAGGACATCCCTACATTGTCATTCTCATATGTATGTATGTATGTATGTATTCACGGACCTATTTCCCCTCTAATATATATATATATATGAATTCCACTACTGTGGAAGTGAGAGACAAAAATATGTTCCTTTTCAGCCCAAAAACTTGATTATATAGTAGTGCCACAGTAGTGTCTTCTGATATGCAAACTCTTTTTTTGGGGGGTGTTTCTGTATGTTTGCAAGGCCAAAATGCAAACTGTCTTTTCATTCACATGTCAATAAGACATAGTATAAAACAGCAGCTATTTTATGCCTTTGGTGCTGTTGACAACTTGTAAAAATCTGAATTATAACTGTCAGGTGGAAAAGCATATGTTCAACCCCAGATGCGCCTGTTGTTTTAATCTAACAATTAACAGCTACTCCCATCACAGCAATCGCAAAACATGTAATTAGAAATTAGAACTGTTTACAGTTTCACCATCACAAGACTAATACGTTTAGCTTTTTTCCACCTGAATCACTGCCATAACTCATGAGAAAAAACCTTGGTATTTACATCAAATTAGAAGAGCAAGCACAAATTCACAATGGCTGCGACCAGGCCACTCCCACTGTCACACCCCCTTGTAGCCAACTGGCATGAACAGAAACACATACCTTCACACACACACACACACACACACACACCCACCCTTGACCTCCATGCCAAATTTCAGCCCCCTAGGGTCAAAATTGTGGCTGCCAAAGGGGGGGGGATTTTTGTGGACCAACCAACCAACCAACCAACCAACCAAAAGAGTGACCTATAGAGCTGCCGGTTGCAGCTAAAAACCCACCCATACCCACCCAAAAAATAGTTTTCCACCGTGATTTACAGCCCTTGATTTTACTTGGTTGAGGGACAGGAAGCACCACAGACTGTGTTTGCATATACTGCCTGAGAGGTACTGACAATCTGCAGTACACAGGAGCATTTAGGATGTCTGGAACAGTTTAGTTAACTACTCTGACAGCACACCTTGATTTCATGTCAATAAAAGCACCTTAGAATTGAAACCTGAGTGGAGAGAGTCTGAAAGGGTAGAGAGGAACAAACCCAGCACAGACCTGTTCACGTTCATTGATTTTTTTTTCTCAGTTCTTGGCTTCTGCAGTGCACCTCCTTTGAGATTTAAGGAACTGAAGGATTCTCAAGAAGGGGAAAATACTGTGTTTCTGCCAGCCTTCTCTGTCTGCACATACAGTACATATTTCTTCAATTTCTCAAAAACTAGGAAACTTTGAATGATATATTGTGGGGCACAGAACTTATACTTGGCCACTAGGGCCCCTTTCGGCCTTGTGGTCACGCAGAGACAGGCACTTTGAATCATAATAAAAATGTCCTCATAATGTTCACCTCACCCCATTCCTTGCCTCGCTCCATCCTTTCCCAGCTGCAACCCTAACCACTCAGTATGCTTCAACCCTTTCTTACCTCCAAACCATCCTACCCACTGCTCTGAATGCCCACATACCACCCTTCCAAGCCCTCACCATCATTCCATACCTTCTTTCTAACCACTCTGTTCCTTCTCTCACACTAAATCTTCCCCAAGTCCTTTTTTCCATCCCATTGTACCTTTCTCCATCCCTGCTTCTATCCCTCTCTGTTTACGTCCATCTCTCTCTACCATTCCCACCCCCATCCCTCTCTGTTTGTCTCAGTTCTGACTATCAGAAAAAAGTTTGGGTTTGGCCCAGAGGCCAGCCGCAAAGGAAGGAAGATTGAAAGATGGGACAGGCTGGAGTGACAGGAGTCTGAGACAGAATCAGCTCCACCTCCATGACACTGCTCAGAGGCCCGAGAGATACGAAGCCACTCAATAGGATCTCCTCAATAATTTACAGGTACAACTTCAAGCAGCACAGGAGAATTGGGTACAGAACAGCAGGAAAAAGATCACTTTAAAATGCTGAAAATCATAAACCCATGTGTAACATTTTGTAATGTGAAAAATAACTTTATCTCACTAATTTCCATATTGTCCTTTTTTCTTCTTTTTTATTGTCTCCATAAATGCAGGGACATTTCAAGCAAAAGGAGTAGGACTTATTATGCATTGCTTTGGAAAATAACACCACATTGTCGTATCACACTTTTGATAGCAAGATATAAAAACAATGTTTTCATGTAATGAATTTAATGGAAATACTAGCAGTCTGGGCAGCAAAGTTATGGAAGCTTGAAGGCATCAGTCAAAATAATGTCTTACATCTGCATGCAACAGACCTGGAATCACAGTTCAGCATGCTCCTCCTCTCACACTTTGACCACTCCAGTCTTGTGTCTCTTTTATTGAACTTTATTGAAAGGCCATACAATTATATACAATGCACATGCAGTCACTTGAAATATTACAAGTTGGAACACTAAAACAGATCAAACAGATTATTTATGAGTGGGCTGACGTAAATAGTTCCACTCACACGTACACACACACACACACACACACACACACAGGAAATGATTTTTTTTTTTTTGTCTTTCTGATGATTAATTCTTTGGAAATCATTGTTAAATATTGCACATAAATTAGTTGGTTAGGATCTTATCAGATCATTGAAACACTCTGTGCTTAACATATAAATGTGGAAATAAGTGGACATATAAATAAATAAATAAGCATCTGTAACACCTGCACGTCAGTCATTATGCAGGCGAACTCCACTACCTGCCTTTTGTTTCTAAAACTCTGCAAGTTCCACCGCCAATATGGAATCTTTCCCTAAGCTAGTCCATCAGCAACTGCGTCGCTCCAAAGCACGATTTGTCTTTTTATTAAGCAATGGTTTAAATGCCTTCAAGTGCTATTCCTGGCAGAAAAATAAAGTTGATTTTAATGTCCTCAGAAGTCCATGGTGTATCTTACATTCTTTATTCTTCATTAGAGACACACTTTAAAAAAAGGACCATATTGCATATAATAGGGTACAAATGCTTGTTGCTGGGGTGGAGCCCAAGAAAGTGCATGCACATATCTTAATCAGACGTCCTGTGAGAGAATAGAGAACTTTTTCAGTACCATGAAGAATCATCACTCTGCCTTTTATGAAAAAAATAACACATATATTTCCTTGAGAACAAACATGTCCCTTTGTTTCTCAGTGTACATAGACCCGTGAAAATACTCTGAATAGATTGAAATCCAAATGCAACTGCTAAATGAAACTGGGACTCCATTCAGGTTTGATTCATACGTATCTTGGTGTGCTACAACTGTCATGTTAGATTACACTAATGGGCATGACAGCTTTTATGAAGAAGGCATCAATATCAGTGTTCCCAACAAAAATAAATCTTACTGGATCTACTCATTGCTGGCTCAATGAGGAGGGGAAAGTCTTTAACTACAAGGTCTGCCTCTTTCTGTGGCCTCCATGCAGGGTAAAAATATTCAATATCCCTGCCAAATCCTATTCCCAAGCGTGTAAGAGCACCCCAAGTGCCATTCCACACGGGAGCAATGGTCACATTTATACTGAGAGATCTGGGGAAATGGAAAATGACACCGTACTGCTTGGAAGGAGGATGGAGGGTAAAGATTTCAGCTACACTTGGAGTTGGAATAAAGGAAATATTTTCTGTTGTTAAAAACCAGCACATTTTGGCAAATGGCATTTGTCAGGGTGAACGAAAGCTTTAGCATAGTTGCAACAGAGGCTGGTATTGTTTAGGGGAAAGAATAACCCAAACATGTTCATTTATGTGGTAAAAAGTTTGGAATTGACACAGGTGTGATCATAGTTCCACAAAATGAAGCCAGCAGACTAAAAATACTAATACTACTACCACTACAAATAGTAATAATTATACACATTTATGGATATAAGCATAGCATATACACAGAACTCAAAGCAAATAGAATAAGTATTTTTCTAAACCATATTACACTGAGCACCAGTTACAGTGAACATTCCCATTTATAGAGAAATATTACTGATGATATTGTAGTAAGAAGTTTTCAGCATGCTGAGAATGTATTGTTATGCTTGTATAATTCCTTTTTACCAAGACATTAATATGCAAACCAAATTGATATCATAGAATGGCACAGTAGTATTCATGAAAACATGGCAAATTGTGTTTTAAATTCAGAATATAATCAAATGCTGGGATTTTCAATCAGGGCTGGGTCGCATGACAGCAATTTCACCGCAGTGCGACTCAGTTTGACACAGTGGCTCCACAATTCAAACCAGAGGCACAACGTTAAGAGAGGGATGCCCTCATAAACAGATGCTAGGAAACAAATACATAAATAAGCCTGTATGTTGGTTGTCTCCTGCATCATGATTCAAACCAATTTTAAGTTGAACATGAATGACCATAAAGATAAATTCTTTATATAAAATACATAAGGAAGTAAATAAATAAATAAATAGTACATCTATTTTAACATAAAACACACAAGCAGTCCAGCACATGAGGACCATTGGGGTGGTGCACAGAGGGATCTTTGATGCATAATAATGAACCAGTTAAGAAGAAAGGAGGGCTGCCACACTGTTTTTCTTGCTCATATGCTCGTATGAGGCAAGCAGAAAGCTTGCTTAATGAAAGAGCAATATCAATTCATGACAATGTCAAATCCCAACACTATGACCTGAATTGATCAGTTGCATCTTTAATTCTAATTTTGGAAATGGCACAGTAACCAAGCCACGTTTTAAAGAAAAATATGATGATGATGACGATGATGATGATGATAAGTACATGTCATAGTAGTAAAGTTAGATAGTTTCCTGTAAAGTGAATCTGTTGTCAGTTAAGTTTTAACATTAATTAATATATTTGTGGTTCGTGGTATGTTCACTTTTACCAGGGAATACATGTTCGGAGAGGTGGGGCAGAGAACCATCTGTTTGTTCACTAAAGCACTCTGTCATTAGAGAGTTCTCTACAAACAGCATTATGCTATACTACTGTTTTATGCCAGATAGATATCTGCTGATGGGCATTAGTCACCAGTGATGTATAACACCAAAGATATAAACAGAGGTGGGCTATAGAGAAATGTGACAATGTGTTCACTGATATTTTCCTTTGGGGTAGAGTTCACTGTGTTGCATAATCAGTTGCTGAAAGTAAGGGCATGGAAGTCATTTGAATGCAGACATGCAATGATTTTGCCATATCTCTGGCTGATAAAACCTGAACAAATGCAGCTTAGAGAGGATAATGTCTCTTTAGCAATGAGCCTGACTAATTTCTTTCTCCAGTGCGTTATAACTCTGCCAACAGCTGGGGATGATACTTTGGTAATAAGCTAATGGTTAGTTATCATCATGGTTGAACTATGGCTCACAGTGTCTGGGGTGGCTGAATGAAATGATAAACCACAACAGTCAACTAAGTCTGGCCTCATTAATCCACAGGGACTAATCATATTGCAGGGGGCAAACACAATACACGTTAACAAAGTTATGCAGTCATCCTATTACAGATTGAATGTTTTGGCATTGACAGGTCTTGTGGTCAGGAAGCAGTGGAATACAGAGTGTCCACTAGAATAACAGATGTATTTCCAGTCATATTCCAAGACAGAGAATATAGGCTGCACTTTCTTCACACAGCGGCTTTCAGAACCTTCTGGATATGCTATCTCAAATCACTTGCAACAGGTATACCTTTTACGCATAATTCCTACATGTACAGGAACACTGACAGCTACTAGAGTTAAAGGAAAGTCCATTGGAGAAGCGAATAATAAGGCTTTGCAGTTTTCCTAGGAGCATTGCATCCAAAGTTTTGATCCAACCAACCCAGTTCTGTCCCCTCTGAGAGCTGTGGTGGTTTTAGTTTTGCTCTGGAGCTGGGATGGTGTTATGTGTTGAAAGGTGCTGAGAGATGCTGAATATGTCAGTATCAATGGGGTATACATAGGGAATATACCACAAGGGACATGGGAAGAAATCATTTACAGTATGCTCTCTTGAGGAAAGATTTTTTCACCCTCAATCCTGCATCAAAATATTTTATTAATTCTCATTCCTAAAATAAGAGATTCGATACACTATTTAATATCAGATACCAGTATCAGAAAAAAAAATTGTATTTACAGTTAACAGCAGTGCTGAAATTGCATGCTATTCACATACTAAAGTATCTGAATAATAAATAGTAATCTTCTGAATGATTTATATGCATTATCATATTTTCCTAAAAAAAAATCAATTTAGGCTATTTGTATTATTTTGCAGTAAATTCTGTTCCTGTAAGGGCTTACATTTCAAGAAAAATTTAGAGGGGTGGGGCAGGTGAGACGTATCTCTTCAAGGTATGGAAGAGTGAAGAAAAAAGCAAGTAAAATATATTAATGATACCAAGATCTGTCATGTGTTTTGTGGTGCACTAAAACTATGTACTCAAAATACATACACATGCACATGTATAAATGAGAAGTAATTTCTCTAGGTTATTAATATATTTCATAATCTCAGAATGATTATGTCATTATGCTATCATGCGGATACACAATTAAAAGAGATCAAAGTAATAGGTTGCTTGTTTCCATTCTGTCATATTTATAAAAAAACAAATGCAATAAAGTGCCATATTTCTTTCAACATTTGATCATTTAACATCTTTGCGCTTAATTTATTGGATATGGTTTCAAGCAGATGTGTTCCTAAGATTTCTTCTATTCTCTGTAACAGTGGTTCTCAAACTCAGTCCTAGGGGACTCCAGTCTATGTTGGTTTTTGCTCCAACCAAAAACTTTGTAAAACACACTGTTGAACACATGTGTTTGTTATATTCTCATTTTTTCCTTGGATTTATTTTCACAGAATGCAGGTTTGGCTTGGTGCCATTTGCTTTTGTCGCACATTTTTAATTTTACAGCAAATGGCTTAGTTTCAGCGATAAAGTGTTCACACATTCACTGATTAGGATTGCACTGGTCCACCTGGTCTGTGTGTAATTTTTCAATTAATACGTTCCCTCTTTTTTCCCCCGCTCTAGGCATATGCTGACATTATTGAGCCATGTACCCAGTAATAAGTCAAGTTTTACAATTAAAAAAGTAGATATGGTCCATAGGAATCATATATACCCTGATCAAATTGATTTAATTCTGAACGTGTTATACTGTGCATCACATCCCTTGGCTTGGAATAAATGTTGCGAAATAATCCAAGTGTGAAGGTTGGAACGTCAATGATTGTATAAGTAGATGCAAATAAGGGGGTATTTCATGTCCCACCTAGTTCTGTGAACTCCTACTTTACCACCCTGTGCTTCTGCGTCATGAGTATTTCTTCAACAAAGATCAGGAATGAGGTTTGCTTTAGAGGGTCTTCAAAGTCATTCGTTCAAATTCACATTCCTTAATTAAACTCAAATTCATTCTAAAGAAAACTCAGAAAAGTGACTTGTGATACATGGGCCTAATGGTATGTGTATGATCATATATTTATATTATAAATTTGAACAGCTATATTTCCTCATCAAAATATGAAGTATAATCAATATTTAAAAACAATTAGAAATGCAATGCCATTTCTGGCTCACTTGGGGTTTCAGGCAACATAAAATCAAATATACCATACTTTATTCATAGCATCAATAGAATATATTGAAAAGGAATTAAACATGAGCTCTTGAGACTGAATTCCCAAACTGATCATGAATTATATGAATTGTGAATGATGGACTGTGTGCATTTGCTGACTACGTGTCAACAATTATCCATTTAATTATTAATGATTAACCAAGTTAATCATGAGAAATTTATTCTGAATTCATACTCACTACCATGCATACTACCATATTTTTTTCACATATGAAAGGAAAGAAACATTCTGTGGACTTTAAAACATTTAAGTGCAATTGCATTGTGTGTCCTTGTATAAAGAAGCATGTATAAAGAGTATGAATAATATTAAACAGTCCCTGGTTAGTATGGTTGCAAAGGTTGAAATGTCATACGACGGATACGATTACAATTTTTTTTCTAAATTTACATGATATAAGTGCTGCATGCTCCAACCCATAATATACTAGTGTAGATTGTGAGGGGGTGGATAAAGAAATCTGCTTCAGGGGTTTTTCTGCTTAACCCCTTTTTTTCTTCAAACTTGAAACCTTTTCATTGTTTTTCACAAACTGTGCTTATTGCTACAACCTCCACGGTAAATTTAGAGAAACAGCAGCCACGAAGAGACTTCAACATCCATCCCTGTCTCCTTGGGTGACGCTAAGTACAATAAAGCATCTCTCTGCCGGGTTGCTGGCCACAGTCTGAACTAAAATAACCAAGAACAAGCCTTAACAAAACTATGGGGCCCATCCCCATGGTGGAGCAGTGCCTTAACGGGATAAGCCACCCAACAGCCTCTCAATCAGAGTTCAGTCTATAGATCTCATTTCAACATCATAATCATATACAATGTTGAATTAGAGCATTAAGATGGAAACAGAAAAGCTTTTTACTTAGGTGATGGCCAACCACTTTGACCTTCCAGATTAATCCTTAGGACCATTTGAGCCAAGCTCTGAGTCTAAAACTGCTGAAGTGAAAGTGTTCGATTTTGATTTATCCTTGCTCCCAAGGCTGATCAAAAGATGGGTTATAGAGAATCCGGGCTCAGAGACCAGCTATCAGCATTCTAGTTTCTGATGCTGAGATTTGACCCGGGGTACTGACAGGCTCTCTTAGCTCGCCGACAATGAAATAATTATTGTGCATTAAGTGACTGTACATTTTTGACAGCCAGTCCATTTGTTCCACATGAGTGAGTCTTCATATCTCCTCTTCCTAAAGGCTGAGTTCCATTTTAAATCCAGTGCTTGGATCACTTATTTTACTCATTTCTGGGTGTCGCACAACCTCAGATTGGGGTTGTAATTTTCTTGCTCCCTCCCTCTCTATCACTCTCTCCCTCTCACTACTTTACACAGAGTTCCTATCTCTCTCTTTCTCTTTCTCTTTCTCTATCTCTCTCTCTCTCTCTCTCACACTCTCTCTCTCTGGTTACTTCACTCAGACTCAAAATTTCAAACAACCATAAGCAAAAACATGAGAACTTCATGGAAATTGAACCTGATTGCTGTAGCCATGAACTCCGTAATTACAGATAAATATCCAGACCAGCTTTTGTTACGAAAGTATAGTGCTCCTTAAGTGACCTCACCAAGTCTGAGTGCAAGCCAGAGTACTCCTCCAGAGAACTCCCCAAACTAACTGAATCACATTAAATGGCTAGCCCTGAATGCTCCTTCTCATCAGTGGCAAATACACATCTACTTGAGAGGTACACAGAAAGTGCAGCTCTTTACTGCGCATTGGCTCTTAGCACTCTTGCTCATGTAAAGTAGCTCTCATGTGTTGCAGACGCTGTGTAGCTCCAGCACAGATCCATCGCCTTCGCGGAACAGGGGCCAGCTGATGCAGGGGCAGAGTGAATAGGGTGTACCATCCAGATTCATACAAACTAGCCCTGCACAATGGGTTATACTCTATTTCTCCCCTGATGAATTACAGAAAAAATATAATTTATTACATATTAAGTAGGAAAATGGAATAACGTTATAATATAATTGATATTATGGCTAAAAAAACACAATTAAACAGGTATTTCCAACTCATGCCATTCCAAATGGATGTCTTTTCAAGTTTACATCGCACAGAATTGTGTGGGTACTGCAGTCACCGAGAATAATGGATCCTCATCATCGGTGCCCTCCCTGTTGTGTTGCAATGGGTAGCATGCCTCATGTACCCTCATGCCACGCTCCATGTAATTTAAACAAACTTGGACTGCTTACTCTGCCTGAGACAGATGCCAATACACTGCAGCATGTCCCCAGGAACGTCTTTTTTTGTGTCAGGCAGCCCTGAAGCTACACATCAGCAGTGGCAGAATAGCACTGGGAAAAATGGTAATGAAGATGAATGTTAAAGTGTGTTCCCTTTGCCTCATCTGGTCAATCCTTGCCATTTTTTGCCTGCCATGCAACACAGGGGACAGTGGGATTATTGATAACTGTGAGTGTGTCATTTTCCCAAAGTTTGCCATCATTTGAATTATGATGAGGTAAAGAGATATATATATATATATATATTATTCCAAGGAACAATTATAGCGAGGCTTGACAGAGTAGACGTCAGTTCGTATAACGCACAGTGATTACTCAACATTTCACATTAACACAGCACATCACCATACAAACAATGCTGGTCAATAAAAAAAGGGTTTTCAAATTGTTACATAAAACACTTTAAGTGTTAAAACACACACACACACACACACACACACACACCTGTGCATATACATTATGCCAAACCCAAACAGTCGTCATGGGGGCCGTGCCCATATGTGATGTGGATAACGTTCCTCATGAATGATGGCAGAGATGGAGAAATGGAGGATCTCAGGGTCTGTGGTTCTCACATCATTAATGAAAATGAAAAAGATAGAAATATGGATGAGGCTGGGACGGAGAGCCGTGTGCCTCGCTTTGTCCATATGGGCAGGGACAGGGAAACATCTGATGGCTGTTCCCATTGTATCTAGTATTGATGTGTAAACTGTACATGCATTGTGCACATCTGCACATGATTGTTGGTAGCATGGTATTTATATTCTTGCTCTAACGCTATCTTTTTAATGCTAGGGCTCTTGTCAGATACCTGGGGCATCAGATATCCAGCCTGGCTGTAGAGTGTGGCATAGGGAGCAGAAAAAATTCAAATCATTATCTGTGACATCAGCGCTTTGCATTTGTAACCTCCGCAACTTATTTGAAAATATGTTGAGTTTACACTGAACCAGAATCAGGACAAGTTGGTTAAATTACTTTTTTCCATTTTATTTTTATCAGCATTTTTTTCTTTTATGTTGCTTTTTCCAGTCTGTAATGCCCAGTCTTATTAAAAAGCCTGTATTACCATGGTAACATCTTCCATCAAAAGGACCCTTGGAGGACTGCCCACAAAGTGACAAGCCCACAATGTCTTTCTCCAGGAGCCACACAAACATACATTGTTGTCCTTTTAGGTCTCTAACCTATTAGCAACTGTCAACAAACAAAACCTGCAGCTGTGCCAACGCAACAAAGGGAACATTACATTAAGGTGATCCAATCATTTAAATGGACGGTCACCAACTGCAGCCATTAATTATAGGAACATAAATTAGTATCGCTAATGCAAGAGATTCAAACAATTCCAAAACCAACATCCCCACATGTGTCCCTCAGCCCCTTAGATCTGCATACTGTTTTGTGCTGGGTCATTATGTGCATGATGAAAAAATGTCATTACCAGCGTTTGTTTTATTTCCCTCAGTTCCCACATTCCCTCAGTGTTTACCATTTGTTTAGGTAATGAGATGTTCAGTCAGTTCTGATCACTGATTGCTCCATGACTGACAGACACAAAACCACGAAAATCTGAGCAATGGGCACAGTGGTTCAAAGTCTGAATCTGAACAGTACACATCTTTGAGCAGCTAAGCTGAAACCTAAATAATGGAATATAAATTAACATATGTACATTTGCACTGTAAAAAGCTTTGTGCATGTTTTTTTTTTTTTTTTTTTTTTTCATACAATGTACATCTGAAACCAAGTGCTTATCTGCATTGTTTTAGGAGGTCCATATTGGCGGAAGGGCAATGCTCTACACAGGAAGACAAAGGAAAGGGCTTCCTTTATGAAATCACAATATGTAGTTCCACATGTAGCTATGGTCAATTCTGCCTTGACAAGTCTGTCATTTGCACGTCCACCCACTAAAGATCTGGAAAAAGGCCATATCTGGAGGACTTGACTGGGATATGGGATTGGTGATATACCAAAGTTAGACATGATTTCCTCTCCAATAACTGCCAAAGACTGTCGAAAGTATGCATGAAGATGGAAGATAACTACATTTATTGTGTGTGCTGTACTGGGGTTCATGTTTCCAGAACGGATGGTTGGCTGACATGAAGTATCTTGAGCGGCAAGACAGTTTCATCTCTTTTCACCTAAAAGTTGGCACCTGACACAATATCTAGCCATGATTGTGTCTGCATCCGGAGGCCCAGCAAATACATACAAGTATGTGCAATATGTATGTGCAATCAAACACAGTGTTTGTACGTGTGTGTTGTACATAAATCTATTTGTTTCATGAATGCAGTAATGGTTAAATTCTGCTTTAATAACTATGACCATAAAATCTCTTTAAGGAAGTGAAATAGTTGAACTTTGCCAATGGCTGAGCCACAGTCTGTAAAGGTGTACAGTACTAAAGGGGTGATGGGTTGTCTCTGATTTGTTCTGCATTCTCTGAAAACGCTCTGCAATGTTTTCTCTCAATAATGCACCTCTAAATATGTATGAGCTGTCACACAGTTTTAAGTGAATTATCATAATAACTCAACGCATTAGGAATTTAATGTGATGAGGTGTGAGGGGCATTATTTAATATGGATTCAATTGAGAATGATGCATTTATTCACACATAATTAAATCAGAATCATTGACACTCTTCATAAAACGTTGGCAGTAAAGCATTGTATCCGGCATGATGGAATATAAGCACCCATCCTGTTCCAGCCATAAAATAACCAAGCGGAGGAGAATAAAACTACAGGTATAGCTTAACAAATAGCTATATCATGCAGCATAAAATAGTACACATGTTGGTTAATTACCCAGATGTTCAAATGATATCTTCAGCACAATGTAAAATCTTTTGGAAAACTAGTTCTGACATCAAAATCAGTTATATAAAATGGAGCAAAGTTATAAAAGACATCTCATGTGTTGAATAACTTTGGATGGAAAATAAATGAGAGGAATGAAGCACGGATAAAATACTAAAATAAAATATGATTACATAAAATGTGCATGATGTCAGAAAAACACAAAACAAAACCAAAAACTGGGAGCCATCAGTGTGAGTGTAATATTAGAGAGACACTAAAACACAAGAGGTTGGGATCAGTCTGCCCAGATGGGTGGAATTTCATTTGCCATTCAAACAGAGTGGGTGCTACATGGGAAAATGACAAATGTATCGGTCTGACTGTTGCAATGTCACTTTTGGGTTTAGACTACCACGGCTTGGCACTGAGAGTAAGATGGCTGAAGTTGTCAAAGTTGTGATAAACTGTGTAGTGAGGATGAATGTTACGCATTGTGCAGCTCTTTGAAGCTTCATGCTGAGGTGTAAAGGAGATCCTGTAACAGCTTCAGTTTGGTACACTCTTACATTCAATCCTCTGATTCAGCCTGCGTTGCCTCTGGTCCCAGATGAAAAGTGTGGAGAATGCTGAACTGTGAGAGTGATTACTCAGCACTATGCAAAATAGCCAAAGCTTAATTTAGCCCGTTACACATAATGTATTTTTAAAGAAGCTGATTCCGTTTGCTGCATGGCTCTTTAAACTCTTAACCATAGTCATGTTTTCATTATTTATATTTTTATTTGTTTTTGCATTGAAATGTGAGGAAGGCCTCAGAAAATTGAAATAAGAATTCATACATTCCATTGGTTTGTGCAAGAGACTGTTTAAGACTTTAATACACTGTGTCCACTGTGTGCATTATTTGCTGTGTCACCTTCATGTGTCCATTTATTAGGGTCAGTTGAAAGTCATGCCAATGTTTGCTGGACTCATGAGGAGTGATATTGTTTGTCTTTTTTTAAAAAAAAACTTTCACTGCACTTTTGTCAACCCCCAATGCAGGCAAAGCCCTCACAATACTGGAACATAAGGCTGTATCAGAGAACCTCCACTTGAGTATGACTTGGTAATTTATTTGTGTGTGTGTGTGTGTGTGTGTGTGTGTGTGTGTGTGTGTGTGTGTGTGTGTATGTTTTATTATTCTGCTCCAACAAAACCTTTGACCCCTACACATACTCATATTTATATATGTTTGTCTTTTGTTATATGTGTATGGAACCACAGAAATAAATAGTCGGTACAGCTGGTGCTGCGTCAATCCAGTGATGAGAATATATAAAACAATAAATATGCTTCATTCATCTCATAGTTTACGTCAGCTGTCTGTGACCACCCACCCTGCCCTGTCTAATCAACCATGAATGTACGCTGTGTAATGTGTCTGTGAAATTGGATGTCTGGAATATTAGAATATTATGAAAGATTAATTATCTGAAAGTGCTATGCAATCACAACATCATGTGGTGGTAAATTAAGGCTTGTGAGTGATTGTTTGGTGTTTACTGTACGGCTTGCACACCTCCCAAACACATCCTGATGAGACCTCACATAATCTCTCTTGTCTTCCAAGCTATCCATTGGCATGCGATAATTGACCCATTTTAACTGAGATCCCAGACTCGCAAGTGTGTGACATAAATATCGAAGATGGCTTTGCATGATGGGAAGCCTCTGAGAGCCGACAGCAGAGATGCTTCACCTGATCACATAGCTCTGGTGTCTGAGTAAAGGAGAGGAGAATTTTGCATCAACTCTTCCTGCTGAAGCATTGGCCCTCTGTCTAATGACACATGACCCCATTCTGGTATCAATTTCTAAATTTGGCTGGCATCTCTGCAATTTGTAGATTTTACCCTATATGTGACAGTTTGTGACTTTTCCATGATGTACCAGGTGAAAATGGTAACTCAGGGAGGCTAAGATTGGATAGCTGGATGGCTGCAGTGTGCTATGAGTGTGTACATTAATTTAGTGTTTCACAAATACAAATTCTATTTGCAACCTCCCCAGCACCTGCCAGAATTATCATTGTCTGCTTCTCCTGAACAATACAATCAACATCTAAAGTATAATTAAAATAACAAAAAATTCAAAATAACAAAATATAAATCCCAAAAAACCACAAAATATAACCATGCTCCCAAAGCCAGTAACCCCCTCCAAGAAAAAGGAAAACACATACACACACACCCACACACACACACACACACACACGCAGCAGCAGCAGCACTACACAAAATAGATCACAAAGGGGAGGGATTTCAATCATATGAGTTAACCGCCATCTCATTCCTCAAGAGGGACTCTTCTCAGGTCGACTGAATTCAGAAAAGATTTGTGCTCATCAGTGCTCTCTCGCAAATTGATGGAGGAGTGTCTCAATGGGGAGAAAAAAAAAAATCACAGATGATGAAAAATGAATGAATTGGTTTTATTTTCATTACTGTTCAGTTGAACACTGGAGAAAGTGTACTACTGTGACACTGTGTGCAGTGCATCTGAAGAACAGTGGAATCATTTGCTTGATGGAGGTCAAAGCAATCAACCTGTCTACACCTCTCACCAATCGGCATCCCTCTCCAGGCTTCTGTATGTGATCAACTTCAAGGTGTGGAGGTACTTGTCAGTATTCTGCATAAAGTTTCCCATTGCGCAGAGACCTTGTCTGGACCACAGGCTGACTACTCAAACTCTGATAGAGCCAGGCTTGGAGCCAGCAGATTCCTGATAGTTAATTTTGTTGGCTTAAATGGTTTATAATTGTTTGTATTTTGTATGCAATACAAGCTTCTTACTCCTTCTTTTGCATGATGTAATCCCTAAGGTAGACTACACATCCATATTTTTTTTTTTAGTTTTCAGAGATGGGCAGTTATAAACTAAATGCATGTTGTTACAAAATTAAAAGTACTTCCCAAATCAATGCCTCTATTAACTACAAGTATAACTGTGGAGGCACTCATAAATTACACTTCCAACTCCTAAATTACCCAAAAAAGCTATGCTACTTAATAAAAGGTACACATTTCAAAGATATATGTATTTTAAATCCCTGTTCTCACCCAGGGCATTGCAAAAATTCATATGTTTGTCATCACTGACCATATGTTTTTTGGGTGGAAATGTGGCATTTGGGGTTGAGAATAAGTTATACCACATACTGAAAGGAGACAGGATAATTGATTATGATACTGGAAAAGAGGATGCTTCATTTAAAAACATTATATACATCACTCAGAGGGGAAAAATGTCTAAATGAAGAACCATGACTACTCTGCCATAGTGCCTTCACCAATTGCAATGCTATTGTCATGATGTGTTGTGCTGTACTGGGATATCAAAAACATAACGAATAGATTCCAGATTATTATGTAAGTACAATTTTAAAAAACTGAAAGAAAAAAAAAAAAAAACCCATGACTGCTTGATGTCTCACTGTAACATCAATATGTGGTCGACAGCAGGCATTCACTTGCACATGTGAGGTGGATCCCTTACATATCATACACCTGAGGACACGGGGCTGACGCGCCACAGTAACCGTGTGGTGCAGCACGTTATCGGCCAAGCCGTGTCAATGGTCATGATCCCGAAACTGCATTTCAGCCGCCCACGCACATGTACTTTCCGTGGGGACACAGACCACGGTGGACTGTAGGGACCTTTGCAGGCAGAGGTGGCTTCAGCCTGGCCTCATCTTAATCATGATCATTCAGCTGTCACAGTCTGGAATCAGGCCTGTACCAATACCAAGACTCAATCTGCTCTCTCCTTCCAATAATTGTCCTTTTTCTTCATCCATTTTTTCTCCAGCTTTTGTTTTTTGTCATCTGTCATTATTTGTACAGTGAGCAAATATATATATATATATATATAATACAAAGTATTATTTGAAACAAATAATAAAAAAAAGTATTATTGTAAAAATAATAAAGTATTTTACAAAGTATTTATTGAGATTGGGATGGCAAAAACATGATATACATGTGAAATGCATATTATTTTTCCCACAGGAATATGACTATATATGCATATTCCCTCTGTGCTAGGAGGTTTTGAATGTGTATCTTTGCAGCATGGGAACTGTTAGTGGTCCTCCTCAGGGTGATCATTAATGAGTCAATCCTCAGCTCTGAAGCTGACATATTAAAAGCACGCCAGAAAGACTTTTCTCTGGGGTTCAGGGGAACAAGATTAACACAATGAAAATCAAAGGTATCTGAACAAAGTGTCTTTCTGCCTCTGAATATTTGCTGATGCCCAATATTGTGTACAGGGCTGGAACTTCACCTTGCTCTTGTAGAGCAACCAAGTGTGTATATACACATGTACAAAATATATACAGAGTAGAACAAATAAATAAATAAATAAATAATACCTATTCTGTGATCAGTTCAAAGCATTATATATTTAGAGCACTATATTTTATTTTTCCATTAAAGCGAATACAATTTTGCAATATTGAATTTAGCAGGAACAGAAGCTGAGGCCTGTTTTGATATTTATTTCCATACCTCTTTATTCTCCCACTCATTGTCTGACTATCCCACATATCATTATGCTGTTTCTTCTCTACATGGCATGAGGTTTGAGATCTTTTTCATCTTCTGGTAAATAAGAACATGCAAAAGAGCTCATTTCCATTTAAGATACAGTCTGTAAAAAATGTTCGCCACCCTAATTGCCTTTGAAGTAATTTCATAAGAGAATTGTTTAATTCTACCATCAATTAACATGTAATCTATGCTAATTAAAACTAAACAAAAAGGAATGAATATAAGGCTAGATAAGAGCAATTACATGCTAACTGAAAAAAATCTTTACATTTACATAAGTGGAAATGCTATGAGATCTGGATTACTCGGGGCTCCATGCATGTCTCATATGCAAATGAAAGTATTTCTCAAGTAAAATGTCACTTGATAAAATACAAGGAATGGTCGCTTGCTCCTACAGTCGATCTGACTCACTGAAACAAACGATACTCCAAAAAATGCTGATCCCAATTACAATTCCACAGCAGGACATAGTTAGGACTACTGTTCTCTGTTGATTTTATAGTCCATTAGAGTTTCACTCATTCACAAATCATTCATTTCTGTGAAATGATGGATGGCATTCGGAATTTCATTATAGTTTCTAAAAATCAGTGAATGGCAGAAAATGGTTGGAAAGTGAAGAGTGTGCTTGATCATAGCCATCATTGCAATAAAACTTACAATTTGCAAATGATTTGCAATCAATGATGGGGGGGGGGGGGGGGGGGGGGGGGGGTTATAATAATGAACCTGAAGCTCCTAATCTTATTTTATTATACGTTTTATGTGGTTTAGAATATTTTTACAATACCAGTTACAAGATATTTTTCAGTTGGTAATTTAGTCTGACAAAGACATCTCAGATGCTCACTCATTTCTATCTTTCACACTGTGGTAACTGACATCAATTTCTACTTGGAATATGCATGACATATTGGAAGATCAACATTTTCTTTAAACCAGTTTTTCTTTCAACATTTTCAAAAGATACAATGATATTATAGTGAAATTATCTCTGAGAGATTTGAATTAAAGCTGAAGTTCCGAAGAAGGGGGACACAGAATTGCTAATTTCATCAATAACCCATAAAATGGTAAAGCAAGATGGCTATATTCGTAAATGATAATTTTGGGATACATGGAACAAATTTTCATTCACTTCAATGGGTGTTTCAAATTCAAGATTTCCTTTGAATTTGTCCACGGAAAATCCATTAGTATAGTCTGCATACTGTTAGCAATCACATACGTCCTCCTTTTAGGGTAATGTTTTGGCTGGCACAAGCTGTCAATTGCTCAGACCCACCCACGGCTAACCTAGCTTCTTGCACCATCACAACATCTTGTTAACCCTCACTCACTTCCTTATATTAAGAGCTGGAATTTAATAGTTTTTAATTCTTCCAGCACTGTGATTGCTGCTAGCAGCTATCAAAAAAAAAAAAAAAAAAAAAAAAAAAACATTTTATGATCAATGATTGAGGCATGATGTAACTTCGCCAGTGTCATTTTCTGTAAGTCATTCTTGGTAAAAGCTCGTCGTAAATTACAAAATTGCTGTTGTAAATTGTGATTTTCCATTGCACACCTCAATGGTCGAATATAATATACAAATATATTTTATCTGTGCAATTAATGCACATACATAAAATGCAATTCATTGAATATTAAATTGCTCTACTGGGCACAACATATATTTAAAAAAAAAATCTAATATTAACAGCTGGCTTAGAAGAAAACATAAGAACAGACAATGATGAGAACAGACAATTCATCTTCTCTAGGTCTTGTCATATGCCAACATTATCCAACACTACATCAAGTTTGGATATAATCACCCCCCAGTCTCTGCCTCCACAATATTAACTGCCAAGCTGTACAATACATTAGAAACCCTTTGCAAAAAAAAAAACAAATGCTTCTACCTTGGCACCCTAGTTCTGCCAGAAGTCAGTTTAAAACCTTATAATTCCATAAAAGAGCACGAATTCTATACAATAGTACCATATGTACATCATAAAGACTCAATTAGCCATTGGCAGGCTGGAGGTGGGCACTCACCATACTCGCTGTCGTAAAAGACGATGAACTTGTTCCAGCGCAGCTCGGTGACCAGGCGGAGCATGACGTCGTTGAGGCGGACTGGCGGGCGCGCAGCTAGCGTGTAGCGCTCCCCATCAGGGCTGGGGTTGAGCTGGCAGGCGGTGCGCGGGGTGCCCTCGTTGTTGCGCTGGATGAAAAGGTGCGGGATGTGCATGGCATCAGTCAGGGACTGCAGGGCGCTGGCCGCGGAGCAGCCCGTGGAGCTCACCAGCGCCAGGATGCCCTGGGTCATCAGCTCACATGCTGCGGTGGACAGAGAAGGCAGTCAGGACCGCTCTCACTCACTCTACCAACACCTCTTCACTCCAACTCATTATTTACCACCACATATATAGTTGTTGTATGCACCAGGTGGTTTTACTTTATTTTTGAGTTTATTTTTCACATATTCTGTAGCTTGGCGGAATATCTAATCTGTCAAAATAAATTGATTATTCTCCTACAAACTGCAAGGAGAAACAGTGCAATGGACAGACCTGTGTACCACTATATGTACTATATACAGTATTTTCAAGATGTAATTTAATTTCTTTATTTATTTTTCTGTACTTATTATCACTTTTACACTATATGCGCTTTTATGCTGTTTTCTCTATACTGTTGTATAGAGAAACAGTGCAATGTACGCCAGTGGAGCAGTTCCAGTGAAAATGGCCTTGCCACTTCAAATGTGAAACTTGTTGGGGCCACTTTTGTTTGCACTTTGGATTTTTCCCCTGTCACCCTATCACACCACCTAATTGTGATTTATTTTTATACAACTGCAGTGCCACTCACGGTATATTTCTTGCACATCAGTGTGCACATAGTCATGGATATAGCGCTCAAATATCATGGATATAAATATACCTTTTTAATATGCAGTTCCATGTATATATGATATATGTCCTACTTGGCCATGTATCTGATTGTGATCATACCAGGGGTTCTTTAACAATCATTTCTCTTACCCATCTAGCCTGAATCAAATCCTTTCAGATTCCACAGCTTTTAGCTCTCATAATCAGGTCTCACTTCAGTGGAAGCAAAGGTCAGAATGATTCATTTCAGCACTTATATCTTGCCAGTGGAATTTTAATGTCCATGGACATGAATATGTTTATTTTACCTAGCATGTCAAAATCAAACCAATGTAAGGTGAAAAAGAAAAAAAAAAATGTGACATGTAATGCAGATCACTCACGTTTTTTTAAATTAGTGGGGTAAATAACATGTGGATCCACATTTATCCTTGACCTTTCAGTTCTCAAAATGAGACGACTCCTCTAATGGTATTTTCTTTTGTTGAAATATTCTGCCCTCTTGAGAAAGTTTTTTTTTTTTTTTTTTTTTTTTTTTTTTCCAGTACTTACTAAATAATGTCCTTGCTAAATGAGTTGTCTTGCAGGTCTAATTATTCCATGATTGTTCCAAAATAAAAACTTTTGCAGGTAAGTTTGTTTTAAAATCCAGGAGGATCAATTTCTTTGAAAAATCTGAAAACAGAGGCAGCCCAGACATAGAAAGCATTCTACATCTCTGGGATCTGCCAGCTCAAATGACACACACAGAATAATAACTCTGTCTTGGGCTCATTATAATTCAAGGCCAAATGAGTTTGGATTTTCCTTTTACATGTAATTGACCCCAAGGGCGTAACAACGCATTCTTTGGGGGTCTTGTCCCCCCTAATGCTGAGAACATACCAATGTGCAACCCCCCCCCCCCCCAATATACAGTAGAAAATATGTTAAATATGTCCTGCTTTATGAACCCTGTCAACTGATCTGTCTCTTGTTATTTACTATTTATTTTCAATTTAATTTCATTTGTTAAGGAAAACACAAGTGTGTAATTGTTTGGTGTGAATAAAGTCAGTAAACAGTAAGCAACTGACCAAAACAAAACAAAGTGGAGGGGCTGCCACTATTTCAGAGAAATCTATTCCTTTAAATGTGAATTCAAATGGTCAATTAGTCCTATGCGAATTGTACGAATGTTCATACATACAGTAAATATCATAGAATTGTGGGACATGCTCTTCAAAAAAAAAATCTTGGGGAGGGCTCTCATTCGGACCCCCCAGTGTTAATACCATGGTTACGCCCTTGATTGACCCCCATTGCTCTATTGCCTGTGCACATTGGCTTTAGCTTCTGATCAGCAGCTGAGTCAAAAATGGTAGTAGGTATATATATGACTGCATGTGGACCACCAGTGACCTACTCCAAAAAATATCACAAATTTTGCAAATTAACTTACAAAGTAAAGAATCATCTCTTTATCTTTACTTCTTTCTCCGGGACATATACACTGAATCCTCAACTTAGTCTCTTTTTATTAGGTGATTAAAGTGTATGTATCAGATTCATGCATATTTATTTGCAGTTTTGAAGTATATTTTCAAATTTTGAATCCAACTCTTCACTTTGCCATGGTGAAGAAAAGACAGTAATCAATGTAAATGATATGTATAGAACTCAGTAGGCATGAGGGAGCCAAAATGTGGTGTGGGTGTGGAGACGGTTGAAGTTGGAGACAGATTGAGAGAAGGGGCAAAAGTGGAACCCTTCAGCAGTTCCATTTACATAAATTGCATCAACGGCATCCAGGCCTACATGTCATACAGTAAATTTGAAACTAGGTTTATGAAACAAAAGTTGTGCAACTTGAAACAAAACTTTTGAATTGCATATATTTTGTGCTGGCAAATTGAGCAAAATATTACTGGCTGCTGATGTTTTTGCATATTCTCAGGTTGCGAAATATAGTTATCTAAAGCTATACAGATACTGATGTACTGAAGACATGGCTGATGTTTGTGCATCTGAAAAGGATGAACTGGCCAGTGAGGTTGAGGGCAATAACATGTATGACTGCTTTATTACATAGTGATACAAAGGCTTTAAGTGAGGATTGCTTTCATTTTGTTCCTCTGATTGTGAACAGTCCAACAGCCACCCTGAATTTGAAGGACTTTCACTAAGAACTCAGCTGAATAAATTTGAGCGTGCACATAGGAATATAGCAGTAATAATGTAACTGCCAGTCCAGATTATGGCCTCCGTTTGATAGTCCAAACAAATGTGGGGCCGATTTCACGTCAGTTTGGAGTGCAATGTTGCAGCTACTGCCATAAAATGTCATCTGATACAGACATCCAATAAACCTGTATGCTCAGATAAATTACACATCATGAATTCAGTACCATACAGTCTTTTGTTAACCTGGTGTTACACATTTGGTCTTGGAATAAAGCCTTGTGTTTCCCAGATACATGGGGGACATACAAGTCAGGAAAAAAAGAGAAAAGAAAACTGAATCAATATATAGCTGTATGCTGTTCAAACCAAGATCAAAAACATTTAAAATTTATTTTGTGTCTGTTGCTGTCCCTCCTGGTAGTTTCTATGTTGCTGTTAAGATCAGCTGCAATTTCGATTTGCATGTGAAGAAATGTGCTGCATTCAAGACATCTGTCTGTTTTGCCTCTGTCTTGTGTATGACAGATGAAGAACACCTAAAATGCACCATAAACTGGTTTGAAATAAAGTATAATAATTCATCTCTTCTGAGCTATATTGCATTTAGCTCAGTATATCGGTTAATCAATCTGGATTAAACAAGCATAAGAACAATTATTTTCAATTAGAGGTCAATGCTGAATGAGAAGATTGATGGCCTGTCATCTCAAATTGCAGTATTTTGGCTATGTATTTGTATGTCCATCCAATCAATAACTGAAATATCGAACAAATAAATATTTGCTGAATGCATAAAGATGCAATCTGCTAGATTAGATAAATTTGCAGAGCAAGGAAAAATGCCACAGGTATTGAAATGCCATTTTGATCCTACATATGCTGCAATAAAATGCACCAGTCATCCTAGGACATCAGGAAGGGAGGACTATTAACGTGACAAATGGAAAATTTATCTGTGGAGTCGCTGTAGAGGACTAAAACAGTCTATTGTAAATCACACGCTTGTTGCACAGGCTTACTGAATATCATTCATGCAGGATACAATAAAGCCTTTCAACAGAATAGGTAATGAGGGAGCCCTCGTCCAAAAGACACCTTGAAATGTCATGCTTTTGCCCACAACCCCCCCCCACCCCAACCTTCCCTGCTGATTTTGCGGCCAGTAATCCCTACAAGCTTTGCCCTGCACCGTCTATTTGCCTACGTCTGCATTCCCATTGAGGTGTCAGCTGTCAATGGCATGGTATTCTCCAGCCCTATCACAGGAGAACTTAATTTAGACAATTTTTCTTGATCTTGTTTTTATGCAGTTGTCCACTGATGGAGGCATTGTATACTGGGATATTTAGTTAGAAGTTTGAAGTGAATGGGTCACATAGTGTCCAGCACCAGTGAGTTTTAAAAACATTTTAAAAACTTCCAAAAAAGTCTTCTGAGGTACCCTACATAAAATTGTGAATTTATTACTGTTTAAATACTTCTCTAATGTTTTGTAGTGCAGAAAGCTGTCAAATGCTATGAACAACAACAAATTAAATACTTTTTAAATTTTGTACTCTGAGATGACTCACATTTTGGAAAGATGTGAAGAATGTGATGCCTGTGACAGATATGAACACAGTTAATCAGTGTCTTTTTGCAAACACATTGAGGGAAAATGCTAACTCATTTATATCCCCTCCAATCAGACAACCAGTCAATAAATAAATCAATCAATAAATCAATCAATCAATACATTTTTCAGTTTACAACAAGCAAATAGACAGTGCTACATAATGCTGACACAGTTTACCCAATCGGATAGATATGAAAAAGTGCCAGAAAATTGGATAGTTATGAAAAAGTGCAGGGTGCCAGAAAAAAAAATGTTTAAAAAAAAGTGAACTTCAGACACACTCAATCAAAAATCAGCCAGTCTCTTACACCCTACAGTGGATTTCGCTCTCATTGCCTTCTTAACAATGGAAGAAAGAACACAACGTTCAGACAGACAGAAGGAGAGAGACAAATTTCAGAAGCTGCCAATAAACCTGTTTGCTGTATGCAGCCCTTGCAGTCAATGGGGCTAAATTAATTTAGAAATGTCAGAATTTTAATAGTCAGAAAGTTCAATCAATAATGCATACAACAGCAACCACCTGAATCTATTTATTTAACAGATCCGTTGATTTAATGGAAATGGGTGTTTGTTTATTTTAGCGCTTTTTGCAAGGTGAGAAAATCCTTGCATGTGTTTCACCTTTACTCATGCAAAGATATTATTTACTATCAGGACCTTGATGATGATTGAAAATATCATTACAGGAGCAATATCTAGCATACAACTCGCCACAATAAAATGCATGTGAATTAATGATGTAGAAAGTAATCTACTTTCATTAAGTAATATCCAATGGTAGTGCTATACAACTACTGGGAGTCAACCTTTTGGAGTTACTCTTGAAACATTTTGGTTATTGGGAGGTGATAAATATAGAATAAGTGAATCAAAAAGTGCCATTCATTATCAAATTAACATGTTCGTTACATTTTTTGCAGCTCTAAATTGCCAGTAAGACAGATATATCATATCATATCATTCATGATAAATCATATCAAATCACATGGTTTGGCATTATAAAGGGAATCATATTCCAAACTGTGGGTAATATCCCCATTAAACTTACTCTGCTATAACATATTGCCCTATCTGGCATATTCGGTCTGATATGATTGAGTGTTTTTGTTAAATTGGAAAGATCCTTAATTGAAGGGCCTCAAGTTATTTATTTTCTTTGCTTAAAAAGAAGCTCACTAGCTGACTTTAGAAGTCTGCAATGACTGCCTAGGAAGCTACTAATGATGTAATAAGGGCAATGGGGAGTATTTTAGGGAGGGTGCAAAAGGTGGTGATGACAGGTGGTGTGTTTCACTGGACAAATACGTTAGAGACTTTAGAATAACTCTCAGTGCCATGCCTGTTGTGTCTACCAAAATGTACCTAACAAGGGGACAAGGCAAAAATGTTTTAATGCTTCTTTGGTGTGATTGATACGTGCCAATGAAATCTGTCCTTGAGGGAACACTCTACTACAAGTCCTGCATTACTGGAAAGATAGAAGAGAGGAAAAAAGCAAAAATGGCAAACAACCCACAATTGCACAGGGCAATGTGAGCCTATTCAGAACAAAACATCATTTTTAGCTATATCTATACATAAGGGTTGAGTATCCCTTACCCTAAATTCATGGGACCAGAAGTGTTTCGGATTTTAGATTGTTCCAAATTTTGGAACATTTGCATATACAGCAATTCCCCGACATACGTCTGAGTTCCGTTATGACTGACCGGTTGTATCTCGAAGTCGGACGTATGTTAGCATGGAATGAAAAAGTACACATGTAGCATGTAGAAGATGTACTTGACAATGCCGGGATGTCGTCTGACGGTCACTATAGTATGCAGCCAGCCGTTAGCTCTGGCAGACATATGATCAAGCATAATTTTTATATTTACATATATTTTTTCTTTATTTCTTTCATTTAAACAGGTATTTGTCACTTAATGTCCAAGATACGTTCTCTGAAATAGGACGTTATGTGATTTGGACGTTGTGCGATACGTACTTGGCAAAGCTATATGGGATGCTGTAGTGTACTTATATTGATTAAAAAGCCAAGATACTGTGCACTACAATACTGTGTTTCAGCTAACATATCTGGCAAGGTAATACATGGGTTAAATAGATTATGTCCACTACGTCCTGTTCTCCAATTGGGTTTTCTGAACTCTATTATATCCTTACTGTTTGAACTTTAAAGTGTTTTTAACTTCTTATATGTATACATGGTATGGGCACCTGAACACTTAGAACAAAAATAGACATGTACAGTACTTATTTTGGTCATATGTACAGATGGTTGTAAGGACATAGCCCATAGGTCAGGTGTGGAACAGGGATGCCACTTGTGGAATCATGTCAGTGCTCAAAAAGTTTCAGATTTTGGAGCATTTTGGATTTTGGATTAAGGATGATCAACTTGTATATACATATATGCATTTATAAATATATTCATTCCAGCCATAAATAACACTGAGAGTTGATGTGGTTTGGTTGGGGTATTTTCAGACTCACATTTCTCATTTAATTAATCTTGTTGCTCTCGGTCAGTGTCTACTTACTCAGTTCCAACAGATACAATTTTAACAAATCCTAAAAATCGTTTACATCAGCTATTTAGGATATATCATTTTTAAAACATTGACAAACTCATTTTTATGCACACAATACTTGTTTCCAACAGGGTGATATCATATAACAGAAATCATGAGTTGAAAGTCAATCAAATCCGTGCTAATGGAGATGCAGCCCAGGGGCACACCGCGTGAACCGAGAGAGGTCAGTCAGCATGCACACCGCGTGAACCGAGAGAGGTCAGTCAGCACGCACATCGCGTGAACCGAGAGAGGTCAGTCAGCACGCTTCTGCTCACAGGATCATCCATAACCATTCTGGCAGAAAGCCAGGGCAACCTCAAAAAGGATTGGAGAGAGAGAATTGTGATTCTGTTCAGCCTTGAAGAATTCCCAGGACAGAGCAATTATTCAATCAATACTGACCCCCCCCCCCCCCCCCCCCTTGAAGGAGAGGAAAGCATTACAATGACGACTTTTGGAAATGTAATTTCAAAGGGATGTAATTTATATTGAAAGAAAAAAAAAAAGAAAAAAAAATCTAATTGACAGGAACACATTTCAAACCAGACTGAATCAGAATTCTAATGCATTTTCAGTTTGTGAGTGTATATTAAGCATAGCCATTCATGGCCATAATAAGCAGCCAATTTCAGTAATTTACATAACAGTAAATTTTAGATAGATCTCAGACCAACATATCAATTGTATTTCACTTTCAAAAAAATGATTCACTAGTTCGAGATCAGCTTCAGCCCAAATTGACAGAGGACACTGTAGGTACAGGCCTTTGAACATGATCAAGCATTGCAATATGGGGTACACAAACCCATTTGAGGCCGGCATTGCACATTTTGAAACATGGTAATTGTTGATTTAGATGAAAGCAGACAGAGGCGATGAATATGGCACACCTCCACAAGATAGACAAACTCATTTCAACCTTCGAAACAAAGAAACGTGTAGGTGCCAGGTATTGTGCACAGTAAAATATGGCAACTGTCCAACATGTTCAGGTGCTTTTTCACAACAAAATGGAAAGAATTGCCAAGACTCAACAGACAACTAATGCGAATGTCTGCTTTGAAACACAACTGAAAATCTAAAAGTGGACACCTTTGGCATTAGCTGTCCATGTGCAAATGAAAAATTTTTGTGGTAATGCCATCATGAAAGAGTCAAATACATTTCTCAAGAATGTGTTTTGTATATTTCTGTCAGAAATTCTTAATTGGCCTCATTTGCAAAATATAAACCCTGTTTTAGCACCTTTACCCCAGGTATACATATGCGTGAACAGATTTTACTATGTATACACAGGAAATTCGCAAAGTAACGTAATCACCGCAAAATCAAATTTCATTTTAACAGTGATTTTCACCCATTGCAACTGTTTAGTATTTCACATGCAAATACCGAGGCATGTGAAATACTAAAGAGCTGCTTTTACGCTTGAAAAGCACTTGCAATCCTGTAGTAAATCTGGCCCTCTGTCTATCGTGCATGACATGGCAAAATGTTCCACACAGTTGTGTTTTTAAAAATCTTATGTATTTTCACTTTTTACATCATGTTAATATATTTAGGAACTGGAAATAGATTTGGATTTAAAGACAAAACCTCATCAAACACATTAGGTTACCATCAGCATGGTCTCAATGTTGATTCTGTTATTACATCTCTAACAACATCCATCACAAAAAAAAAACCATTGCCTATTCAAACTATATCACTTATATCATAACCATAGTATTATTCTGGGAAAATATTCCCTCCTGCATACTGTACATGCACATCTTCATTTCAAGAGAGCCATCTGTGGTTAACTCCTAATGAGTTATGACACCTCTCGCGGTCTCATGACTTCTTTGGGACTTATGAACCCTTTTGTGTCTTAAGAATTTTGTTAAATAGCTCATACTCAGAACAGCAGGTGTGGGACCAAGCTTTCATCAGTCTCAAAATTTTATGGTAGTTATGACCAATTTTCAATTCTGAGACATTTTGTAAATATGGCCCCAGGTTTAGCTGCCAATGGAAACATAAACAAGGCATCTGAGGCAAAGTAGTAATATGTGTAGTGGTGAGGATATGATGATGTAATAGGGAGGAAATAAAGACAAGCACAGACGCACAGACACACACACACACACCGACACACACAACAGCACATGCACAGTCCCAAAAGACAATATCTGGGTCTATATTGGTTTTTTCTATTTCTTGTTTACTACCCATACCTATAAACAAAAGGAGGCTGCACAATTAATTACTTTTGAAGTCTCATTTTCAGAATGATTGGAATTGCCAAGGGGCTTTTAATTACTAGAACAAACACCCTGTATGATGGTGTCTGACCCAGGCTCAGTTCCATGACTGCAGCTTTTACAGTGACAGGACTGCCTATGTGAAATACCTCACACTTCTTTTGCTATAGATTCCACTGACTTTATATTATGCAGATCCCTAAAGGTCAGCATACAAACAGTATTTTGGAAATGGGATCCTACTTTGGATTTCTGAATGACTATGCAAAGCAGTCTTCATTCAGTTATCTGGCATGTCTCCACCCACATTGAACTGCTGTTCTTTGCCACTGAGTTTGTCTTCCACCAATTCGGAAGCAGAAAGCTGCAGACACAAGACCCCTACGGTTCACGTGAGGACTCAGGTTTGCCCCACCCTGCAGCTGAGACACCAACCACGTATTGCCTATGCCTTTGAAGGAACAAAGACAACAGAATAGCATGGTGTGGTACTGGAGCACCCTGCTGCTGGGCCCACAGCTGTGCCACAAACAATCATTTTATCAATCTCTGTAATGCACCCGAACGCCCATATAAGTATGTGTAAAATTATTAGATTATGTAGTAAAATTCAGCTCTTTGATATTTTTACCTGGACTGTGTGTCAGTTTGTCACACTGAACAGCAACCTATATGACTTTTCACTCCTTCCCAAACCCTTATACTTTCTCAATAAACCTAACAATCACTATAATAATTCTCAGATAACAAGAGTGAATTTAGATGGGTGTATTGTTAAGGATTGGCATTTGAGATAAAGATTGTATTTTATCCTACTCAAGGAATCCAGAGGGGGAGGGAGTAGTGTTTCTCCTTGGTGATGAGAGGAAGAATCCCCTCCATAGGTGACTGAAAGAAACTGGGAGAAACAGGATTAGGCAGGTTACTTTTTAAAGAAAGAGAAGGTGGAGATGGGGGAGGGAGGGGATGCCAGAAATGCAAAGCAGGATGGGAGATGAGGTATGTGGTGTATGTGTACGTGTATGGGATGGGGAAAGTTGATGTGACAGATGGATGGGTTGTCTGCGAGTAATTCTCCCGAACTTTTGTTCAATCAAAATCCAATTAAAATTCATTACTCTGACTTAGGGGAGCAACACACTTAATTGTAGGTGATCATACTTAATATCGAACATATAGTATATGCCTTACAATTTACTAAAAAATATGTTTTAATTTCATGAGTAAAATGAAACAGCATGGATGATTTGAACTTGAGCTTGAATGAATGACCCCAGAGAGTGGCGAAAATACTTGCAGTAACACTGATGCACACCATGAAACATAAGTGATATATCATTAGAGCCTGAATGTTCTAATTATACCAAGTTAACAAACACCATCTAATGGCACAGGAGCACTCATTTAAAGCAATGATCATCATTGTGCAGAAAGAAACAGCCTCCTTAATTGGTAATTTAATTAATGTTTTGCAATAAAAAGGATTTTTTGCCTTCCCCAAAGCTTTGATGTTAATATGCAGGTGTCTCCTTTATTTTGAAGGTCCTAATTTAAGATAGAATACACACTCAAAAGTTAAAAGAGAACGCTTTCTCTGAAGATTTCATAATCGTTTCATCCATGCATTCTCTGAATGGAGAGCATTAAAGATGTAAGCATGCATAGAACATAAACTGTTGGTTTTGATGTGAATATGGTTTAGACATGTTTTAGAAAACTTCAAATCAGGAAGTGCAAAAGCTAGAGGTAGCTCTTGAAAAGTGCATACCATTTACAATAACTCATTCCTAGTTGGGGTAATTAGATTTGGCAATTTTGTTGTTGTCTATCTGTTTGTGAAAGTCACCTTTGCAGTTGAAAGAAATGGAATGTTTCAACTTCAACAGTAATGAGACAAAACTTCAATGTTAAAAATATGGAGCCAGGTATCTGGTGGCACTATAAAATCAATCATACAAGTATACAAGGTTCTTTGAGGACATTGGGAATGATTAATTGTGTTTAAATGTTTCATGATGACAATATCCCTGCAATTAATGGCACCGACCAGATTAACATTTTTCATTCTGAGTGAATCAAGCTAAAAGTGGCTGTGGCATATTTGTTAAAAGCTGTTTAAACAGTTTTGATATGTTTCCAATAGCTGCAATGAATTGTGAAACCAGACACTGTTTGTATTACTGTGAATCCCTCTAATCTGGTTGACAGATGGCTTTTTGTGTTTTCAATTAAGAGCTTGGGAACATATGAGATTTAAACCACAGATTTATCCACATCATACAATATCAATTAAACAAAAGAATGAAATAAAATAGCATCAGTTTAGAGTTGTTACATCAGTTGCTAACAGTCCTTCGCATCACATAGTGAATTAATTGCATGTGTATACACACAGAACACACGCATGCACACACAGAGAGAGAGAGAGAGAGAGAGAGAGAGAGAGAGAGAGAGGGAGATTGAGAGACAGAATATGTATTTACTATGTATATATGTATGTTTTTATTTTTCTTTTCTTTGATAGATTTTGTTATTTTTAGCATTGTAAATCAAACTTTGCATTGTTGTTTCTGTGTTTTGCTTCAGCAATTATGACTGTTGTTTTCCTGCCAGTAAAGCAAATTGAAATTGAAATTGAATAATTGAAAAAAATGCAAGTCATAAAGATCCCAAAGGATAACCAAGTTTAACAATGATTACAAAGCATTTTTACTGCTTTGTATATGACGCATTTGCACCATATTTTTTTCATTCCTGACAACAGATGGAAACACATACAATGGCAATGATCATCCAGTAAAAGTAAAATCCAATTATTATATTTACAATTATTACATATTCTTCTGAACATTTTCATTTTTAATGAGCACATCCTTAGGATGCTGTCTAATGAGGTCTTGAGGCATTGCTGTCATACTGTCACATCAAGCCATGCATACTGCGTTTCAGATTTATTGCACATTCCACGGTAAACCACATGTATCTTAGATGCAATATTTAAACTCGCATGGACAACTGAGAAACCCATGCAAAAATGTTTATATAAAGACCAGGACCCATATTCCTAAAGCAGCTTAGGCTGTAAGAGCTGATCTAGAATCAGGCTCCCCCTATCCATATCCCAGTCTTATCTATTATAAGCTGAAAGGCAAATATCATCTTAGATCAGAACCCCTCCCTACTCTGAGACACTATGAATACAGGCTCTGGCTGATAGCACAGGCAGAGGCAGCTGGGAAATGTCACGGCAGGCTAGTACACAGATCTTACACTGATATGCGCTGCAGAAAAATAACATCTCAAGGCTGTAGGTATGTTATAAGTCAAACTATGCTCAATCACCTATTCTCGCAGTTACTCTTTTTTTTTTTTAAACGGCTCAGATAAGACCTAAAGAAATATTACCATTGCACATCATATCCCTCAAAAACAAATTGTATGACAAACAAAGTATGACACATTTTATGGCAAACGTTTATCACAGACTGCACATGTATTTTGACCCAGATTTAAATTTTAAGAGCTGCTATGGCACTGAGGCTGAGAAATTATACAGGAGAGTTTTGGCTTCTTGTTGAGTGACACACCAAACTAATGTGATCACAACAGTAATGGATGGAGCCAAGTTTCACTTCTGTTATTGCCCACCTAACAGCGCGGAGATGGAAAATGACAGTTCATTTAGGAAAATGAGCAGCGGCTTATTTTCTGTTGTCTGTTCATATTTAGCGCTGTCCCTGGATGACCAGTGGCACAGCCACCTCTGCTCATCACAGCGGTCACATCTAAACTTTGTGTTTGCATAAAACAGCCAAAGGTTAGTCACTACAAAATTACCTAATTGGATAAGTCTGAAAGAATATCCTTCACCAAGAGGAATGAAATAAATATCCATCAGTCACTTGTACTGCACATTACATGTTGTTGCACGTAATGATTTCCACACGTGTGTGTGTGTGTGTGTGTGTGTGTGTGTGTGTGTTTGTGTCAATGCCTAACCTACAAATATTGTCATTAAGCCTTTACTCACTATAGAATTGAAGGTCAAATTTAACATGTATAATGCATGGGATATATTTGTAAAAAATATTAACTTGTAAATTTCTGAACTCTGTACTATTTCTTTGCTTTCCACACAGCAAGCCCATGGTTTCTGTGTGGAAAGCAATGGAGCGGGTCTTAGCATCAGATAACTTTCTATCCCAAAAAAAGTGACATACAGAGAAACATTCTGTCCTTTCACTTTGGAGGCAGAAGCATCTATAACCCTAATAACCTGAGTAAAACTCTGCTTCGCTTTGGATGACAGATCCCAGTTTGAAAGCATTTTCCCTGGCATATGTTTCCTCCACAGTGTAACCATGAGCAATGGCACCCTGGAAGCTCTTTCGGCTGCATGGTGCCGTGAAAAAGGCTGGGTTGGGGGTGGATTGGTTGGGAACAAAAGGGCCTCTTGGTCGGTGGATGGACTGGCTGTGGCTGTCTGCATCAGAAGTTAGCTGCTTCCTGTTTAATGCATGAGTGCCCTCTCCTTGCACAGCGCTTCCTCTGCAATGCATCAGTGGGAGGGAATGACAGAAACGCTTGGCCCTGTGCACTCAGAGCAGATTATAAAAGACTAACGCCAAAGAGACAAAGGAATATATCAATGTGATGTGCCAGTCAGTGGCTTAAAACCCTAAAACAATGCATTTGGAAGTGATAGTGACTGGCATCCAGTAGGGGATGTGCAGGGGAGATATATATATATATATATATATATATATAGAGAGAGAGAGAGAGAGAGAGATTGAAGCATGAGAATATTGACTGGAAAAGGAGAATATTCTGACAATATTGAATGAAACATGAGTATATAGATCAAAAACCTGAGAATATAGATTGAAACTTGAGAATATTGAATGAACCATGAGAATATACATTGGAAACCAGAGAATATCGATAAAGGCTAGTTAGAGGATTTGTGTTTGTGTGGATCAAGCTGTGAGCTACAAACTGCTTCACCCCCCCACTTTAAGAATGCTTGACATGCCCCTGCTTGAGAGTGCTATTGAACTAACATAGCCTACTACTTTGAGTGTTGGGCCAGCTCCTCTTTGATACCACTTTACTATTTGCACTGAAACCCCAGCAAGTTGAGTGGTGACATTTTCCCAAACCACTCTCAATCAACCAATAATGTTAGGCTTTACAATATGTGGTTTATATCATTGGCACCCCATTGGAATGTGCAAACATTAACTTTTCAGAGCATAACACAGTGTTCAGGGAAATGGAGGGTGCCTTCTAGCCACATAAAGACTGGATGCAACAGATGCGGGCGCCTTAATGAGGTCACAAGTTGGTTTATAAAAAGAAAAAAAAAAGATTTTACTGTCTACACTTTCAGCCATAACAAAAATAATTGTACATCAAATGGGAACCAAGGGTTAGCTAAGCAGACTTTGAGAAAGCAAAATCAGACTAGGCTTGTTGCAGGCCCCCTGTTGGGCATACATAAATCCTAATCCCCTCTCAGATCTTCAAAACTCAAATTACTCTTACTTTTCCCAAAGCAGTGGCTCTCTGGTACTTTAAAGGGCCTTACATTCAAGAAACAAGAGCAATGACTGTGGCCTGAAAATAAACTAAGATTAATATTTAAGTTCTTTTATGAGGCTAAGAACAAACATACTCTTTTATAGTGGAACAGAGCTTGACATGTGGCACAAACACAGGAAGTTTGTGCATCAGACTGGATAAAAATTAGCTGGTGGTTTGTCCTTTCCCATAAACCAATGGTTCCAGCCAACCAAACCTGGCCTCAGAAATTTGAGAGGACCAATATACTTCCAGACAACCTATGCCAACAAATTAATGTGTGCTTTTCAGATGTTCTGTCAGAGATTGAGTCTTGCGCCTAAATTGAAGATGGTGCAACACCTTTGATTATTAATATCTGCCCACCAATAGGATATGGAAAAACAAAATCTGTTTTTTTGTAATAGTTAACATTGATGGCCACCTGATCGCTCTTATTTGGATTATATGCCACATTTTTTTGAAACAAATTAAAGGAGTGGAATGTCTCAAGGGAGATTGTTTATTATCTACATAAGATAGTGAAAACAAAGACATGGTTGAAGACCTTGCCAAAGAGCATTTTATCTGAAAAAGCAAGTTTCAGATTCTGGTGTCTCAGCCACACTGGGTGCCATGATTGAGGATATTTAAAGCTCACATTGTAAGGACTCCCAGTCTTTAGTGGGTCTTGAACCCTGATTACGCAGTTGGAAGACCACAGCACTAAGGTCAGTGAGGTCAGTGAGTGAACTCAAATGCGGAGACAGTTGTAGACTTTAGATGAGGAATTTATTCCAAAGCAAAAACACAGGCAACAGAATCCAAGCCATATCCAAGAGAAATCCAAAAAACAGTCCAGGTCAACACAAAGAGCAATCCATAACAAGGCAAACAATCCAAAAAGGGCAGATCCAAAAACAGCTATATGGTCAAAGTCAGGCAAACAGGGACTAAACAACAAGCATGCTCAGGACAAGGGCTACACAGAAACATGTAGAACTAACAAAGACTAAGCAATAACAGAGACAAAGACCAGGGTTTAAATACACTGACTAATAAGGAAACGATACACATGACACACAGCAAATGAGACACAGGTGGGGCAATCAACAGAATGGGTGTAACACAATTAAGGAGCACAGAGTCTCTGGTGACCCCTGGTGGGGAAGGAAAAAAGTCCTAACACACATGGTGATAAGTAAGTATTTGATTGCACTGTTTAGTGTTTACCTAGCTGTTGTGTACTACAGCTTTGGAACCTTACCTGATGAAATTGATGCATGTTATATTGATGCCGGTTGTTTCTTACTGTGCAAATATCAGAGTGGACAACCCATTGCTTGAGTTGTGCCAATGGGCATATGGTTTACCAATGAACAATGCAAAATAATGGTACATTGTGCAATTAAGCAACAGCTAATTTCAAGGAAATATGTAAATCGTCCTGATTGGCTTGTGTACATATGATCACCTCTGCCATACCTTCAGCTCATTACAGAGGTATAAACTTGCTCTGCATGCCTCTCTGCCATTAAAATATGAAAATTAGTTCAGACATGGCTTTTTAAAAATATGCACTCACACTATCATATGCAGTTTACTGAGGCTGTGTCCTTAAAATAAAGCCTCAGGGGTTTTATGCCTGTCTCCTCCCCTGACTTCAGTTAGACTTGGACCTTGCTAGAATGAGATTTCATCTAAATGAGAAAAGCACCCTTGATGACCATTATGAAATGATGGGAAACCCAGTTGAAGCATTACAGGCCCAAATCATCAGCAAAGTGAAACCTTAAGAGAAGGATGAGGATAAGAGGAGCACACCCTCATGCTGAAAAGTATTAATTAGGCTGTACTGCAGATATTTAAATCCAAGAATATTAAGATAATCCATCATTTCTCATATACCTTCATTAAAGCTCAGTTTTTGAAATGTCAGCAGTACCCTATGAACTGAAACAGATACATATAACACTTCAAAACAGGGTGCTGCACTAATTACCAAAATTGATTGCTTTACTGTGCTAAATCCAAATATACTCCAAATCAAAATTCCAGGTCATGATTCTTCATGTTCATGACAACTATTTTGCACATTGCACCTGTGGCCCATGCAGACATAACAATTGCATTGTATCTCATATTTAAACTTCAGCATAAATATACACAAATGCATTGTCCAAGTAAACTGTACATTTAATTTAATTAAATTTAATTAAAAAGATTTTCATTTGCAACCAAATGTGCTCATTCACTGTTTGTCTGTGATGCACATATATATGGAGTCTCACATGAACACTCACTTTAATGCTGGATGCAGATTAATGGAAATATATTGAGATGTTATACAATCTATAGAAAGCATCTTAATTAATTAATTCCAGGGAAAATTCACCTCAGAACAATTACGTTTTTTTCCTGACTGTCTTTCACAGTGAACACCCAAGTGAAACTGTGAAGGTAAAACCATGTGGCACTCATTTCATTAGTATCAATTTCAAGGATGTCACTACACTTGCACTACAACACTCATTAGAACTCAAAAGCAGTCTGCAGTGAAATTAAAGTTTTAATACATGAAAAATACACACAATCTTTAAAATGTGCTGTTTGTATAAATCCTCACCACTTTCATAGTCCTGGGCAGATTTGGAACACTGCGAAGCTATGCAGTTTTTTGATCAGTCTCCCTTTCAGGTCTTGTGAACCTAGGCAGGGGTGCTTTCTCGAACACTTTGAACAGAATTTGCCCGAGGCTAGGGACCAGCACATCAAAGTGTATTGGAAAATAAATACCCATATGCCATATTCTTCTGTCCAAGCTGGCAGGGAACCTTTGAATTTGTCATTCCCTTCCACACCACAATTGAATGCGCTGCATTTGCCGTGCCACTAGATGTGTCTAGAATGGTATTTACATACAGTCCCCTTGCATCCAGGAGGGAACCTATCTGACTATGAGCCAAAAGACACTGTGATGTCGACCTCAAAGCGAGACATTACAGACTTTGACTGAGGAGGCCTTCATGGTCCTTTACACAGGTCCGCCGTGTCGTTTGAAGCCATCAAATTACATAATTTTTCAAATAAGTTTTGCAATTAATGTCCAGGGATCATAAACTTTGGAGCGAACAACAGTCAAAACATTTTAGAGGAAGACTTTGGCCAGTTGTAGTTGCGTTTTTAACTTGCTTGAAAAGGTCATCAGTGGACATTAATTGTTGCCTGGAGAACTTAAAGCACACCCTTAACACCAATCACAGTGTTTTAAATACATTTGGAGCCCTCTGCATTTCTTGACACATACTACTTGAATAGCCAGAGACAGTAAGAATAGTGTAAGTGTGTTTTGTTTATGTTTTGCAGTTGCAGGAATTAAAGGGTACAATTGACTTAAATAGTGCAGAGAACAAATGCATGAAGAAAATAAATTAACACAGTCCATAATAATGAGGAGGACAATTGATTCACAGTTATTTCCAACAGACAAAGAAGATTGAGTGGGGTTTCATTCAACATTAATTTAGTCAAAACAAAGTCCTGATTCTATTTGTTTGCTTAAAATATTTATTAGCCTGTTACATTTTGTAGTGCTGTCTCTCAAATCTTGTTTACACTCAAAATCAATAAAAGAGAGAGAAAAAAGATTTTTAGGTATCCAATATTTTTCAGTCTGCTCTCAATCATTGTAACAACTCTGTAGACTATTTTCTTTACCTCTCTTTTTGGAATTCATAATTGTTATGGGAAACCAGTTCATTTTTGGAAGGTTCCCACTTGTGATGGGAGAATGTCTTTTTAATGAAGCGTATGAGCGCAGGTGCTGAAATGTCCATCCCTGACTTGCTTGAATCAATCTAAAAGATGGTGGATCTGAGCTCACAGCTTGCATGCGATGACGATAACGGTGTGTCAATGATGGTTCATGGCCAATTACGGTTTCTTTATTCCCACAGAGCTGTGAGGTATGGTTAGAACTGTACTCCAGTGTGAGTCAACCTTTTAGCTTTTGTACACTTCATCTGGCAGTCCCATTTTGGAACACGTCACATATCCACTTCTTCAAAGCAGTCACACACAATTTGTAGATTGTCATTCATGTCTGTATTGTTCAGTCAAAAATATCATTAAAAAGCAAAGCAAATACTTACTGAAGTCAATTAATTATGCATGACCATATAAAGTCATGTTTTGCCTTTACAGACTGCAGAACCTAATTAGCACTGTTTACTGCATGTAGCCCCACATTGTGGTTCTCATTTCCTGACTTAGCAGTTGCTTATATACTGTGCTGTCAGTATGTTTAAAAATATTTAGTAACCCAAGGTTTTGCTATCAATCCTCTTATCAATTTCAGTCCATCATTTTATGAATTGTAAGTCCTAACAGATGTCTAAAATTGTGACATGACAGTGTAGCACATCTGTTGGATACACATAGGGGCTGTTGTTAAGTCACAATGTTATACCTGACTGCTGGTCTCTTCCCAGCACAGCTATTTAACTACATTGCCTTGCCTATCGATTCCAAAGCACGCTGCAGTAGAGTGACTTGGCCATATTTAGTAATGAACTGTGTGATATATTAAGCTGCTCTCTTCTGGCTTTTGATTAAAGTGATGGCCAGTCCCAACAGTGCTGCACACTTGCAGTAAGCGAAAGGTAGTCTGGAATGATGTCTCAGCACACCCCCCCCCCCCCCCCCCCCCCCCCCCCCTCTGAAAAAGTGAGAGAAAGAGAGACAAAGAGGAAAAAGACAGAAATATGGAAAGAAAGTTCACAGGGCTATAAAGCATATTGTTCAGAGAAAGGGAGAGGGGGAGAGAAATATAGAGAGCATAACAAATCTAATTTAAAGATTTAGAGACTATTTGAATAGCTTTCTCCAAAGGCCACATGATGGTGATCTCACAAGCACACTGAATTTTGCAAGTCCTATTTGCTGGGTGATTCAACTCAGCTATGACTGAGAGAGCACTCCAAGCCACTCTGCAACAGTAAGTTTTTCAGACCATGCTATAAGCCTTCCTTAAAGTCACACATCCAGGCTTGAAAACCGCGGAGACGTTCACATCAGAGGGCCCCTGCAGCCATGCTCCAGCACTATCAACAGTAAGCCATCAGAATTCCCTCAATCCCTGGGTGCTGTTGTCAAGGTTTCTTTGGGGGGCGATGACTCATTCATGCAGAGACCTTCCTGACAAGGCCCCTAATCCACCTACCACAGAAGTGTTGCTGCTCTTGCACTCTTAGGTCCCTGGGTGTTTTTACGAACTGTGGAGAAACTAATCAGCACTGCTCAGTCCTCCAGCCAAAGTTTCCTCTCAAAGTTTCCTTCTCTTCAGACAGGTCCTCCCATGCTTCAGATTAATTCTGGTGCTGAAAAAAGGCACATATCCTACCTGACATGAGTATGCCTAAAAAAAAAAAAACAATCATGACGAATACTTGAGGTACACTTGAACCCTTTAGGTAGCCCCTTTTCCTCCAAGTGGACAAACAATACTCAGATTTTGAGACCTGAATACTGAAGGCCTCTTGTCTGGCATATATAACTACAGGACTGGCACTGGGATTTGGCACAATGTACTTCTTTAAGTGTAACATGGAAAGAACATTTTTCTTACCTATTTATACTGCTGTCCTATTAAAAACATATATATAAATATGTATACAACTATATTAAGTTTCTGATATATAAAACATTGCATACACTGAGTATTTTGGCTTGTTCCATTGTTATCATTATTTTTAGTTTAGGATTTTATATTTTATTAATTTTGTTGAAAAAGATTGTAATATCAAAAACAAGCTTTCTTTTTATTTGAAGTGTGATCTTTCCCATTTAAAATGGAGGCAGATCCTTAGAAATGTAAAGGAACGTTTTTACCAAGTAGTATAGGAATTTACAGAGGTACATCTGAAATATTGTTTGCATTTGATTGAACCCCAGCCTGGGTCCCTGTGTCATGAGATTGTCCAGTTCCTCAGCACAGGACCCAATTCTAACTCTGCCAGTGCCAATTGTCACCAGGAGTGCCTCTGGGAAATTAAAAGCATGCAATAATGTTGACCAGGGAGGAGAGGTTACACTTTTCAGGTAATTGCCTTCTGCATTGCAAAACAGCACCTCCTCTGGTCACTCAGGTAACTGCATTATCCCAGGGTCAGCTGCAGCTAAGTTGGTGGACTAAAGGAAAGCATTAATTTGATATGTGTGCCTGGAACCTCTCAATTGCTTAAAGTTGTTGGAGTGATGGAACAGACTTGTGCAGTATTTATGATGGGAAGCACAATGCAATGTTAACACATATGCTTATGTAATTTGGCACTAATTTCTTATAATTACTCAGCTCTTCAGGGATTATATTGGTTTTCAATGTTTAGCATCACTGAATGTATAAAAGCTACACCATATTTCGAAAACTAACATAGATCACAATTATACAATTTGTGGCTATTAAATAATGAGACTGGGCTTATGTAAGTTGAACCGCAGCGCACATGTGCAAACCATGTGGGATACATTGACCAATGGGTGAACATAAACAACCCCTGAAAGCTTCAATCCACTCACATCTTCAGTTTCCTGTTATGCATCACTTGAAATAGACATGTTTTTCTTGAGCATTAGTCTCATTATTTAATAGCCACACCTCATACACTCATCGATGTCTAATTAAAAATACCAGGGAAAACAGTGTTATATTTACTTTTTTGTTAAGATTAAATTCATATATCTTACTGGATAGAAAGCAAAGCAAACAACACATTATACAATGCAATGCCTGAAATTTGTCTCATTTCATGTCTCAACAAACAACTGTGGCAAAACCAAAGGCTGGAGCCAATGGGAGAGAGCAAACATCATCCCCTGAGCAAGGAGCATGAGCATGCCCTATAACACCCCCAAATCAATCCTCCAGAAAGCCAAACAAGCGAGACAAATCACACACACACACACACACACACACACACACACGGACACACACGCGGACACACACACACACAGACACACACAGACTGCCGTGACAGAGCTCTTCACTTGTTTAGCATTCACAGAGCGCCTTGTCATGTTAGCATCCCTGTAGCACTGTGCCAGGGCTGCTAATCGGCCTGGGGCAGAATGCCCTTGAACGCGTGTGAGATCATCCACTGACCACCTCAGCCTGCAGCCAGACACCTTTCTCTAGGCCCAGATAAATTGTTTTTGCTGCCACAGTGAGAAGGATGGCCAGCCTCTTGATGCCTCTGCAAAAACAGATATAATCAAAAGCGACACTGCTGTTAATCTTTAGATTGCAATTATACGATCAGCAGCACCGTGGAAGCTCAGCTGCAGACCTGTTGTGAATCCTGTTTTTTGTTGACTGCCGGTCTGGCTGGCAAGTGTATTGTCCAAAACTTTCCGGTGAGGGTGCGAGTCTTGCAACTCAAAGCTGTGTCTATGAAGAGGTGAAGTTCTGAGAGAAAGGGGAGGGAGGGTGGTGGTGGTGGGGTTGGTTTATAGAAAGGTATGTAAAGCACTCACATACCCTGCAATTACCATCAAATGTCAGGTAGCTTTTAGCTTCATGGGGTTTTAAGAGATGTTGCATAGACTTAAGTTCAAAAAGAAACACAAATTCAAATAGAAACCAAGGTGAGTAGGACAAAATTTCCTTCCACCCACAAAGGTTTTCATAAGCATGTAAAAAATAACAACCAACCCTACGCTTCCCCTCTCCCTCTGAACAAATTTTTCAACTGGAGATTGCAGGATCAATTCAGGACAGACAACTGGAATGAAAAGGATGTGTCTGAATGTAATTTCACATCAAAACCAATTTAAAGCAGAGTATTTTTTGTTTAAAATCCAGCTCTTGAATAAACCACAGTGTTATAGGAGTGACTACAATCAAATTAAGTAACTGTATAAAAGGGGATACTTGCACAAGTGTCAGACTTGCACAGACTTCATAACACAAAGTGGCACACACCATGAGCCACAGACATTAAAACCAGCTGAGATAAACATTTTAATATATTGTTTATGACACAAACAAGGTTCATAATGTATTGTAGAAAAGGGTAGAAGTTCTACAAAGAATTTTAGTTACTGTTCTCATTATTGGAAAACGGATTATTGAAAACCATTACTGAATACACAGAGACGTTTAAGTGATCAATAATATACCCAACTCAAGATAATGGAGTTTTGTTTTCCAATTAGTTTGACTAAATAAAGCTCAGTGGTTCAGCAATGAACTTTAATTGGATGTTGACACAATCTCAGTTCCCCAAAGAACGTGTGTGTCATCCTTTGAATATATAAGTAAGTCGTTCAAGTAAGTCGTACATATCCCTCAGAGGGTATCAACTGGGCTCTGGTGAACCTCATGGCATGGGTGAACGAGTCAATATTGATGAGTATTTTAACTTAATTTTAACTTGTTTATGCTCTGAAGCATAACTTGCCAAATAACACATTTAGATTAGATTTGTAGGTCTGACTTTCAAGGACAATATAAGACAATTTCCCATGTCCAGATATCTCTCAGAAACATAAGGCAGTGCACTGGTTTTGGGGGCTGGACACAAAGAAAAAGTGCTTAGTGTCAAGTGCTAAAGCTGAAGGATATTCATGTAATGTGAAAAAAAATGTTCCTGTTCAAAACAGGTCTATATAGAAAAATCAACAGTCAAGACATTTTTAATGCATACACTATGTCATAAAGATTAAAAAAGTGAATCATTGCACAACGGCCTTTGTTACCCACTGATATGTGTGAGGAATTCACATACAGTGTGAAACAGTGTCTAAGTGGACTGAAAGGTGGGGTAGATGGACACAATGTGACACAGGAGACAGCCCATGGCACCCACAGCTAGATGCTCAGAGCTGAAGGCGATTAGAGGGGACATGACTGTGTGGGCCACCTGCTTACTGTCATAGACTGTGGGACTGGCGGCACACGAGACCTGCTGACTCTGCAGTCCTAGCTGAGATGAGCAAGGACTTTGCTTAATATATGCATGCTAATATTACTGTCATCTTGTTCCAACGGCGCTGCGGAAAGTAAATCAGCTGATGTAGCCTAATTTGTCTTGATATTTAGGGGATTCGATACTACTAGTACTACTACCACTGCTACAGCATAGATTCTACTAATGTATTACACCATCTTGATGCCCATTCAAGTTATGCCATAAATCAAGGCTGAACATAACTTCTGTCATAACCCATAAAGACAGATTATGAAAAAAATATTAATTTAAAAATAGCTTACAAAAAGATCACTGCATCATGAGAACAAAATCTGCATATGTATGGCATTCTTTAACTAAATGAATTTTATTTTTCTAACTCCTCTTTGCTACTTTCATTTGCATTCAAAAAGTTTGCTGTACCTGCATAGTATATCCACCGCTGTCCTCAGCTCTTTGATAATTTAGCGTGTACGGTCTGCAGAAACATTGAGCAGCCTTGCTGGCCATTGTGTATCCACTATTGATATGCAGTGTAGAGAAATGAGTGGAACACAGAGAACAGATTGTGTTCCCGGAATGCACAATCAATTGAGTAAATAACAGTGTTCTGGAATATGAAACCCAAGATGCAGGCAAGGTAGCAGTAATTTCAATTCCATTCCTACAGCCTCTGTTTACAGATTTGACACAGGGAACGAGTGAAAAATAAACATTTTCTGTGGCAAATTCATGTGACAACACAAAGTAAAATCAATATTGTAGGAACAGTTTCAGACATATCCCTTCCCTAGATGCCTGCAGCCTGACAGACCATTCTGAGCATATTCATCTCACCACCGCTTATGAGGTAAGAGTCTAAGACTTAATATTACTGACACACAAAAAAGTCATTCTAGAGCGTGCTTGCTCTTCAAGATGTGTACATTCCTTATATTTTAATTCCCTGCAACTTTCACTGAGTGAATTTTAAGAGGTAAGCTGTTAAAACATGCATCAAAATTGTCAATAAGTTTAAACAGCAGGGGCAAAGCAGCTACCATAAGATGATATGGTGCATTGTGACAGTTCAACAGGCTTGATATGTCACTCACTGAAAACTCCATATATTTCAGTGTAAGCAGTTATTTGAAATCTCTGCTGTGATTGGACTTGTCACTGGTTGATTGCTTTGTTTTGATTGAAGATCACACTGGTCAAAAGCCCTCCACTGAGGAAGGATACTTGGAATAAAGCATTCATGAAGAAAAATGGAAAGCAAAGGCCAGGTCACCCCACCCACCTGCAACCTCGACAACAAAAAAACAAAGACGTCCCAGGCATGAGAATAACATCTCGTTTCAATAATGCTTTACATCGCTTTTTTTTATTTGTTATGTGTGAGTGTGTGTGTGTGTGTGTGTGTGTGTGCACGTTTATATACACACACATTGGTACATTATACTTTCAGTTGCTGAAAGGAGCTTCATGCATTTAACTACATGTAACAATCATTCCACTGTTTCAGTGTAACCTCAGACTTAAGCTTGATCTCAGGAAGCTAACCTCTGTGGGGGTCTATTGCATGTCTACTTACATCTTAACTTAAATGTACCTTAAAATTAATATAACAGTAATACAACTGTCAAATGCATCATAAACCAACCCTGTAGGGGGTATACTCTCTCTCTCTCTCTCTCTCTCTCTCTCTCTCTCTCTCTCTTTCTGTGGCACACACACGCACACACTCACTCACACTCACACACACACACACACACACACACATACACACACAACATCATAGGAGAACAGTTTTCAAAGATGCAGTCTATGCTCCCTTGGAGAGAACATCTCCTTACCTTATATCATTCTTATTTCCCTTGAGTCAGACCTCAAAGTCCAAGGTTCCTACATATGAAAGGGTGAATTTCAACATAAATTATTTATTCTCACCCTTCAATGTGCTCACTTAGCTCCAGGGCTTACCACAATGCCTCAAATACCACCTCCTTATGACTCAGGGGACGAAGGAGGCCCTCAGGAATTCACAAGCAGGAGTGGACGAGAAGACCAGATCGAATATGGAAAACTCTGACTGTGCTGTCCCTGGATGACTAAAGATCACTAGTAATTCGGTCTGTTGACTCTCAGGTCAGTCACTCAATTGTTGCAGTTGCTCAGGAAAGCATCAGATCATTTGAAATGTTTTGCTTCATTTCTTCTACCCTGGGGGATGCTGAACAGAAACCCTGTAAAGTTTCTGACAGCTGAAAGGCTTTCATTTTCTGCCTAATCACTCCCCAGCCAATCATCGATACCAGCTTTAGAAGAAAATCAAGAAGAAGATGTGAGGATGGAGTACAAAATGAAAGGGACCTGTAACTCAAAGGTAATACTACTATTGGACCATTTAAGTAAGTTACAAACCTGCATTTCCTCAATAAAAATAAAAATGAAATAAAAAATAACACAATGACACAAATAAGCAGTGCATGTCACCACAGCCAATGTAAAACACCTGGAGAGGACAAAGTTCTTTGCATGGGCCATTACCTCAGTCTCCTTAATGTTAGGTGACAAGCAGAGAAGCCATGGGGTTTTCAATGTCTCTGTTACTGCATAATGGCGAGGGACTGAACCAATCTATAACCTTCCAACCATGTTAACTACAAGGCCAGATGAACCACTAACTCATACAGCAGGTCAGGTCAAAAACAATTCCCCATAAGTAACACACTCCTGTTTGGAGGTCAGAGGTTAAAAAAAAAACAACAACATTCATCTAAATTTTTATCAGCCACACATGTACGAGGACTTTAAATGTAATTGTATTTGTCATGTGACTTTGCAAACATGTCTGTCCAAATCTGGTGTCCTGGTGCCAGAGACCCCAAACATATGCCTGCCAGAATAGCATTGAAATCTGTACTGCAAGGCCTCAGGAGGCAGAAAAAAAACAGGATGTTATATTAAGTAACAAATTCCAAAGAATTGCGGTTTCTGATAGAAGAAGAGCAAGAAGATGAAGATGGTTACTTGGCATTCCAAAACTGCTAAAAACACATAGCAGAACTCTTCAGACCCCCCGTAGCATGGTGTGTCTCCCTCCTACACCCCTCTCTACATCTAAAAATGGCCTGTTCTTATCATCTGGTTTCCCTCTGTCAGACTGGCACTGCAGAGCAGCAACATCGCCAAACACATGACTGCGTTTAGTTCATGAAAACATTCAGTCTCCCGACAGAGATTAATGTTGAGTGTTTCCCCAAGGGATTACATCTGCTCACCAATTTTCAGCAGACTTCTGGTCTATCAAAATAATTGGCAGAAACCAAACAAACTGTTTCAAGGGTGTAGGGAGTTTTCTGTTTGATTACAGTGTCCTCCCCACCATCACAATTACAACATGAAGAGCTGTAATCATGCGGAGGCATTCTTTCTTTGGATTTATTTTAGTTTTCTTGAGATCTAAAATGGTACATATTTCTCGGCTTATACATTAACCTGGAAAGGATTGTTGAAAGCTCATTAGACTTAAAGATGCTGTGAATTCTGCTCCCTCAGACACGAAAAAGCAGAGTGACACAGAAGATCCATGTGAGGCTCGCTAACTCTGATAAAAGACCTTGTCTGAGCCAAGATAGACAATTAAGAACAGACAGATGGGTGAGTAGAGAACAAACAAGTAAATCCTGTTTGTGGCTGAGGACATTGGAGGCAGCAGATAGGGGAGGGGCAAACACTGCACTGATGTGACATCACCTCACCTGATACCGATTTCTGATAAGCAGACAGCACCTTGATGGTGTCTAAGGACAGTGGTGCTGCAAGGGGATAATTATTTAGGGGCCCCTAGGCTGTACAATGGCCCCAAAAATTTTAATCAGTGTCGCCAATAGGCTTTGGGGCTGTGCGGTGTCATATCTTTTCTTGGGGCCCTGACAGAACTCTGAGGGTGCCTATCTTTGGAATCCAGGGAGTCAGAGCATATTTAAAGTCACTCCCCCTTGCCAGATATACTGTAGCAGTGATTGCAAAGGGACGTGGTAGCTTACACACCGATCAAACTCTCAGAGGGTGGTTTATGGAAGTGTAACACGGTTGACAGCACTCATTTTGGCATTGCTTCTGTTTGAATCTCTAGTTAGATTTGCCAAGCGTGCCACTTGCCCACCTCCACTGAGGTGGTGCACAGGGTCAGAATAATTTTGGGTTCAGAATATAGTTTTCAGAATATATAGGCTGGTTCATTGCTTTGAACAGTACTGTTTTCCAGGCTTAAAACAGAGCGCGTAGACCCGGTCCTTGCAGGCAGGCTGATCAGAATGCAGCCCATGTCGGGGCAGAGCAGTGCAGCACAGGAAAACAGTAGCCGCTCAACGTAGCGAGACGAGTGCTGATAGCTGTTTCTGCGCTGAGTACTTTCTGATCACTGCCCGTCACTGTTTTCTCTGTACCTCCACACGGTCATCAATCTGCCCATCTGCCTGCGAATGTATTCCTTCGTCTCAATATGCTACCATCTTCTCAGATGGTTTTTAATTTTTTTTTTCCCTTTCCTTCCCCACGCAAGTCAATATGTTTCTATTCTCATTCTTTGTTTACTCATGCTGTCAGGGAATACTGCATGCTGGCTAATGTTAGATTTATATGGTACCGAGAGAGAGAGAGAAAGAGAGAGAGAGAGAGAGAGCGAAGCCATTTACAAGCAGTATGCAACGGCTCAGCTCATGTCATTCGGACCCAGAAACATACAGGCTAGGCAGAGGGGTCAGCTGCATTGGTGATATAAAGATACACATACAGGTGCAAGAGCACTAAACTGCACACACATCACACGTCGTTGGCATGGAAAATTCCACTGCTTATTACAAGGTGCACAACTGGTTGATTTCATTCCTCACTTTGTCCTCTCTTTCTCTCTCCTCCCCTCTCTCACTCTCAGTCAATCTGCCTTTCTCTTTCTCTCTCATCGGGGTAATATCCCTTGTGCTTCTGAGATGCCGGTCAGCATGATAAAGCCTTCCGTGAGCTGGGGCATGAGCGTGAGTGAAATGTCAAACTGCCACTCAGACGTCAGACGTGCATGTGCCGTGGGTGCAGTAAACACCCCGCCATACATCCTCATTACTAACGCCGCAACGCTCGTCGCAACACCCAAGCGCTAATCAGCTGGATCACAGCGCCTTAGTGACACCGCAGACCAAGAGACAGACACCTAGACACCCACATTACTCACAGATAAATGCAGAAGTCAAACAGCGAGAACAAAAGAAGAGATGGAGAGAGTGCGCGAGCAGAGATTGCAACATATTTTTGTGACATGGTAAATAAAGCATCAGTGGGAATATAATCAGGCAAACGGAGCCTGCAGGCGCCGGTCTGCCATAGCCCTGATTAACTGGTTGAGTTGTTGATGTTCCTCATAGCCACGGCAGGCACACTGAATGCAAAGTGATGTGAATTTCCCCTATGTGAAAAGGTCCCTATGTGAGTGTCCTTTCCTCACAAGCTTCTGATTGGACAAGGGTGTTTGATTGACTGATTGATGTTACTCAGCCACTCATCAAACAAAGAGCAAAGATTCAATTGCCACGGTGATCCATTGCCCGATGTCAATCTTTCTCTCTTTTCTTTCCAGGACAGTTAGAAATCCCTGATGCAAATTTTAACAAATGTTCCATCTATAGTAACATAGGTTGGAATGACCTTGCTAGCAAAAGAAGCTAAACATTCATATTTAATAACATGTAATGTTTAGATTTTACAAATTGAGCACTTAAAGTAACAGGATCAGGTTTACTTTTCCATATATCAAACTGATGATCCTGCATTTAGCATCCGTTAAATAAGATCAGGATAGGAGCAACTTCATTTTGGGGGGGTAGGGGGGTGGGCTTCAGCCTTGATGCATATTCATTATGTCTGAGAGTTCCAGAGTGAAACGGCAAAAGTCAGGAGGGGTGTATGCAGATGCATCCAAATTAAATTCATTGAGCATGTTTCAAAGCTAAAGGGAATTGTGGGGGAGGTGTGTGTATGTGTGTGTGTGTGTGTGTGTGTGTGTGTGTGTGTGTGTGTTTTTTAACAGCTGGGGAAAGCAGGTCTTAACATTTGATCTCTTGTACATTTTGCAGTTGTTGTCTCACATCTCAGTCATTATTTTTCCTTCTGTATGTGCTTCCCATTGTTCTAAATGCCATACCATGTATCTAAATACCATGTGAAAAGGTGAGTTTTTCACAGTGCTAGTAATATTTAATTAATGTTTTTGACTGCTTATATATATTATATATATTTTGCTTCACAATTACAGAATGCTAGAAGCACAGTGTTGACTGAATTACAGCAGGTCACTAAATGCAGCCATCCAGACAAATGGGCTGCATGTCCTGCTGAAGTCTTGGGTTTCACTGTAATGATATAATACAGTGGTCGAGCACAAAATCCAGACTGGGCCAGCCTTGGATGTGGCAAGCGGTCCTATACAAACCCATATCATCAACAAATGATTTTCTCAGGACGTTCAGGAAAGAGTCAACGAGATTTTTGAGTGTTCACGCCCTAGAATGACTCCTTCAGTCAATTGGGTGGTTTCTGTCTGCCTACACAAACTGTATATTAAATGTGCTCTGCTGAATTAGGGCCTGCACTGCTTGCCTGGTGGAATAGGTGAGGTGGAAGAAAGAATGATCTCTTCCTTGTCTGTGTTCTCTCAAATTGAAAGAGAAAGTTGCAATGGTGAGATGGGACTCCACATTTGGTGAACTAAATAGAGCTATAGTAAAGCTAAAAAAATAAAGTAGTGGTCAAGCTCAGAAAATCTGAAGAAAAGAAAACCTAAAACCATCACTGTGGGAGTATTCAGTTGGAGTCTAATTCTAAATTTCATTGAAGGTGGAAAACCTTGGCCTACTCAGAAAGGTGGTATCAAATTGTAATAGTGGAATGCCCTTCCCTTACTGCACATGTAGAAATGGATAGTCACTCCCACCATTCTACTTTTATGGCAACAGTGCACTCAAGAACCCCCTGTAAAATTTCCCTCTGCATATATCTAATTGGAGGATAAGAGCTCTTCCATATGCAAATGGAAATCGTTTGCCTAGAATACTTACATAGCACATAGGCTAAGCACTGCACAAGCTCAGTGGCAGTACACTGTCACTGCATTTCCACTTTACCAGGACACTGAATACACAGAATTATTTTGAGCATTCCTTAAGAAGAACTCAGCTATACAGCTGCCTGTTTTCTTCTTGCATAACTGTAAAGTAAAATCCTGTCCTGAAAGGTTCACAGTTAGGACACACAGTGTGAATCTTTATAATGAATGCATCTGTGGAAAGCATTTAAAACAACAATAGATCATGATGAAATGCTCAGAATTACATGTTTTGTATTTAAAATATTTGCATGAAGGATACACAGGTGCACTAAAATAATGTTCTTCCACCACTGACACAAGGCAGCCTCTAAAGCATCACATTTCTGAACTGTACTTACAGGAAAGCAATAGAGGAGAAGAGTAGATGGGGGTGGAGGGAAATGAGGCCAGCATGATATTATTTAACAGTCATTGTGAATGTATTTATGCACGGCCATACGGCACAGTGTACAAAAAAAGAAACGGCTAATGCGAGAAAGGAAGTGACTGAGAACCTGCACTGCTTTGGCCGGCGGTTTGGAGAACATCCATTGTCTCATCAGACAACGGCACAGCTTGAGCTAACGTGTACAGCTTCCTGAGCCTTCCATGCTGTCTGTTAAAGGATTCTGTCATCATGGCACACCAACACGCTGGTGCCACATACAGAGGAAAAGGGGTAACTAAGTGTTGGAGCACATGGGAATCATTGATTTTGAGCATGCTGTTTGTTTTGTATCTCTTCAGTGACAGCAAGTGTCATGTCTAAATTAGTTACATTTGATTTTTTGACTCCTAATCCTCATAATGACTGACATATATTTAATAATGATTAAGCACCACAGATGTTATATAGTCTCTTTGTCTCTGTCTCATAACAATTCCAGGTGAGCTTTCATTGGCATGTCAAATAACATTGTGTTGCCAAAGCATAGATAACAAAATTGCATACACACAAAAACAGCATAAAATGCAATTTATATAATTATGAGTTGTATAGTGGTGTGTAAAAAATCTATATATCTATAGCTATATATATTGGATTTCAAGCCAGAATAGCTGAAAGGCTGTTACTTTTCTTTATTTCTGTTCTTCTTCTCACCCTATGTGTCTTTGTTGCATAACACTGGCCAGTACTGCTTGTTTTAGTAGTACTAAGATTCGGCTCACTTATTGGTCACAGCTCACAGATATGCCTAAAATAAGTCCCATTACCCTAGGCCCATGTCTGTTCCAGTATTCCAAGACATTTTCACACTTCTTAACACCTTTACCCGCCCCTAAAAATATCTACATACAATCACACATATATTGGACTTATCTTCTTAGTCATAAACTTTAATCATCAATGAGCAATCAGTCAAAAAATACATATTATTGTCATTGTTGTCATGTCACATTATGCTAAGTGTGCATGGGCAGTAAAAGAAAAAGAGTTGGACATGGTTGTAAGTACCTGGTAATGCCCATAATTTCTCTGCTTTGATATGCATAAGTTATGCTGTACTTTGTGTATTTCATCAGCATGCATTCATTCAACCAACATGCATGATTATGTGAAGTGCTGTCAACTATGCTCACTCTTTAAGTGTAGTTCAAAGTCATTTAAAATTTGCTGTGAAAGCTTTGCAGTTTTCTTAAGAGTTGACATCTTACAGTAATGCATTTTAAACAGTTTTCATTCAGACAGGCAATATCCTGGGAAATTATAGATCAAAGCATAGATCATATAGCTTCAATACCAATTCGTATGTTCCTTGATCTTTTTTGTCTTCCAATTTGGTCATTTATTTCCTGCAGAGAGCAATGAGTAGCATGTATCCCATACTGAATGGGCTGAAGGGCAACACATTTAAAAAAACGTAAGAACTATCATTATGAGCATTTTTCACTTTCACTGCCTTCTGGGGACATGCATCAGTACACAGGTCCTGCTAAACTGTATCGTTGGTGTTGGTAAGGATGTGTACCAAAGTAATAAGTGGTGTCTAATGTGTTGGCTGGAAAATTATTCCACTGTAGAGAGAATGAAACATACGCCTGAGCCGGTGAGGGGCAGGACTGAGAAGCATGACAAGTACATGTAGTTGCACATCCTATTCTGCTGATGTAAATTACTTGTTGAATAACCAGCACAGAAAAATCCGTATCATGAAGTCATTTGTGATTAATTCATTGAATCCATGCCCATTTCGTCAGAGTGTAAGATTGGCTCTAGACTGGGTGAAAGAGGGAATGCATGTCAGCCTAGAACTGTGGCTAAAAGGCAGGGCTGAGAGGGGCACCTGCACCTGGCGATGACAGTGAAGTAATATTGAAAAATGTCAAATGGCTCAAAATAGCTTTGCAAGGTGACAAATCTGATTGGCTGTACCAAGAGACCTCCTCCTAGGAGTCATCTGTCCTTGGAGAACTTCTTTTTAACCATCTGTCAAGTGCTTTTCTTAACCTCTCCCTTGATAATGTGATTAATATGGTATACCTGCACACAGCTCCACCATGTAGTATAGTATTATTCTACAGTGGAGACAGGAGAGAGAGAGTGGGAACAGCAATCCTGGGTAGGGTGAGGGAAAATGAATATGCTGCCCAAACATCATAAGAGGTTCTACTCTTTGGTTTCTGGAAACTATTCATCTGCAGTTCATCTCAAGGTTAGAACAATAATGAGACATGCTCAGTCTTATTTCCAAGAAAACAAGACATTTATATGGTAAATGTATGAAATTATTTCTGCTAAACACATCATTGTGACTTATTCTAAAAGGTAAGAAAGAAATGGTAAAATGTAGACAGTACTTACCCCATGAACCAGCTAAGGTTTGGGAAAGGTACATTTAAGGCTTTAGGTACTTCTTAAGAAAGTCTATTCTATTTATGAATCAGAAAAAAAAACAAAAAAAAACAATAAAGTAAATCTAAACACAAGTTGCAATGTTAAACTCGCCGTTTTGGAAATTTGAATGTGTATGTAAGCCATTAACAAAAGAGAGAGGACACAGGGAAGTGTGACAGTTGTATTAACTTACTTAAAATATAACCCAAACAGCTTTCTATCAAAGCACCACGACTACTGCCACCTCATTTATAATACACAACAAATGTGTTTTCAGGGCCCAGCCTATGAATGGGAAGCATGGAATAAAAACTGTGATTGTCAGTAAAGGGAACACTGTCACTTGAAAAAAGTGCTGATGGGCTCTGATGCTTGTCTAGCAGTTTGTGTGCATTGGTAAGGAGGACTAATGTAGACACTAATGAGCACAAAACAAAAAAGAACTGTGAACTTGTGATTCGCTAATGCAGTTGCTGGCAAAGTCCCCCGTACACCAGCCTTGCGAATATGAAAAACCCCTAGCACCTCTGTGTCATTTTCTCACCTCAAAACATATTTGTTCCTGTGATGATTATTTTCTCAAAGTTAATCTTTCCAGTCTTTTTCCACAGGGACTAACCTGTGCTGAAGAGAAGGTTTGATAATGTATTTTTGTTGTTGCACTTTCTCACTCAACCCCAAAGTCCTTTAAGGTTTTTTCGTGCCCTAAAAACAGTGTTCACTCTTTCACAGTGTTCACAGTGTTCAAGCTTTTCAATACATGTATTTCCACAAACAGACTTCACTATGTAAAGATGTCAAAACAAGGGTACAGGAAATTGAACAGATAGGTGAGAAGCATTAAAAAGTGGTATCTCAACACCAGAAAGACAAAATGTAAACGGAAGGGAAGTAAAAGTAATCAAGTGGAAATAAGATTCTCGTAGGCTAGGTAATGCCTTCTGTGTTTATTTTGTGCATTTCCCATGGCTGGAAGAAGAAGAAAGAGAATGCGACAGAGCTCTGATGGAAGAGCAAATAAGCTTTTAAAATCTAGCTCATTGTTCTTCAACTCTCATGGCAATGAATGGAGTGCAGAGATGGAAGTAGTTTGCAGATGAAAAACAGCACAGATAATGTAAGACCACTTACAGCACTTGGGGTGCTATTTGTTTTGAGAATGGGTGAAACAGGTCTATATTGTATTGTCTCCCATGGTCCAGTGATGGCCTGTATTGTGAAAAGCCATACAAGGATAGATCTTTGGACATACAAGGTTGGGCCCAACATTAAGGAGTGGAAGCAACTGAGTCCATAATAAACTGAAAGGAATGCCATGACATGGGCAGATTCACTAACCTGTGTGATACACAGGGAGGGGAAGCATGTCAGGCACAAAAAAAATAATATTTAGTCAAGCATAAAGATCTATCCTTATATGGCTTTATTTATCCTTATAAGGCTAATATTTCTCACCCATTGGGAAGTGATTCTTTATTCACCTTTTTCTTGCAAAATGCTGTCGCTCTCTGGGCACCTTTTAATCAACAGCATGGTGTCAACAATTGTTTCTTTATTATACAGGCAGACTGGCTATGACAATCATTTTGTTTATCTGTATATGGAAGGTGTTTAAAATGGCAAACATTTTTGTCACTTATTTAGTGATACCTTTTGTTGTGGTCTAGTGATACCTTTTGATTACCTGCTGGTGACCATATAGCCTGAAAGCCTGAAAACCTGTGCAAGTCCCCCCCCCTCCACTCATGTACACCAAAGGTGTCACTTACTTCCCATGTCACATGCACACACCTCACAGCCATTCTGCATTCACATCCCTTGTGACCACAGCACATCTGTTTGGTCATCAGCATGTGAGGTAAATTCACTGCTGAATAGCAAGCAGAGAATTAAATTCAGTTTAAAAAAAGGTATTGTTCCTAGTCAACGCTTTGCTGTGACCAAACTGGAAAAAAGGGAAAAAGAGACTGTTACTAGAACAGAGTAGCTGACCATTCCTTTAGATGCTGGACTTGTATTTGAACTGCCTAAGGGGTGCGTAGCTGTAGTCTGTTTTTGCGCAAGACTGAATGAGCAGAGTGAAGTCAGTGTTGTCCCTTGTCCATTTTTAGAGGGTTGGTGAGGAGGGGGGAGGGATTTAACATAGCCAATTTACTGGCCACAGTCCTCATTAAATGTAAAACAAAATGCTGGCTAATTCCAATTACAGTTCTGTAATGACAGTGGAGCGAGGTGAGCAGAGACGAGAAAGCATGAGACCGCATCTACAAACTCAATTACTGACGCAGGCAGCCAGAGGTCCTGGAGGATCGTTCGCATGTACTAAACCAAGAGGGGAAGGGGAGAGCTAATTGAATTAAATGGCTGAAAGTGAGACTTTGCATGCAAGATGCAACCCCAGGCATTGAGTCCACTGGACCTGTGGAAGTTACCACTGCATATTTATTTCAAAGAGAGGGCTATTAGAAACCACATATCATGAACCACTCATATAACCACATAAGCCCTTACAGTACCAGTTCAAAACGAAATATTATTGGGCAGGAGTCTGAGTGAAGTTTACTGATTAACTGTATTCTTCCAGAGAATGCATTGAGTGAAGGTTAACCAAGTTCAGAGGCATCCAGGGGGATTCTATTAAATACTCAAATGCAGTAGGAGTATTTGTTTGTGAAACCAAATCACCCTTGTAAGAACAATTAATTGACTGACTGAATGCTTCTCATCTCCAACCATTCACCTGAATTTAGGTTACACATTATTTTTGTAGAGAAAAATCACTTAAATGTCATCATACTGATTCCAAACAAAACATTCCTGGAATTGTATTATGTGAAAGAAAAATGTGCTGTGACAAATTATTCCATTGCTGTATTTTAGAATGGGCTTTGCCTATGTATGTGTATATCTCCCCAAGGACCTGTGGCTCACAGAAGCAACAGAGGAAAATTTCACATAAATTTGTGATCATTTGTTGTTCACTATAATTCCACTGTTTCTGTACCTGACTGTTATATTTTTAAACTGAGGGAGGGAGTTTAATTGAGGTCTTAAACTTTACTAATACTCCTGGGTTATCTTCACTTGAGTTAATTAAGGAGGTGAACAGAGGTTATTGAATTAAATTAAAATAAGAATCCTGTAATACATCCAAACATTTTTATGAATGGCTTTATACCATGGCTCAGACATGTTCTTCAGTTCATTCTCTGAGTCCTATAAGGAATATAGCTACAGACTGGCAAATGTCTTTCTAGGAACCTTTCAAAAATAAATACATTACTGGGCTAGGTCAGAGCAAATCAAAGGTGCATTTAATATGTTTTCAAATCCATCATACTATTACCTACTCTCTGGCTGAGCTACCTCCTTCATGACGTCTTTAATGTGAAAAAGATCACAGATGTTTTTGTCTGTTTGTGTGTTTGTTTCAGAATGAAAAATGTTCTATTTGTTAAGGCAACCAGGCAAGTAATACATTTCAATCCAGACATGGCCCCTTCCACACCTGTGCACAGAATTCACTAGATCGATGCAACCATTAATGAGAAATGAAGATGGGCATTCTCCATTCTGTATTAGGCCAGTTCTGACCATAGATAACATTCAGGACCACTCCAACAGATTCTTCTCTGACAAAGGCCAACATAGACCATAACAAATATAGCTCTTCATCGACTGCCCTAACCTTGTCTTCCTGAAACAATGGTGGCTCTTCTTCCACAAGAGCCCTGCAATGTAAAAGCGTGTTTGAAGTAAAATACCATATAAGGACTGCATGCAATGTAAAAACAAACAAACAAAAAACGGCAGAGAAGCTACAGACAAAAAAGGAAAGCCAGAGCCTACAAACAAAGCACATTAGCCACAGGGGGAAGTCAAAGCTAGGCCCTGTTGTCTATGCAGGACGAAAGCATTGATCACATTATGATAATAAAATTGGGCATCCAATGCAGGGACGCAGGCCAATGGCTGAACATTTAACACCTGGCACTTTGTTTTAGTTCAGGTCCAGTGGAAGAAAGTAGCTAAAGGAGGTATGATATCAAAATGTAAGATAAACTATCGGGAGTTAACCATTGAAGTCAAATGATAACATCTAGATTAATCAAGCTACCCTTGCTATACCAACAATGAAATAAATATGGTGCAACACGTCAGGAAAATGATACTGTCTTAAATTTACAGTTAAAACTATGTAAATGAATGTTGAATGATTACAGTTAATGCAGCTGGTATCCTTTCATAACCAAGTACATGTGTAGCTACTCATTTTTTATAAATAAGGCCTTTTGACTCTGTATATCCTGGTTATGTTTTAAAACAGTGCTGCAGCGTGTATTTTAAATGAATCATATAATCTAGATAAACACTGAAAAAAGGTTTTGTTTTGGAGTTTAAAAAACTAAAGCATTTCAAATAATACTTTGGCTCAGACTCTGGTCCAGAATCTATGCCATGAGCTGGCCCTGATGTTCTGTCCTTACTGTTAGATAAATGAATTCATGTGCAACTTAATTTTATTCAAACACAGTTTGGCATCTTAATATTGGACATGAATGAACTGTGTTCGCAAGGAGGGAAAACACTCGCACTTAATTAGGAGCTAAGTACCAATATTGAATTGAATTCAGACCACTGTCAGACATGAGTCCCATGCATAATAGCTGCATAGAGCTGCCAGGATAGGGAGAGACACACCAGATGAGAATGAAATGATGTTGTTTCTCCAGTACAAAATAATAAGAACATAAATAATAAAGAAAAAAAAGCACAGGAGAAGGACACTGGTCACTAACTATCCCATTCATTTTCATGATCAAATTAACATTAGCAATTGTACAGAAGCTCATCAAAACTTTGGAAGAAAAGATCAATTAATTTCAGGATAAGAAACATTTGAGGTACTTGCTGGTGAAAATGGTTGACATTCCAAATGTAACAGAGGAACAGAGGCGGCCCTAAAAGGGGACACAAGGACTCTGGCAACGTTCATCTGCAGAGGTCAAATGAGGAAAAACTGAATCCATAAAATTCAACCAAATAGATAGTTAATATGTTTAATACTGTTAAACATCCCATCAAGAAATGAGACAAATTTTCTTGAAGAAAGGTTACATGGGCATTCATAAAACTTAACATAAACATTCATAGCTCAATCCATGAGGGTTATGAAAACATTCATAACAGCTTTCATAAAACATTTATTCAACATTTAAACCATTTGTGATATAAATTTGGAACCGAACACCACAATACAGCATTTTATATCTCTAAATCACAGAAACTCCAGCCAACATTTTCATTGCATTATGTGTAGCTAATGTATGCATTAAATATTGGTATTGAACCAGTTTATATCCATTACTTTATATTTATACCACATTTGGAATGCCTGTTTGCGCTTATAGACTTTGCTACAACACATCACTATCTGTATAGCTGGCATATCAAAGGGCTGGTGCCCCTCTGACCAGGGGTGTTAATCCTGTGAAATATAGGCAGGGGAAACCCCTCTGATTTGATCAGAGTCTCAGTGCAATGTTGTGTAACTCTTGTGTAAATTCCGTCAATAACCACATATGTCTTTTCTATATATGTTTTTAATATGTTAACCAGAAGAAGCATGCAAATGGCCATATGGTGGCTTATACAAGTGAAGCAGATGTGAGCCTTGCAACTGGAGGTCCCAGTCCCAGCCATGCCAGTACTGACCAGAGTACCGCATTGCTGAGGTGACAAATGGCCCAAAATCTCTGGGATAAGGTAAAGGTCAAGGTGATTAACTTTGGTAACTTCTCTCTACTGGCCACTCCTGGTCACCAGTGTGCCTGTTGATGCATAATGGAGTATATGTTGAGCTCAACATGTCAGCAGTGAGGAAGAAGGTGAGAGCTTATCATCACATGAACTGTAGGAATCACAGCTGGTCCTCATGAGTTGGTGGGATCAGTTTGCTGCATGAGGTTAAATATTTTGGCTGTGTTTGGGTGAGAAAAAGGAGGAAAATCATTCAGATGTATTGTTTATGCTTTACAACCTAAGACATATTGATTCCAGATTTAATTTCAAACCCAGTTTGTTCCTTGAGTCTCTGCTGGCATTATACACAGTTATTTCCAACATCTGGGTGTTAATTGTTGTCCTCACCTCATCCTCATAATGCATTTTGATGCATTCAACAATCATGAAAATGAACTCACTAAACTGTTCTTGCTGAGAAAAAAACACAGCATTATTATTCAGGTGTGACTGAAAATGAAGGACAGATGTTAAATTGTCTGTTGTTTGATTGAATCTCAGCCTGAGAATTCACAGTATTTTGGATATATTTTCCATATTGTGCAGACAAGTGTTTTCAAGCAGGAGCTAGCTCATTTTCTCTTCTCTCACAAAAGTTTTAAATGAAAGTTGCAACCTGGCTGGAACAGATGAACAAACTCCCACCAAGAATGGATGTGAACTTGAAGGTGGAAGGTAAAGCCATCCATTGAAAGCAATTTTGTTTCTGTATTTATTCAGCATATTGAAGTATTGCTACATCTGTTATTCACATTTCTAAAATTGTAAAATATGTGCAATTCTTATCATTGATTTTCTCCAACACATAACCATTATGCAAAGGTAGATTAGACACAGCATCCCCCAGAGGCAGAATATCCTACATGTACCCTTGTGTTGGCCCTGTATTTGTCCAGCATCAGAGACACTTATATTCTTAAAGAAGGGTTTGTGACTGACATACACTTGGGACAGCCAATCATTTGCCAAAATCTTATTGCTGAAACTAAACAAAAGCAACTGGCTTGGGAAAAGACAGGAGTGAGTAAGCATGGCAGAACCCAAATGTCCCTTCCCTCTCACAATCTGCAAATCCAAATAAAAGCAGAGGAGATTCTGACAGTAGAAGACGGAAATATCATTCAGTGATGCAGTCAGTTGTTTCAGATGCGATTTCTTTGCAGTCCACTCACAAAGGTCCTATGGTCCTTTCGTCTGTCTGCCCTCGGATTAAAGGTCCCAGTGAAGGAAGAAGCAAACTTTGTCCTGCACAATGAGCAATGCTGAGTTTATATCACCCAGCTGAACTGGGATTAGTGCTGGATTTGGGTGCTTTAGGAATTAATTACATGCTTAAATGAAGTCATATCTGACCCTCTCTGTAGCACAAATTCAAATAATACAGGGCACTGAGAAAGTGTGCCATAACTAAAAAAAAATGTTTGAAAAAGAAATAATTGGAAAATATTAGTTACAATAATAATAATAATAAGAAGAAGTAGAAAACGAAGAAGCTGTGAAAGACTGAATCAAAATAAATCTACAGTTAAATATTAAACATTTTAAAAGTAATAATATTAATAATACATTTTTAAAGTCTTGTGTTTGCTGTGGAAATAACACTTCTGATGGCAGTGTAGAGACTGATACTGGTGTGGTTCTCTCTCTCTCTCTCTCTCTCCTACCCCAGCTTCCTCCTGGAGCTGAGCCTTAATTTCATCCCTATGGAAATACTTCACAGGGCTTCTTTTCATCTCCACCTCGTATAAATGCAAGACAGGAAGAGGAAAGCTGAAAGCCAATCCATGGACAACAGACAATTAATCTCCCTCCTGCTGCCTGACCAAAAGCAAAAGAAAAGTTACGATTATCTGTGACTCCAATTACAATAGAAGTAATTAGAAAAGAATCGGGGGCACACACAGCTATGATATGGGTGATAAGACATGTAATCCCGACCCCCCCCCCCCCACACACACACACCCCCACAACCCTCCCCAAAGTTAATTCATTCCAAAATGCTTTATTTTAAAAGCTAACTTCTTCTGTGCCGAGAGGAGAATTAAATTACCAAAGCTGGAGAAAAGCTTTTTTCCCCCAACAGAGCCAGGGTCCCTGGCACCATGGTGAGAGGTGACCTGCTCCATGCCCGTCTGGAGAGCAGTGCATGGTGTGACTAACCTTATGTGTTTCTCCATCTTACGTTCAGCCATTTAGCAGAGGCTCTTCGGTCAACTTGCATTAGGTAATAGAGGTTTAGTGCCTTATTAATCATCCATATGCATGTTCTGTAAACTCTGTTTATTTACAGTGCATTCATTTACTGTATACTGCAGCGGTATTCACTATTTCTGTAAGGATCCTGTCCTTACCTCACTCTCTGATATTTAGTGGAGGATTTAATGGCTGTGCAGTGGTCTGCATCTCTGCTGGGCTGGTGACTGCGTACCAGACCTGGATCCAGCATGCATTAGAAATTGTTTTACTCTTTGCGTGCTGATGAAATGCTTGCACATTCCTGTGGATTTTCAGTGCACCACAGCCTCATCAGCCTACTCTCTACACTCACACTTACAAATGTTGTCTTGGTTGCCTTGCTCATTAATAGTTTCTTTTTTCAGTACTGAGAAGCCCAGCTAATACACATCACTTCATCTGCCTGCTATGCGTGTGCCAAAAATAGCCTAATTTAATGGAATTGGAGCCCCTGAAAACTGACTCATGGCCAAAGTACCATTCCAAAAGTATTTTTCTGTGCTTAAAGAAGCTAAGAGTGGGACTAACTCAGGACTTTTAATCCTTGCTCACATACCTGAGACAAGAGGAGACAGGGAAATATTTTCCAGCATATTACTGGTTCTGGTGAAAATGCAGAAGAGCACATTTGTGATTATTTTTCAACTGATAGTTGGCAAGTGTTTGTTAGCCAGTTGGTAAATTCTGAGAGACTGCTAAAATATACTCTACCAAGGTAGCTATCTTAGCAAAACAGCCATCTACGTAATGCAACAATGTCATTTGTAATATCCTGCACAAAATACTTTGCACAGGGTACAGATAGGAATTGAAGTCTAGAACAACCTAATTTATAGACCTGTTCTTCATATTCAATCAATCCCTCAACAGAAAATTGTGTGGCACTTTTCCTCATGAACACAGCCATGCTTAACAATGCTTAATCCACCATTACCAAAGCATTGCAGAGCTCAATTGACTTCCTAAGCATCCTTATGCACAAAATTATAATAGCTTAGACATGCACCACACAAGCTTATTTCAACAATAATAACGTCTATTCATCAGGGAGCATATGGACATATAATAAGTCCTAAACTAAGGCTATCATTAAGGTTTTTTTGCAGTTAACACCAAGGATTTTTTCAATGTCTTCTCTGCTATCTGTTCTAAATTAATGAAACCATGTGTTAATAAAGCTATACTCTCTCTCTCTCTCTCTCTCTCTCTCTCTCTCTTTCTCTCTCTCTCTCATTTGGCTGTCATTTTGTGTCAGAGAATACTTGCTTGACTTAATTAACATTTGTTTCTGATATACTGATGTGAATAAAAAAAATGTAAAAATTTGGAGGCTTCCCATTAGCCTGATCCCAAAACAATATAATCTACTTGCTGAATCAAAAATCGTTTAGTTAAGCTACCTATCCTTCAAAATCGTCTACTCCTCGCCAAGACATAATTATGCATATCAGGTTTCATTTCAATTTCATGAAACATAAACAATACATATCTGTAGATACTGTTCAAAAACATTGCTATGAAATGTTAGGTTGTTTTTCAAGAGCATAATTTCCATATCTACATAGCAATCCTCCATGTTTTTTTTAAGTAAAATTGAATGCTATGGGATCACAGTCCTGAATGGTGGGGACGTATCCCCCATCCCTCCCAGACATAGTGTATATTCATGTCAATGTGTAGACTATCTATCGTAAAGTTTAGCTGATATGACTGATCCTTCCATTTCACTCTGAGATACAATCTGTGTACTAAATGACCTGTCATTACAGCTATGCGTATGAAGATCAAATGACCTCTTTGCCCGTGGACATCAAAGGTGGCAAAGTCCAATGAGGGTCTACTATGTCATATCAAGAAGGAAACAGGGATGTGGGCATTATTACTGTTCTTCACATTCCATTAGTTGGAAAGGGACCAATGTCTATATAACACTGGTTACTTGTTGCTTGCTGCTGTTGTTGTTATTGTTGTTATTGTTCTCTGCATTCTTTATTAACTGTCTCCTCTGGTTCCATATTCAGCTGTCTGGGGAACAGTGAATGAATACTTCTCTTAGTAAAAAACACATTTGGGAGCTCTAAATGTGTTTATACTGAAATAAAATATGTGACTGACTTTAATAAACTATAATACTTTGCGTTGGACCCTGGTGAGTCTCCCATGAGATAGAGGGATCTGGTGTCACTTGATTTTTTCCGATGAAGCACATTCAGAAGTGAAGTGAATTCCAAGCACGGCAGGATTTAAGTCTGATGGATTTAAAGAATATGAACTCACTCTACACTTAATGAGAAAAGGACAGCAATATCCCCACTCCAACAACAGCAGCATGAGGTGATTTCAGTCAGGGAAAGCGACTTATGCTTTATAACAAAAGAGTACATGTTTTGCTGGCAAAATCCCCATGACTGTAAGCTATCTGCAAAATTCTTTTTGAACTAAAAGAAAAGGATATACATTTCAAAATCAGAGGATTTACCTGATTTTGTTATTCACTCCCATTCACTTTTTCACCTATTTTAGACCTACCTTCCCTTCTTCAGTGACTTCAAAACCCAAATGCAGATATGCAGATACGTCTAAATCCTCAGGGAATTGTGCTGGCATTGTGCGGGGGATGAAATAAAATAACTATTACAACAAAAACTTCAGCACCAGCAGAACTGCAGGGCCGATTACCATGTATATAGCAGGAGTTTAAACCTCAGGTTTATACTACAGAAGTATATTAGAACTGGAACAGCCACTCATAATCTGTGAGATAAGGAGCAGCTGTTCCAGTTCTAATGCTGCTCTTTGCTTGTGTGATTTAAAGCTGAGTGTGATTCCTATGAGTGAATCTCACTTCAACCACAGACACTCAAATCTAGATAAAGCTTCTGTCTTTGGCAATAACACAATATTGGAAGGCAATAACAGTACATACAGTAATAACTGCAATATAAAAGGTCAGACACCACGCATTAAAACAATTTACTACTAGCATATCCACTTGGCCTCAACCTGTAGGAGATATGGTGGTGACAGTCTGAAAGGAAAGCTTCATCTGATCCTTGTATAAAAATAGCACTGGATACTTAACAATGACATTTAGCCTGCAGCACAATTGTATATGAGAGGTGCAATTATGATGGAGAATGCAGGGTGGTAGGTTTCTTGGTGGCCAGCATTAAAATTTCAATATTGCAATTAGTGTTGTATTATTAATGCAGTTTAGATACTGCATTATGTTCCAAATTTAAAAGGTTAACCGATGTGAAAAAATATTAGACAGAACTTCAAGTCTGGATGAAGCCTCACCAAAGCAGAGCACCAGGTCTGGATAACGCTTAAAAAAACGTTAGCTCTGGACGAGGTCTCATTCAGATGGATCCGGCCTCTGACGAAGCAGAAAATAAGACCTGGAGGGAGCTCTTCACTCTCAAATGAAGATAAGCAGCTCAGAGGAAGAGGAAGGAGCTGCAGTGCTTGATGAAAAAGTTAAATATTTCACCTGCGAATCAGTGAATAGAAAAATCATTCATTATCTGCAGGCTAACTTTATGGAGTGCCACCTGGATCACCAGCTCCGCTTCACCATTATAAATTCTGTGCTGTGTCATCCTGAACCATTCAGCACCCAGCTGTTCAGCTTCCTGAACATGAGTACACCCTTTCCTTTACCTTTTATTGTTTTTGTCATTTATGTGAGCGGATGAGTTATGTTGAGATAGGAATATCATTTTTTTAAGGAAGACTTGGTCTTTCACAGAAACCATCAAAAAAAGCTGACTGCATGTGATTATATTCATTATAAAACATTACCACCATCCAAAATGCAACAAAATAATAACTATAGGTGTCAAAAAATAATGTAGTGTGTTCTTAATGCAAATAAATATGATATTATCATGTGCATAGTCCCCTCCGGTTGCCTGTCTAAGGCCTGGTTTACCTGTAACTGTTTCTGACTCGAGAGAATTGATGGTGCAATGGACAGACAGAATCCCCCTAACCCACTGGTGGAATCTGATGACCTCTTATAGCACAAAGTGGTAATTAGCCTAATGCCGCAAATTGGAGGGGGAAATATATGAACCCTTCACAGCAAAGTCATGCATCTATTAATTCACAAAAGCATGGCAGTAACAAACGAGCCCTTTGCTGGGTTCTTTTTTTTGTCTCTCTTCTAATATTATATTTTCTGCATGATGATCTGCAGGTAGCCACACTCTTCTAAATTAGTTCAACAGACCCTGAACGTACAGCACACAGGGGTCAAGTGGCTCTCCATCTTACCCTTATTATGGGAGCTGACCCAGGAAGTCGACCACACCATGCAAAGTTCCATTTAACTCCTGGTCCATGTCCAACACTGAAGTATAACTTCTCCGCCTGCTTTTTTCTCTTTCCAACATTAGCCAGGGATTTTGAAGGTGACACCTGTGCCACCTCCATGAAGCAAAAAAGCATTAGCTATGTAATGAAATTGTTCCCTTTTATTCCTGATTGATACCATTATAGTACAGTAACGCATAGCAGTACCTAAATTAAGTACGCTCTTTTGTGGCTGTGACTGAACAGTTACACAAGCAGACACTCACGATTCTTAGAGAAAGCATATGTTGCAAATGAATTTGCTTTAATTTAGTTCTGTTTCTGCCTGGTTAACAGACATGTTCAGCATGGGCAGATCTGCATTGGGTTGACTGCAACATGGTTCAGGTTCTCTGTACTTCATTTTAGAATTTTTAATTTTCCTACAACAACATCTCCATGTTTATATATTTTATTTAACCTACATTGACACCTGGCCATATAGGACAGAAAAAACATTGCAATATCCAATAGATTCTATTTCCACTATTTCCATGCTCTAGAAAATAGCTTTAAATTCACTGTCAATGGCCTGCAGTTTTAGATCTTTCTCCAGGCAATTCCATACAAAGGCAACCGAATACATGAAGGCCTTCTTGGCAACCTCAGTGCACGCTTTAGAAACAGCTACAGGCACAGAGTCTTAAGACCACAACCTATAAGAACTTCCACTTAATCCTGCACACAGTTGAGACCGCAAGGCCAATGATGTGTCCTTCTAAATTTGATGCTGTTAATCCTCCTCGTTGCATTCCTTCTACATGCGTTGACTGTGCATTTGACTGCATTTTGCTTGTGATGTTGGAGCAGCATGGTGACATTGCACAGAGGGCAAGTCATCACTTGCATGCAGAGTGTGAATGAATTGCTATGTTAGTGCTGGCTGTCCTCACAGGAGCCAAAGCTCACAGTGACCTGAGAGCACAATACTCTCCACTTACAACATATGCACAGATGGCGTCTCTTACCTCCTTTATACTAAATAAATAAAAGAAAAAAAAATGATACCATCACGCTCAACAACTTAATAAGGGTAGGATGGTGTGCAAAAGCCAATGATTGTAAATATGGTTTGTAAACAGCAATGCATTCTGCAAATAACACTTATATACTTATTTATTAATGTGAGAGCAGCAGTGGAACAAAACACAGACGTTTTGGCAAGCAGCCTCCTTCAGTGTGTAATAAAGAGTTTTTCAGATGCAGCTTGCTATACGTATAGAACAGGTGTTAATCATGAGAGCTAATCATTAGGTAATTGATGACAAGTTAATGGTAATTTAATGGTACAGAAGCTCAATCACTTTCACAAATTGAAAATTGACAATTGAATGATTGGGGTGTGAACCATGCAAAGAGTCAGGTGACAAGCCGTCATGTAACATATCTGAAAAGTAAGCTAAACATAGTACATTGGCTCACAAAGTGAAATAAATAAAGGAAAACTTAGAGATAAACCAAGAGGCCAAATCCTCATTCAATCAAAAGGGGTACATGAATCCATGAATCCAAAAGGGCTCTCTTTGTAATAATTTTTGATCTATATCACCACTTCATCAAAACTGTACAGCTTTTCTATCGCAACATATTTCGGGTCAGTGAGGGAATGGTTTAGTTCAACAACATGTCTAGTGAAAGATGATGCAATATCTCACCAACTTATGGCAGACTTGTGTTCAACAATACGAGTCTTCAACAGGCTCATAGTTTTCCCGATGTAGCTCTACACGTTCGGACAAGGACATGATAACCTATAAATAATATTATTAGTGGTACATGTTATACATTACTTAATTTCATATGTTTTCCCATTGTTAGCAAAATTTAACAAGGTGCATTTTAAAAGGGTAAATTTTAAATGACATAAAATCCCTACTTGGGAAGCATATCTATCCTGAGCAACATCAGATCTAAGTAACATATCTGACAAATGTATGTGAACAATATATTTGCAATCTATTTATAGGCATTGGTTTTTAAGCAACATTCTACTCTTATTAACTTGTTGAGCGCGATGGTATCAGTTTTTTCTCCTATTTTGTTCCTAAAATCAATCTGCTGCCACGTCTTAATTATCATGTCTTTTGAATCAATCAGTAAATTGACAGAGGCAATTGCCCAAACATACTTTTAGCGCAGGGGATGCTGGAAAGATTCTTTTCCCTGGGGAGAACTCCAAATTCCTCACACCTAGAGTCTTATGACATTAGAGTCTTATGAACAGCACCTCCTAAAGCTGCTCCAGAAAGAAGTCCATCTGGAACTGCGAGCTAAAACCCTCAGTGAATAATATTATTGCAGTTAGAGGATCCTTAGAAGGCTGCAAAATAGAAAAAGCACCTGCTGTTGGAAAAAAAATGACCCTGGCTTTGGCCAAAGATGGTGTGAGATTTTAAATCACTGCTCCATGGATTTTATGCTTTTGGTTATAGACTATAAAGCAAAAGAATGTGGCTTTATCAAAGATGTCATTGGGGACTGCAAAAAAGACATGGAGCATTCCTATGACAATAATTAACTTGATAGGTTGCAGATGAAGATTCAAACCCAACTTGATGAATTCTGTTAGGAGCCGAGAAAATTTAAGATTCTCGAAAGTTTAAGAGAGACACGATTGACTATAAGGATGGTGTAGTCTATCCATGGTTATCTGGGAATCTGAGGATCTGATTCCCTAAGAAATACTGCCGCACCACCGCATCTGACTCTAGTGAAACAACTGCCCCCACCATGTCCCTTGCATGTGCCACCTCCAAGACAAATTTTTGGAGCCCATACAACAATCTCAACAGGCCCAAAAAAAAAAAAATAAAAATGGTCCAGAAGAGGCTCAAGGGGCCACAAGTCGGGATCGGTAACTTATTAAAATCTCAGTTTCAGTAGCCCGACAGTTAATTGTACCCCCAGGGAAAATGTAGTTTTTAAGTTATCTGGTAAGAAGCTACTTAATGATCATTATGAGGTACTAAGCAAAAGTTTATCTTTTTTTTCCTTCATCTAGCACTAATCCATTTCTGGTGAAAATAGAGTTATTTAAATTTTTCAGTCCCTGAATGGATCTTTCAGTTGTAGGTTTCCACAGATTTAAGCCGAACAGTTCTTTCATTCCGTTTGTGACCAATTCCTCTGTTCACACTTTTTGCCGACCCGTAGAGGAAGACATTGATTCAATATTAAATGGAAAAGCTACTAATCCACATCCCCAGAGACTAAATCTAACTAAGAAGCAAAAATCAGCTCTTGATGATTTAATGAATGACAGTGCCATTAATATTCAAAAAGCAGATAAAGGAGGGGGTATAGTAATACAAATACTGTTACCTACGTCACAATAGTTAAAACAATGTTAGATGAGTTTGTTTGGGGGGGGGGGGGGGGGGACAAAAAAAGTGCGTGGCACTTTCAGGAGTCAATGGCCCACATCTGTTAACAGAAAATATGGATGCCTGCTGTGCTCAGAGTCACAAAGAAACAAGGTCTCAGTTCTGGTTTTACAATACACCAGAGACACCAAAACAAGTCATGCCACATATACTTTACACTTGAAATGATAACACCCCTCTGACTCTGCAGTTCCATTACACATTGCCTTATCCTCCCTCTCCTGTCCTCCCCTCCCATCCAACCACCACCAACCTCCTCAGCCCAATCGATAGCTGTCCTTAAATCTGACTAACAGGTAAATGGAAGAGTTCAATTTCTCCAGTTTACAAACACAGTTTGTTAACACTTCCTAAATGCATTCTGACATACACCTCTTTTTCTAACAGTGGCGCAGAGGAAACTGAACATTGCTGAACACTGGTGCAGTCACACAGATAAGATTGTATATTATGAAAATAGGTTTGCACTGATTGTCTAATATTAGAATTTCACTAGCAGTCATAGATATCATTCCTTTTGCATTTGTACACCACACAATCAGAATATTAACCCCCAATGAACTAACTTTACAGGTAGCAGCACATGCATCAACAGATGCCAACAAATGCTATATTTAAGTTGCATCACCATTAGAGCCCAACCAATATATTGGTTGGTCGAATTTACCAGCTAATATTTATTTTTTTTTAAAGATGCTTCCAATGTGGAAAAGCTGTGCTTCCTGCATAAGTTATACCAATATGGGATTTTTTTTTTTTACTCCCTGATATCGGCATCGGCATCGGCCCCAAAAATCCAGTATCGGTCAGGTTGTTATCACCGTTACATAAACTGCCTCCTTGTGAATGGCCCTAAGGAAAAAACAGCCTTATGTCAGCCTTGCTTTGACTATGGCTGTAAAAAGACTATGAAAAATACAAAAGTGAACAACGTTACTTAATGAAAAAGCTGGGAGAGGAACACAGTTATTTTGTGTGATGGAAAGATGAAGTTTTATTTCAGCTCTGGCTATTATGGAGGCCTCAAGCACAATTCATGTTGTTGTTGAAAATAACACCCTCTCCAATGTCACAATGCCCACAATGCATTTCTTTGTGCTCTTTTCAACAAATTACCCAGTTGAAGGCAAGACACAGACATCCATGCTGCCTTTCACAAAGCAACACAATACTTATGCCTAGAATGAATCAATACCACTTTGCATGAAGTTATACTTATATGAAGTTAAACTGACTGTAAGTCAGTATGGCAAAAGGCTTAGTGATAACCCAGATTGCACATGTGAAACAAGGCCAGGCCTTGGACATCCAGCTATCATTTTGCAAGTGTATACATTGTTACACGATGCAAAACCCCTATGATATGCAGCCTCCATGTTACAGCTGCAGCTTACATAGTGATCCCTTTTATATTTTAGGCATATAGCAGATGCTCTAATCCAGAGCTATATCCAATGTTTGCTTTTTCATGCATATACAACCGGGTATCACGGAATCAATTCAGATTGAATACCTGATCCAGGAGTTGAACACCAGTGTCCTACCTACGAATCAAAACTACATTTTATTTACGAGCTCAATACCCATTTGTCAGTGTATCAATGGCATGTCTTTTGCATATGTGCAATTATAACCACTGCCTATGCTTGCTCCATGTTACAAACAACTTAGTTATTCAGTAATTACCTCTGGAACTGTTGCTATGACTATATGGAGAATTGTAATGTAAATTGTTATCGTTAAGTCTTGTGGTGCATTGGCATTGTCAATATTTTTACATTGGCTTTCATCATTTCTATTTCCAAAGCCGTTTTATTTAGAATGCAAGCCTGCCCTTAAGGCCTTCAATTATTTTTCACTGAGCCCTATATGATTATACAAAGCTTTTCAAAATTACATTCAAAAGAACACTTATTGAATATTACAGAACTGGAAAATTGATGTCATTAACACCCTCTTGGAAAAGACTGAAACAGTGTTGTACAGAGAGGAAAAGATATAGGATTAGATCAATAGTTTCTATATGGTTTTTGTGGTGAATGATTCATAGGTAGCTTTAACTTCCAGGCTACAAGAATCGAAAATACTCTTGATGCATCAGTAATCTAATCCAAAACCATGTAAAAGCAGTTCACTGAATCCAGAGATCCACTCTCAGAGATGTCCATGTCTCTGCCTCTCTCTAGTATGCACGGATACACACCCAAGTATGGACCATCAGCATACACACGACATACGCACACAACACCCCCTCCCTCCTGCTCCCCATCCTTCATTTAATAGACTGTCTTCTCTCATGCACTCATGATGGATAAGCGATATAACAACGATTAATGCCTTGTCCGCTTTAATTACTGGAGACACACTGCTGCATACAGCTCAGTGTAATGCCATCCCTGTTTGTTGGGAGCCAGTGCTTACACATGGAAATATGCCCATTGCCTCCAGTGAACCATGAATTCAGTGTGTAGGTAACATCACGGGCAGCAGACCGATGAATGCATTGCTAAGAAACAGTGCAAAGCTAACTCTTGGGCTCTCGTTCATGCATCCTCTTCAAAATAAAGTTCTCATGCATGCCAAACCAAATGCATGGCAGAACACTGAAAGTGATCTAAAGCAGGCGACCCAATCCGTGGGCTGGGACCAGCTCTCACTACTGGACCATGAGTGGGACCAAGGCTGATTATTAAACATGAATGTTAAATGAGGGGAAAAAACTCTTTTCACAATTTACAAAGACATTTGCATTAAACAGTTCACTGGTATCACACAATATGCTTGTTAATAATATTTCAGTTCTGTAAAAATATGTTTGTTATGTGATTTAGATCAGTGATTTCTAATTGTTCCTAGCTCACAGCTCACTTAATGAGCACATACATTTTCAATGACCTGAACCTTATTAAGAAGTGACATGAATTGTATCTGTATCCTATATATAGAACCTTAAACAACATTTAATTTTTCCTTGATGTTCTACTCCTTTGCACATGTTGTTGGCGATCTCATTGCAGAATGAATGGTTACATTCCTTTTCATTAAAGGTGCGTAATGCCAAAAAAAAACTCTGGATCTGATTCACAACTATGAATCTCTAAACAACACCAAAATATTGTGTTAATTAAATAAGGATGATAATGGAGGAGAAAGCATGGCCACATTAGAAACTGTAAAGCTGTACGGTTCACTGTACAGTTGAAAAAAGGGGTGTTTTCACGACAGCAAGATAAATAGCATTGGTGGAGGCCAGTACAAAGTTTGCTGAAACAGTTGTATTGGATTATAGAGATTTTGTTGATGCCTAATTTATCTGACTCAAGTGTCACTTCACTGAAAGAAGCAGGAAGCTAAATGTTCCCTTTTTCAACTCCATCTTACTTGCCAGCAAACATCTTCCTCCTCCTTCACACCCCATCACCTCCCTCACTCTCTTTCTTCTCACTCTCCCAAATTTTAGCATTGATCTGGACTTGAGCAGCTGCCAGAGTGTTCCAAACGTCAGAAGAAATGTCCCAGGGTTACTATGCAGTACACAGAATGTTTAAAACCTGTACTAGTTGATGAATGAGGAGAAGTTTGGCCTTTCAACTGGACTTTTCATTTCGACAGGCGCATGGAATGTGCCGGAATGGCCATTCAGATTGTCTCCAATTCAGTTTCTCCTCACTCTGGTTGAATTGATAATGTGGGAGGGAAAAGGGGAAGTGCAGGCAGCCAAAATGTGTGAGGGTATGTGTGTGCATACTCAGTGTGTGTGTGTGTGTGTGTGTGTGTGTGTGTGTATACGGAGGTAAGGCACATATCCAAAGCACATAATATGTAAGCTGCTCGTTTCAGTAAAAAGCAAGTGCATCCAGATTTTACAATTATAATTGGAGAATAGGGTATGATATATATTCCTGGCCTTAAATCAACCTTTCATATTCTAAACAGATGGAGAGTCAGATGGCAAAAGATTTATTTATTTTATTTTTTTCTTCATGGTTTACTTTCACAGACAATACACCCCATCCATCTTCAGATGCCATGGCAATTTTTGGAACTCAAATAATTGTTTTAGTGTAATGCAAAAGAATACATTATGTTAGAACATACTCGCTTTTTAGCATTGCATGTTCCACACAACTTAGTTTGCCAGATGCTCTTTTGATTCTGTCTTTGTGGGATTGGGGTTTAAGTGAATTAGTTGCAGTGCAATCAGTGTCTTGAAGATTGCTGCTAGTAATTAATTAAAATAAAGAACAAATTTGCACAGCTCATTCCCTTTATCTCTCTCCAATGCATTTATACCGTTCATGCTGCTCTCATCAACATGTATCTCTCAGCACCAGGTCGCAGATGCTGACTGCATTACAGCCAGCAGGACTGGGTATTCTAGTGTCTGGCAGAGTTTCTTGAAAACTGCACTGAACACCAAAACAGATCAGAAACGGGAGAACAAAAAGGCTACCCTGTGAATGAACAGTGCAATTTATACTGTATAAAAATGCTTTGTGCACACTGGTACATATTCTATTTGATGTCTTTCTAGGGCACATAAAAAGAAGAAATTCCAGGAAATAGCTGTTGGTTCATTGTGTGCATTAGGGAAACCTACAAGACTTGAGGGAGAGGAGCTATATGCTAGTGAGAAACTTGCATATAAAATTTGCTCTAATATTTATGTTGTGATTTAAGATATGATAAATTACCTACATGCATATAAGTTATGAGAGTTATGATTGTTCACCAAACATACTTCTATTTTGATGAAACAATACTTCACAAAGTAATTGTATAACTGCACAATCAGGAGATTTGGCCCCATATCATGAGATGTGTGTGTTTGTTTGTTACCTTTCATTCAATTTTGTATTTATGTTCGTAAATAATTATTATTCTCACAATGGTTAGCAGTCTGATATCCACAGATAGATACAAATGGAATACTTCTGCAAAATCTTTGTCTCCCATTCCCAATAGTTAGAGCACAGGATATGCTCACCAGTACTGTAAAAAAGATCAGCACAGCGGGGACATAGCAGCCTGGACACTGGTTGGACTCTCAGAGGGTGGCTCACCCAAGTGTGATTCATTTGACAAACACCTCTCATTGTTTAGCCTGATAATATGGAGGCTCAAAGTTTCTGCCTGAATTGCCCTTTCATCTTCCTCTTTAGTCCTGCCTGCACCGAGTCGGTTTATTTGGTGGATTATATTCCTGTCATCCCAAAAGTGGACTGATTCATTGCTAGCCCTGCGCTATCCAACCCATTTATACAGAGAGACCTCCCATGCTTTGAACAGACAGGTGAGAGGATTGGGGGTGAGATAAACAGCTGTTTTCAGTGGGGCCAGATGATTCCCATTTTATTGCACACTCCATTCCTGCAGGCATGGCAAGTTTAATCATTCTCCAGGGAGGAGAGGAGGAGATTGCTTGATGTGTTGGGTGCTGGGGGAACATTGCGTGCCTGGCGTGCTCTTACCAGCGGCTAAAGCCTTTCAATTCCACGCCTGACCCAGGTAGGTGGGGATCCCTATTCTGTGCTCTGGTTCATTTGAGGGAACGAGGACTTAGAAAACAGCCAAAGAAAACAGACAAAGAAGCAGAATAAGATCAATGTATAGAGACATATATATGGGCCTTTCAACATGATGGAGTGAGTGCTGGCAATGTGAGGCTATGCAAAGAAGGCCACGACCTCTTAATGTTCAGTAACATAGATGAGGCCACTGTGGGACCAACAGTTATTCAGTAGAGACTGTAGGTTAATATCATTGCATGATTCATGGTGAGTGCTACACGAGTCATTGTAGGTTCATGTCACATGTTTCATACAATTCCACATAATATATTCCTCAAGAGAGTCAACAAGGACACACTAAAGGTATTTATTCCTTATTGTCAGAGATAGCATTGATTGTCAACACTGTAAGAGCTAATACAAGGATTGCAGGCACATCAGAATGATTTTTTTAAATATATTTCACAATTACAGGGTTCAGGTGCTAGTTTCTGTATTATTTTTTTTAAAAATCCCAATGCACGTATAGACACAACTAAATGGAAATTAAATAGAAGATTGGAACTTTTAACTTTTGACTTCAAATTTCCTTAGATGCCAGTGATCTGTCAGAAAGTGCCCTGTCTGTTCTCATTTCGGCAGAGTATATATATATATTTTTTTTTTTTTTTGCTTTTGCAGCTGAATAGAAACTTTTGATTCAATTCATTATTATGACATTGAAAACCATTCTCTGTGCTGACACATGGCATAAAAGTCAAGGGTTTTAGATTGTGATTTGGTGTTGTGGTGGATAAGCTGATCTTGCAGTGACCTTGACGTCAGTAATCACATGCATCTGTGGTTGGAGTTCTACACTTTGAGGGCAACATGGATGATTTCAGTGTATTTAAAGCCATATTTTACATTTCATTATTAGCATCTCTGCAGCCATTGGTGGGATAATCTACACGAGTCTTTGAGATCACATTCATGTCAAACAGTGCTAGTGAATTCAAAGTGTTACGAATGCCTTTTTTTGAAAGATAGGACTTTTTTTATTATAGATACATTGGATATTGAAACTCCATTCAAGTCAACATTTGACTGAATAGATCACAGAAATAACAACTGAAGTCCTAACTCTGTCAGATCAAAATCCATTCACCAGAGAGTATTACAGTTCATTTCAATTGTTTAGTGCACTACGTTTTAAAAAGGGCCTTCTTGGAGGGCTGGTTCTTTGAGGTTAACATACTGATTAGTACTACAGATGGCTGCGTGTTGACTCTTGCCAGGGTTGCTGCAGAACTTTACAGTTAGGCATGGGAGAGGAGCCATTTGTCTGCTCTCTCACGAAGCAGCTGAGAGTGTCTCAGTCATCAAGCTTCAAGCACGGGATGCTAATTAAATGGATTCAGACAAGGCCTCATTCACCCAAGTCTGCGCTCCGCTGGCAGGGAAGTAGCAAGGGGTGGGGGGAACATGGGCCACAGGGCATCGAACCCACATGTCGAGGAAAGGTTGCCTAGGGACCAAACACCCCCCCCCCCCTCCCTTCCTCCCAGTGCAGCATAACCGCTTTCACACCCCCAACCATAGGCAGGTCAACCGAGGAGACGAGACGTCACCCGGGCAGAAACAGGCACTACATGTGCCATCTGGGCCTACGACTCATGAGTCTGCCACCGACTCGCCTGCCCGGCTGACCCGGCCACATTAACAGGCAGATTTACCAAGAATATAAGAATGTGACTTTCCGCTCAAAACACCATGCCCACAACGACAGCCATCTGTAACACCCTGTATCAGAACTTAGTATGTTTGCGGGTAAACATATGAGGAGAACGCCAAGATTTGCTTGTCACTCATTAGTGCATAAATCCCTGCAGATGTGTCTCTCCTTCTTCTCAGTTCTCCATGCCAGAAAAATTACAGAACACTCCATTTAACATCAACAAAAAAACATAAACAAAAAAAAATGATGACAAGTAGTATAAAAACATCCAAAACCACAGAAAAGCCAGGAAAAAGTGGCATTTAATTATTTACACTCATATCTTTTGGGAGATGCACTTTTCTATGGTGATTTGCTGTATATGAGAGATAAAATTCTTTTAAGCAATTTGATTGCAGACTTTAGATTGAAAATTAAAACATCCTTAATAAAGCATCACTTTGTGTGGTTTTGCTATTGGAAGCTGGAATTATGGAAAATGTGAAAGCAGTGGCACCATAATATCAGATATAAAGGTCTGGACTGAATCACTGCACACATTGGCCCTCATTTATCAATATTTTCATAAAACTGTGTGTAAATTTAGGCGTCAACGGATATGAACTAACAAATTCCGCTGGATTTATTAAACATGTGTAAACACAGCATGTGTTCGTTCGTATTTTGTGCGTATCTTAATAAATACCAATCAATCGTAAATGAGAAGCACGTTCACAGAATTTTCGATTATCATAAATTGACACCCCTGAAATACCATATGAGGAGCTTGGAATCCCTTTGTTGGCAATGTAAAAAGATGGCAGAGAAAAGGCAAAAGAAAAAGAAAAACATTTTTGAAGTGGCGACTTAACTTTTGTTAACCTAAATAGAATCCAAAAAAACACTTTGTTCAGTAGTGTAAGTAGTGGAGTGTCAGGGCCAGGGAAGACCAAAGCATGGCAAGAAGTAACTGTAGCAGTAAATTCAAAAATTCCACATATGCTGCAACAAGTTAAAAGAAAATGGTTCGACATGAAACTGGCGGCGAATTATTGGAGTGACGTTATTGGCTGGAATTACCATGGAGGGTGACAGTGATCTGTTTTCTCTCATCTTGGATCAATCACACTCCAACTCTGAAGGTGAGTTTTTGTATACCAGCCTCATCGTTGCCATAAATCCTGGGGAGCAGCTGTACCGGGGCCCGCGAGGAGGCTCATGGTTGGCCAAAGTGGTAATGACCCATGAAAACATCAAAGCTAACTTTGAATGAATCAAAAGTAAAATAGTTTGTTCAAATTACAACTGTTACATACTTAGGATCCTCTATAATAGTGTGCCCTCCATTGCCCTTCCCTAAACCCTGCAGTCCCTCTCCCTTTCAAACACAAACTCTAACATCATTTTATTTTATATAAAAATAACAACAACAATTGTAATATTTAGATTTATTTTTCAAAGACAGGATAATATAAGATTGCAAATTCCTACACAGCAAATGGTCCAATCAGCTGGCTATATTAGTCGAATAACATAAGAATGTATGTTTATTAAATGAGAATGTAAATGTATTATGACAGTCCTATTTCGGCGGCGTTTCAGAGACGTGTTTACTGCTTACATTTTTCTTAGAGCAAATAGAGCGAGGTCAACCACAGCAATGAAGACTTTAGCAATGGTTTCAGCTCCTTAATTATAGCAAATGTCATTCACGTGTTGTACGGAATTCATGTAACATTCCAAATAGGAATTAATTTGATTATTCAGAATTACTCAAATGACGCATCACCTGTTTTAATATTGAATCCAGTAGTGATTTTATATAACAATTTGAGTCATTATGATATTACTATATTACTACCAAATAATTTGCTAATCATTTTTAATCCAATAATAGATGAGTGAATTGAAAAATTAAAGCAAACACAAACTTTGCACATGATTTACTCACACAATACAAACAGTTTGGAGCACTCATGAAATTTATTCGGATCCTATGAACAAACTGATATATGAAAACTTTGATAAAATCCCACATTTTTTGCGTAAATGCATTTACAAATGATTTACGATCAAAGCAGTTTGGCTCACATTTGATAAATGAGGCCCATTGTCTGGATAAACCCTGAAATAGATAGCAAGGATGCCATCAAACAGATAATGTACCAGGAATTTACTTTACCAATCAGGCCAAAGTTTTTTTAGAACTCGCCCATTTAAACGCAAACAGGCATTTCCAATTGTCTGAATAAACACATTTACTTACATTACAGCCTTCATTTCACACATTCCATAAACCCTGTATCAGACTGCCCATTACTACATCTGAGTATCTGATTAATTTTCTTAAATATCCCCATCATTCCCACTAACCACACACTGCCAACTGTCTTCAATATTCTAGAATTTGCAAAGCATGAGTTTGAAATGATATTATCTACATACCTCACATCTGGGAAAGACCCCAGAATTATGAATGAAACCCCCCAAAATCTCAGCTATTTCACCGTGTTCTTCCCACCAGAATGCACTTTGAAGATATTTTTATTTTTAATTTCAACATCCAAGAATAAAACACACTTGTAATTAATCTCTACAATGTATCAGATGGTGAGAAGTTATATGTTTAGCCATTGGTGTCATTTATTTAATGGACCCACCATACTAATTACCTGCCTGTCCATGAAAACATCAGAAAGTTATTTTTGTAGTATTTTAATGGGAAACTTCATTATGGGTCAGCAAATCATGTACTAATTTCCTTAACTAAATGCCTTGGGGACTGCTACTCTAATATAAACAACATTGTATAAATGAAAAAGAATTAATTGCTTAAACAAGAAACAGGAAATATAATTTCACAGAATGGACTTTCCACAAGCTGTTCAAGTATTTAATTATATGGAGCCTAATATACCGAATTTAAAGCTAAGACTTGGTATGACGATTAAATCATTTATACAGAACATTTGGGAATACCAAGAAATAAGCCCATAACACACAGTCTGTGGCTGCATATTTTTTAACTCTGGCCATGTTCAGTAAATGTGTACCCAGCCCCTGTATCATTCAGAGGGAGTCTGACACCATTTATATGTCTAATCAGGTTTTATATGCCAAATAATATATACATGTGTCATAATTCATTGCACATTCAGTGCTGAGGTTTTAATTATAATAGCAATTATAACAAAATACAACAACCAATCAACAAGGTACTATATGTAATTAGAACCACAATTGCAACATCTTGAACATGTTATGATGATCTTGCATTCCTACATTTGTCCATACAACACCTTAAAATGCATGTATGAACATGTAACCAAACACAAACAATGGCTATAATGACTTAGTAAGCATTTACAACCAAACCTGACTGAAAAGTGTTGCCAGACAGTCAACATAAATCCTCTCGAGGGGAATAAACAGAGCTCTGAATAAAAATTCAGCAACACCATCCCTTTTTAGATTAAAATCACACCATCCCCAAAAAAAGAACAGTAAAAGTTTTAAACCTATTAGTCAGTCCAGCCATCTCCTGTGATCTGGGAAAGACATTGGCTTTCATTCAGATACACTGTCTTGAGATTGAGAAATTAAATATTGAAGTTGTGGTTCACTTCATTTGTCCCAGAAATACATTTGATGAGCATTGCTTTTGATGGCTTTCGTGTGAAATAGTTGTTTGGTGAAAAGAATGTGACTGAAATATATATTTTTAAAAAGTATCAAATCTCCTTAGCCACACTGATAGCCATCTTTCAATTATTTTTGGAGAAAATGTAATAAAAGTAAGCAATATAATAGAGTCAACAAGAAAATACAATTTCAGTTAACATGCAAGAAATAGCTCTATGCGCTCAACCCTGTAATCGGGAACAGACGGAAAACAATTCAAAGTAAGCAGATTAATCAGCAGAGACAATGCTAAAATGTTTTCACAAGGTGCATGCCTTTCAGGATAATTCTTTTCACATTATCACACTGAAAGGAAACACAAGTCGGAAAAAAAAGTATTTATCTCCGTGGTCATCCCAGCAAGCTTGAGAATTGCTTTTTTATTGCTTGATCAGGTCTATCAGCACAATTGAGGAGGTGAACATGTGAAATCTGATTTAAAAACACTACCCAACTGTAGCCTCTGAGGATTGTCTGGGCAACCCATGATTTAAAAAAAGAAGGAAGAAAAAATAAAACAGAAAATTACAATGTCCTAAGGTGATTGTCTGCTATTGATCTGTTTTAGAGCTTAAATGAAATGTCACAGTTCACCTCTGCCATGATGGCAACGTCTGCCCAGCCCGGCCTCAAATGAGAATGGACAGCATTTGAAAAACGACTGTAGTCAATTACACGCTTGACATATTAAAACAAAATGGCTTTATTTAACTACTTCTCTCACTCCATTCCACTCCAGACTGAGCTGCCTCATGACAGCGCACAATTAGGGCAGTATTAATAGAATAACTATGCCTGAACAGTCCCTTACACTCTTTATGGCTGCATATAAATTGGACTGTTGTATACAGTGAAAATTACACTCGTTTGCTTGGCAGAATCCCTTATCCAGGTGAACTTGATAGTTTACACTTTCCAAGTTCTTCATTTATGCACTGAAACAGTGTTTAGCACTATTGCTAAAATGTACAGCAGGAGTATTTGTATTGTTACTGTTATTTTTAAATGCATTATTAATGTTTTATTGGACTTGGATCCAACCTGTTCTCCAGAGAGGACAACACTGAGAGACCTGCAACCATATGACCTTGAGCCCCTCCAATGAAACATCGCTGAAGCTAAGTAAGTGTGGTCTTGGTCAGTGCTTGAATGGAGGATCACCTGGGAGAAGCTAAATCACTGCCAGATGCCCTAATCTGTTGAGTCTGGATATGTATCCAGTGTTTTAGACAGCCATGTGCTTTGGATGAGACATTAAACTAAAGTCCTGGTTCACTTTCTAAAGATACCATGGAACTTTTTGAAAGTTAAGTGGTAATAACCTTGGTGTCCATGTCAAATACCCACAAAAACTGATCTTCTAACAATGGCCACCAAACCCTACATGTGATTGGCTACACAGTCTCTTCATATCCTACTCATAAAGTACAATAAGGCCAATTCGGAGCGAAGGTTAGTTGTTTACATACACAGTTGTAAATGCATGAAACAATTTCTGAGACCAAGATAAAACTTCTAAACTGCTGTTGCTTATATCACAGTTTCTGTGCTGTGAAAATCTCTTGAAAACAGACACAACCTCTGTACCGTGAGAAACTCTTGTCAGCACTTTCCTAGTGCACCAGACACATTATTGGTAAATCTCTACTCTACAGCATGATGCTATGGATACTTTAGGTCTGCTCCGTGCTGATGTTTGCCCCATATATCCAGTCTGATCTTTTGACATTATTGCTTTTTACCATGTGGGTGTCTTGCAGGCTAATCAATACTAGGTGAGATGGGGAAACTGCACCTTGGGGGCAAAGGATGAAAAGACAAACTTTCAATCAAACTGTCACTTAGGGAGTAGGGACATGATCTCACTGTCCTGTGTTAATGATAGGCATGCTTTAGTGCTACTGAGGCTTACTATTCTTGCATAGGGTCATGGAAAATTTGTATTAAAATACAGCATATAGGAATGTACTGAAAACCCTAAATTGCACAGCAGATTCCAATTTATGGTAAACTGGTAAGGAAACATGACTAGAAAGATAAAATTCACATGCATGGAATCTGAGTTAGCAACAAAAAGCCAGCATTGTATTGTTAGTTAGAAATGTAGATGATTGGAAGAGGATTCCACAACCACATTCCAAAATCTATAAATTTAACATTTATTTAAATTATTAAATGATTCCATAATTTCTTTTATCAGAGCCTGGAACTCTTATTGTGTGGTTATTCAGCCACTGATCTTTGGTCTGATTTGCATTAGCTTTGGATTTTCATTGTGGACGGTGTTGCACTACCAGTAAATGTTTAACCTGTTTCCACCCAGCCATTGAATTCTTTAACACACTTTTCCTTCACACACTTTCACAGTTCACTGTATCGTGTACGTTACTAGTCTGGTTTCAGTCAACTCCCCTTGTTAAGTAGTGACAAACAAAGGAAATCACTTTTTAGTTCCCCAACTAACACAGTTTTGTGAGTTCAATAATCATATTTAAGGATTACTGTTAAGGATTCAATTGTAAAAGAAACACTTATGGGTGAAATGTATTCATACATTGAAGTTGTGCTAAAAGTCCTGAAAGGAACTACTCTTCATGGGTGTAAATCTTAGCATTTTGACAATCTCAGTCAGTTCAGTAAGTATTTAACACATGTGTCTGATCTGAGAAACATGCTTCTGTTGAGTTCTAAAATTTTCTATTAGCTCATTCTGTTCATAACTAAGTCAAGCATGAAATGTCTGTCTTGATTGGCTTTAGTAACAAAAGCTAAAGGAGATAGCAGAACAAATAGGCTCAGACATTAAGCACCTTAGTGTTGAATGAAATCATCGCAAGCCTCCGATAAACTTCATATTACCCTTGTCCTAAACAGGGCTGGGCAAATTGCCCATCGTCAAAGGGGAAAATGAGAATTTGTCCTTTGTTTCCATAAATGAAGGAATCCAAATAATCACCATAGAGCCATTGAGGAAATTTGGGAAGCATGACTCCAGACACCCTCCACAATGCAGTCAAATTGCTGAAAAGAACAAGCTTCAAATCCTCAGAGTCCTAATTTTGATTAATTCTGAACCAAAGTCGGGTTTGTTCCTCAGCTCTGATGTGGTATAAAGACTGTAAAACAGAGATTCTGACAGAATTTCTCTGAGCCAAAGCAAGCCAAGCACAGTTGGGGTACAGTTTTCTTTTGTGGTTGTTTGCGTGCTCTGTGTGCAGAGGGGTGTGGGCGTTTGTGTGGGGTGTGTTGGACAGAGTCTTCCCAGCAGGAACACCTTGAGATACAGATGGTCAAGCCGAAGCTAGCCTCACTTTATTGGCTTATAGCTATGAGCCTGACTAATTTCTCACTGCAGCATGGTACAAGTCATTTGATTGAGAAATTGAGCATTACTAACCAACCACTGGTTAATTAGTACAACTAACACATGAACAATACAGGCTCTTCTCTCCAAATCTTCATTTTCTTCTAAATGACTATGATTTCATAGTACCATTTTGAAGGCTGCATCAGGGTATCAGTGCTATTATTGAAACTCTGAAAGTAGACCTTAGAGGAATAGTGATAAAAATACCCTGGAAAATGACCATACTGAACAATTTATAAAATGAGCCAAAATCGGCCAACTCTCTTCCTCCAGACTGCTCTCTGAAATCTGAAGCCTTCAAGAACTTTACGTTATACATCCAGGAGATTACACATGTTTCTGCTCCATCTGCATTACACAGCTTAGTGCCCATAAAACATGGGCCCTATCAAAAGTATTCACTTCAGATGAGCTCATCAGCTATAAGAGCTTAAGCAGACGATAGCATGTGATAGGCCATGGCAGTCTCTGCAATATAAACATGTTAATGTTGTGTTGCATTTTATTCATATGTAAATTTATTTAATTCAAGTAGTTGTTCATATGTTTGTTATGCAGTTTCCAGTGTCATTGCAAAATGTTAAAGTTGCAGTAACACAGTAACATTGCAATCTCTGGCTGTTGCTCACTCACTCTTTCTCTCTCTCTCATTCTGTCTCTCTTGCCTTTTCTGTCTAACAGCAAGATAAGAATATCAGTCTAGTTTTTTTCAACACAGTAGCCTCATTTTTTCTCACTCTCTATGCATTCTAAGAGGCACAGAATATTTTCTCCCTCAAATAAAAGAAAAAAAAAAAACTGTTCCTTTGAAGAACATTTGTACATGTCCAACAATTATGTCTAACAAAGACAAGCATGCTAATAAATCATTTCAGTGATGAACAATCTGAGCTGAACCTTGAATTTTGCATTAAAATGGATCCATTTTTTTCTCTAAAAGACAGTCATCAGCTAAGCATTATAATTTTGTTCTAGTTGTCTATCTCTGTGAGCTAGTACCTGAGTGCTTGGTTTGGTTTACATACACAGCTGGCTTATTGAGCGGGCATACCTTCAAAACCAAAAACCTCAAATCATGAGGAAAACAATTCAACTATTTCAAAGGGTACATTCTCACATTTCTGCTAGAGCATTGGGCTCTCTTTTTAATATGGGGAGACTGATTGCTCTGTGCATCTATATTAGGTGCTGACATTAAATCTTGGGATCTTTTTTCAGAACCTGGAACTCTTTAAATACTAATAAAAAACCTGAATGAATCACCAAAGCCAGTTTACTTTGAGGCAGCACACACTCTTCCCTCCTGTGAACATTTGGCCATTAAGACAGGGGTATGTGCAGGCCTGTTTTGATTTGATAGGAGGGCTAGGGCTAGGTGGCTGCGAGGGGAAAAGCCATGGAGAGAGAGTGAGGAGGCCGTCGCTGCAAATAAGCAGCCCTCTCAGGCTGTCGCTTCCCATTTTAGATAATTATCCGGTCCCCTCGGCCAACTCCTGTGCCCTCGCATGCCGTGGACAGGCCATGCTCATTTGATTGCCTTTGACTGGCAGTGCCACTGAGGTCAGATGCTCCTGGCAGGCACCTAACGTGATGACATCACTGCTGGCCGTGTTAACCACCGCCCACTCGTTTTCGCCACTGTTCCGCCACAAATGTTGCCGATGCTGGCCCCCACATTCCACTGAGACAGAGTGACATTTTTGTCATTCTCCATGACTAGCGCACAGGGCATGTCAGAACAAGCACCCAGTGCACACAGACACACTGAATGTAGACGATATCACAATGAATAATATAACCGTTTCTCTTACCTGGTTTGGAGGAGCCCGACATCCAAGGAGGAGATGCAGCATGAAAGGGCAAAAAGGCTCTGTTTAATGCCATGTTCTCATACTGACATTCTGTGAGGATGTATTGACCTTTTTTCCCCAAGGACAGCCTATATACACTTGCAGAATTAAATGGCTGAATATGTGAGTTGTAAGTGTAGTGGCAGAGCAGTCCCTTGCAGAGAAAGTTGGCTCTTAAATGGATTGTTCAGCTGGAAGCACAGACTACAATGCAGAGGCTGCAAAATGAACTTTGATTACTGCTCTATTAAAAGAAAAGGTTCTACAGCCACCCTCACACATCTGCATGCTGTTCTGCTTTCTTAATACTGAGCTCAACCTGTGATTGTGCTTGATTGATCTGATGGTATACTGACCTGACCATATTCAAGTATGCAAGTTAATTACAACACAATGATACTGAATATAAAAAGGCTACTTTACAAAGATATATGTATGTTTTCTCCAATATAATCATAGCATAAATGTTTAAGGCTCTTCATGTGTCACTATGTGTCACATATCAGTTACAATCACACAGGGCTCTTAACACCTGTGACTAAATGCCCACAGAAGATTCTGCTTTAGTGGCAGATTAACCCCTGCGATCTTTCAGACAATGCAGCTGAAGACTCCATTAGGACAAGGGTAATATGAGTTACACAGTTCTAGTCAAGAGTCGCAAAAAAGTCAAATCTAGCATGTATCATACAGTAAATAGTTAATAAATGTCAGAAGTACAGAACAGTGTATGGTTGGCATGAAACCATGCCATAAATCTGAAGGTGTTTACAGGGCCACGTTTGCCTGAATGAGCACATGTACTGTGTGTGTAGATGACTGTGTAACAACCTTGCGCACATCTGAGCGATAGCACAGCAGAGGATGTTCATATATCACACAGCCAATGTTCAAGGAAATTAACTGTCAGCAGGTTATAAAATACGCAATCCTAACAGCCTTTCTCAGAACCACTTTATTTTTTTTTTTTGTTTTAGGCCTCTTGATAAGGTAATAAGCCGGATCCTTATTAGCACTCTGGATTTGTTATAGACACTGCAGTTCAACACGTCTGTCTGAAGCTGGCTGGGATAACAGGGAAATCTTTGCCTGGTGATCTGCCCTCCTAAAATGCCTGTCTGTCCATTTCCCAGATACCCCCACCCACATAGCTTTGCTGTTTTAGATCTATTACACAGTCACTCTGAAGAAGTCCAATGTGCCATTTAGCTATATTTTTCACAAGTTCCATTTATACAGCTGGATTACATGGTCCACACTCTGATTATTTTCTAAGCTCAAGGCCATAACAGTATCGGCTCTCTTTAGACACATTCCATTATTCAGTTATTATTATTTATAAATGGAAACTTACAAATGCACAAAATACACCACATAAGCAATCTGTTTGCAATAAAATTTTGAATGGGCCATATTTGGATTGTGGAGATACTGAATGAGGTGGGTGACATGTTGATTTAATATTCTTTTTTTATCTGAAAAATATCATTCATGTGCATGTCTTGAATGTTTCCATCAAGTGGATGAATTAATTTAGTGTGCAATTACAGCCTGAGCATTTAAATAACTATGGGTATAAAATACAATTCTGCAATTAATTCTGAATGGATTGCATAAATTAAATATTTATTTAGCCAAGGTGGTCATCCAAGTTTCAACAGTGATAACTATGTTAATTGAGATGGGGATGATATGTGAATAAATTGGAATTGTTTGTACTCAGACTCTTTCATGACTCATAATAGAAATCAAGAATTAATTATCCCTATGGGATAAATGGGTGGAGCTACAACAATCACTGACCTGTGTTTCACAAGGAGAGCACCTTTTTCGGAGAGCATCATGGTTCAGATTAATGTATCATGGGTAGCTTATGTTAACTCTGTCATACTGTATAGTATGACACAGCACATTGTTAACCACCACATTGTGGTAACCTTACAAAGATACATGAATTGCGATCCCAGTTTAATACTAAAAGAGAAGGATGGCAGATGCTGAAGTAATGACCTTTCAGACCATTTTCCCTAATTTGCACCATTTTAGCAGTGACTTTGCCAAACAAACTTAACTATGCTTAGCCTCAGCTGTTTGACTTGAAAAGCCATTAGGGTGGCATGCTGCTTTTAGAAGTGATGTTTCAATACACATTATTGTTCTTAAGAACAATAAGAAAATAAACACCTTCTAACAAAGATTTTATTATGTTATATGTATATATCTGATAAAATTTCATCTTGTATGAATGTGTCTTGACTTTTAAATCTACATTGCCCACAAAAGGTTATTCCCACAAATTACCATTATAAACTAAGCATACAGCTGACTTTAATAATGTGTATTTCTGGGTTATAAATATGGACAGTGGGCACATGCTTGCATGAAAACATGGAAAAGCTCAAATAAGTTAAGATCTCTCCATCACAGTCTACCCACCCACTTCCTGTCCTCTTGCCATTAAACCCTCTCTGTGTCCACACAAACATGAGGAGGAGCAGCTGTGCCTTTTGTCTACTGCAATGTACTCATCAAAAAAAAACAAAAAAAAAAACAAAAAAAACTAATCAATTGTGAGTATTACATCACATTAGCACTCTGCTGTAAATAAATCAGATACAACTCCCTCCATTATGTGCAGTCATGATGCCGAGAGGTCATTGTCATTGAGAGATGTTTACTTGTTTAATGCTGGATTGCAAAAGTTTGGTCATAAACACCCCAAAGAGTGTGATGAATTGGGCAGTGTTAATCACAATGTGTAAGTGTGTGTGAGTGTGAGTGTGAGCATGCGCTTCTTTGTGTGTGTGTGTGTGTGTGTGTGAGATAAAGCTGGGAGACAGAGGGAGTGGGCGGGTTGGAGGGCATTGCTAGGCAATGGAGATTGGGGGGGTGTGTCCAAGCGTCTCGGCCAGCTGGTGCCTCTAATGAAGTGCCCATAAACGCTAGTGCAACCTCAGCCCTCCTCTGACAAACCTCAGACCAGCCAACAAGCTTCCATTTGCCACCTGAACACACACCTCAGACCCACCCACACACCCCCATTTTATACTTACCCATTTTTTTACCTCACAACACACTTTTAGATATTGCAACATGCTGAAAAAAATATATATGTATATATTTTTTTTTGTAAATGTGGATCTGTTTCATCATATACTGCATATTAAATTTCTTTAGACAGTCCTCCACTGGATTAGGTTTTGGGGTCACTTTCACATGTGACCAAGCACTATTTTCGTTCCAGGTGTTGGGGTCAATTTTACTTCACTTCAATCAATGCATGGGATTAACTGAAATTAAGTCCCCAAAATTGAAGAAATGTGCATAATGTTCTATTGGGGACATTCAATTTCAGTCAATTTCAGTTAATCTCAATTGTCCAACTTGAAAAGGAATTGACCCAAACTGTATTTGAGACTACTCTTGCATGCAAACTGCCCTCGCTTTTGGTCAAACTGATATGGAGGTTATTGTGGAATCTTGGATGATGGTCGCCTGGGCGACTGGCAGTAAGCACCACATGGTTCATGGTAGGAGCAGTGGAAAAAAGGCAGGAGGTGCATTCTACATGGCCATGGCTCCATCAAGCTGGGATCTGCAGTAAGCAACCCATGCAAGGCAACACAGCAGCATCCTGGGCTATTTCACGCCATTCCACAATGAGACACAGTAGGCAAGAATCAATGTTACGCAATAAAAGCATGGATAATTGATAAGGAAGGCACTTCAGTGTCAAAAGAGGTTAAAGAGTCCCAAAGTTTTCAAGGATTTGACTCCGTTGATGTACTTTTTGTGTCCCAGCATTAGTGTCAACTGGATAGTAGTATTTCTTGACTACACAGCATGTAATTAGGACATGTATTGTACTCTATACTAAATATTATATCAACTTCTTCCTCCATCCTGAATTGTACAGCCCAGCTGAAAATGTTTTTGCAGTTTCAGAAGAGCAATGTGTTTCCAGAACATACATTTGACTGGTTCCCTTTGTTCCTTTAAATGTAATCTTGAAGTCACAGGTAATTAGAGCATGATTCATTTTTCGTGTTCCTAGTTAAAGATATGAATTGTCTATTGGTATTCATTTTCTTTTCATCAGTAATAGTAGCAATTAAAAAAAAAAAAATCCAAAGTGCAATGCATAAATTCAGAATAGATGGTGGGGAGGCAAGGGTAGTGATCATGTGAAATTGCTTGTGCAACAGTGGAGTCCTCTGTACATAGCATGTTCCCATGATACATGAACATGTAGGTGTGCTGCTGGGTTTCAGCTGTTGTGTGCAAAAAACAATATGATTAGCCTGCTGTGCTAAAGAAAAAAGGTCTGCAGCCACAGGATCTGGTCATGACTTCTGTTTCTCCAGTGGTGACCTTACAGTCTTTTACTGACCATTCACATGCTAACTCAGGCAAAAGAGATGGGACTTTCCTGCAAAAATTAAGGATAAATGAATGAAATGAAACAACTCACTCTGGAACAGTCATTCCCACAAGAGCCTCAGCCAAAAGTCTAACCACAGTCGTATGTTCTGACTCAAAACAGCACTGTAAGAGGGCCAGATCAGCTTTGGGCTCTGAAAATGGCCCTTTCCTCCTCTTTCTCACAACAAAAGACATTAGCAACTCACTATAATAGGCCAAGTACCCAGGGAAGGGAACAAATCACATATTTATAGCATCTTCAGAGAAGATGACACATTCCCTAGCAGATGTTCTTGGGCTCATTGGTATCTCTCAACACTGCTACAAGTATACCAGATGACAGGGAGATAACAAGTAACTCTATAGTTCCAGTCCCATTGTTTCACATGCTGCAGGCAGTCCTTTCACCTCAGAGCTATTCACATAGGAGGTTACATATATGGGCTGAAAGCGATCAAAATCTTAGTGTATCTTGACATGTTATTGATATGATAAAAAAACAACTATTTTCAAAGAACATTTTTAGATTTGTCACTATATACTCAAACCTAACAAAGACGAAATCCAGATTTACTCATGTTAGATAAATACTATCTTCTCATTCTGGACATCACACATGATTTCCTATATCCAGATGTCACTGTGACAAATAGCACTTTAGATTTACAGAATGTTCCAACTGAAGCATAGAATCCATGTTTCCATTCCGTACTTGAGACAGGTTTGTATATAAAGTCAATGACATAAATATTTGGTGAATTCATACTCCAGCTATCTCCACAATCCAGCAAAATAAAGACCAAGATATTTCTGAGTGGTGGAAGAAGCCAGTAGTGCTTTATTCAGCCATGTCGGGAAGGACTTAATAATCCCTGTGTAATAGGCCCAGCCATACCATCCAATGACTGCTATAATAACCGGTCAGAAATATTTCAATTCATCTCTCTGAGTGTCTAGGCACATTTCCCCAGCAACACCTCTAGCTGGTGAATTCCTTTCCCTTGAGCACAATTTATTAAGCTGGAGACGGTTATACCAAATCTTTTCAAACCTTTAGTCACCCCCCTCCACCAAAAAAAGAAAAAAAAAATACAGTGTATTAGAAATCACAAAATAAACTGCAATGAAAAAATCTTTGCTTTAGCTCATCTGCTGAGCGGAATAAGTTCCTTGAGATATGGAAAATGTATCCCCTGCCATGTAAATCAGTTTTATAATGCGATAGCTACGGCACTTAGGGACATGCTAAATCACTAATATTGGCCAGGGGGCTACAGGTACTTGGCTTTGCCTTATTTCTAATGCTTTTAGCCATATAAATATGATGGAGGCCATCAAGGGTTCCCCATACCTACAAACATTCTGCATCATTTTACTCTCTACATTTATTCTCTAGATACATGCCAAAGAGGTTAACGGTACTTTAGTTAGCTTTCCATTACATGTCTATTCCTTCTTTATTGTTTCTGAAACATAGTTAGCCAACAGGTAATAAAGCTTCTAGTATATCTTACATGGAGAACGATGGTTACATCTATAGTACCTATCTTAGAGAAAAAATGCACATTGTGAGTCAATGTATCAGCATCCTGATAAATGCCCCTGCTGTTCACCGCTTACACATCACAGAAGTTTCTTTCTACGAATGACTTCTTTATAACTTTGTTTTCTGAAATGTAAAAAAGTATAGCTCATTACATCATTATCAACACATGCATAAAAGCTGTGGAATATTTAAAATAACAGTTTGGCGGGTAATATTTTATGTTGTGATCTAGGTAATACTACGAAAATCATCAATTACAGCTACATTTTTCCACAGTCTTCCATGGGGCTTGTTGTACATACAGAGCATATCTACCTTTTATTTTAAATCCTGCATGAAACCATTTAGAAAAATGTTTGTCACTTTTCTTTTTCATTTTCAACCATGAAACGTTAAATGTTTGAATAGCATAGTGTGTCCGTTTCACAGTAATGCAAGTTGATGCCGATTGACAATGAGATACCAATCACTAAAATAACTGTTACATCTATGATCATGCTGAGGATACTATTCAGCCAATGCATGACCGATGATTCTGGGTAGTAAAATGTCAAATATTTACAAAGAATTGAATATTTTCTAGTGATGGCCTTGCTTAATTCTTTACTTTTACTATCCACAGGATCATTTACACATTCCGTTGAATTACCAGACCACATTGCACATCTTCTCATTCATTTTAATTCTATGAAGACATGAAAAACCCTGTTCTTGAATTTCAAGCAGCTGATTTCTTCCTCATATCTAGCTTGCTGTGTTCATGGGTCCTGACTTCAGGAAGATGTATGGCTTTAGTCACTTTATTTGTTTGGTTATTATTGTTGCCTTGACAGTGTTGATGAAGACGTGACTGACAAAACCATAAATACAGTTTAAATCATTAGCTTTGGCACTTATCCTGCATTGTGACAAACATCCACGCTGTGTTACCAGGACTACACAGACTCAGAATGGAACTGAACTCAGAATGAACTCTTTACAGGTAAATATCACATTTTCATTTCCATTTTAACTGCCCTCCCAAGTTTGATGATGTGCTGACACATCATGTGTTACATCATCAATTATGTGTATATGAATAATTTTACATTTCACACCAAATATATCAAAATGATTAAGGCCAGTAATCTTAAGACTAAATCATTGCTTCTGAAAAAGTTCTGCTGGTAAAATGCATAAAATGTACCAAAGATTGTAATTGGTACAGCTGTCCCAATAGCTGCTGGTTTCTTTTTATAACAATCTCTCCCCAATAAAATATTATAATACTATTATAACAAATAGTGTTATAACAAGCAGGCCATCTGTTGCAGTCTCTCTCCTTCCCACTGCCCTACTGACTGCTCTTGTTTTTGATTTTGTCTCAAAAACAGTAAATGCTATGAAAGGTGAAACAGCATATATGTATGTGGTCATATGTAGAAATGTCACAGAGATACAGATGACTCTTTATGTCACAGTGGCTGATTGAATAAGACTAAAAATCTGAAGGTGAAAACATGGTCAATGCTGCACTGATTTCCAGACTTTTTAATGCTCTCATTATTCATCATCAGCATACTTGGATACAAGGCAGGAAATGTCTGGAATATGCATGGATTGAGGAACCCCTACCCCCAACACTGTACCTCGGCACTGTCCCCCAAACACACTGCTCTGGATCAATGAGATTTGCCTGACTGACCGCGTTGTTCTTGAGCCCCTGCCAACTGTCCGGTCCTCCCCAGCATGCACTGGGCCTCTCAGCTCGTTATTCTGAGAGACAGCATCCCCACGTCACATCACATGGCACGGCCATGACACGCCGCATAAACACCGCAGAGCTCTCTCTCTCTATGAGGAGCAGCAAGAGACAAGCTGTTTTTCAGTGTCACTGAATAGCCAGCAATTACAGCACAGTTGCAGGAGAGTAAGGTGGAAGATTGGTGTGGTGAGAGTTGATTTTACCTACTTGAACATCCACCATGTCCCTATGCCATGCGCTAAATCAATTAAGCTCTCTCTCTCAATGTTGACGATTGTTGTTCGACATTGTCGTTCACAAAAAATATAAACAAACTTCAGGTACATTCCAGCGACATCGATAATGGAGGAAGAGGCTACACTAATTAATTTGTTTTGTCATTGGTATCCCTTTTACAAAAGAGCTGCTCTAACTTATAATAGCTTGGTGAGTTAGTTGAGTAACTAGCTATAGAGCTTAACCAGTTATCTGTCTAATATACAAGAAGGTGACATTACAAGCTAACTAACAGGGATTCTCTTTTTTTCCGGCATTTTTAGAGCCATCCTAGTCATAGAAATAAATACACTGGTATTCAACCACAGTACTTTTAACACAATTCTTCCATTGGCAATTTTACTAGAATAATTAATTAAAGGCTTGTAAGTCAAGTATGGAGTTGCGAGACAAACGTTACCATACCAAAGGAGCTAGCAACCGGGACAAAGTTCAATATTTTTTTTAATTCTGGGTGACATGGTCAGCGACGGGCTCATCAACCACTGTATGACCATCACCCAAAGTATAAACCGAATGTCGTTGCAACCAGTGATGTTGTTGGTCCCAGTGACAGTCACCAGATGGAGTATAAACCGGCCTTAAGGCTGGTGCAAATATGTGCTGTTTAAATTGCTGTGCAATATATATATATATATATATATATAGGTACATAAAATCATACCAAAAATTTTATGAGTATAGGGTAGCAACCACAACAAAAATGTGTAGCTCACCAATGAAATGTATAGATCTGTGATATCAAGATGAAATCCTCCTTAATGGTAATGCAAAGCATGGCTGCATAGTTTATATAATGTAGTGGTTCACCTGTCAAATTAGATCATTGTTAAGGACAAAGGGGCATGAGGTGAGATTACCCCTGCATGCTGAGTTGAAGCCAGTGTAAATCTGTCCTCCTGTCATTATTGTGGAAATGTGCATGGAGTGACACCACCCTCAATGTGTGTCCTGACCTGACTCTGCTGTCACACTGCCCCCTGTGGCCACACACATTCCTGCATAGTGGATTTATCAGCACGTCCAACCTATCCTTACTTGTCAGGCTCATAATCATATGATACTATAAACCTGACCATGCTAATGTTACACAAGTCCAATATTTATATTATAAGTATTTATATGTGTACTTTCATATCCTTATAACTATACTACTAATCTCTGTATGCATTTATTTTATTTTGCCTCACAACATTTCTTGTGGTAGAATTATGGAAGGACACACCAATATGGAGAGAAGAGTGTAGCAAACAGTTGTTAAGCTTGCCATTGTTTTCTTCCTTGTTAGCATTCCGCTGAAGGTTTTCCTACCTGTTTTACACCTTCTGCATGAAATGCACTTGATGAAAGGCATCTCCGAATGTTAGGTTTTCAACAAGCAGAGAGAGCTTAAACCCACCATACAAAGGCTCAATTATGAAACACTGGGGTAAGGAGAAGAACTGCGGAGGGAAGAAAGTGTGACACATCGCAGACCTGAATGCCAAGCAAAGACTTACATGTTCACCTTCCAAAGCAAGGGGAGCTAAAGATGTGCATGTCTTTGAAGGATTAAAAAGATGGCAGAGGGAATTTGTTACAGAACTGGATACTCCATATATATCTTGCATAAGACCCCTTCACTGCAATTAATAAGGAGATCTACATGGTACTGCAGTTCTCACATACCCAGTCACAACATTCTTACATTCATGGAATCAGAAATGTGGATGATACTTGGAGCCGATATGGATGACATAGCAGTTCAAGTCCTCCATACTGGCTCTACAATGATGTTAGTGATTGACAGGTGCCCCTAGGCTGGGAGCATCAACAGGCCAGAGAAGTCACTTCAGACTGTGTCTTTTTCACTAAACCCAGTGAGCCATGGAGCCCCACAGTGGTTGTAAAGTGCTGTTCAGCTCTACAATGACACACAGCACACCGGAGGAAATTCTGAGTGACAGTTCTCCAACTCCCAGAGCATGGGTGAAACCACATATCAACATCTACAAGTGGGCATTTAACAGAAGAGCTACAGAAGATTGTCCTTGAGAAATATACTTACTATAAGGGCTATTTCACAGGGTTGAAAATGCGGCCATTCATCTACTCAGACTTGTAAGCTTTGTTATTCTGAATACAATACACTACATTAATAAACACAAAAACATGCAAGTATTTGTGTGTGTGTGTGTGTGTGTGTGTGCATATCGTATGTAAGAATTATTGTGCATGTGTTTATTCATTGTGAGTGTTCTATGTCCTGGCACAAAGAGTACAAGTGACCTGCACTGCACGATTCGGCTGACCTTGCCCTGCCTTGCGATGCAGATTCTACTGCAGCATCATTCACACACTCTGAATGTTCCCTAAGCAGTCTGTTTTAGTCTGTTTCGGGTGAAATAAACCCTGAAGGGGAGTGAAAATATCCTGTCATCATTTCAAGGAGCGTCGACCTTCAAACTCCCTCCTGACTGAGATAGATTGAAGGCAGTATAAATTGTGAGTGTGTGTGCATGCACATGTGTGAGTGGGTGTGTGTGCGTGTGTGTGTGCGTGTGTGTGTGTGTGCATGCATCCAGTCTATCTGGAACACGTTTCTTTCCACAGGAGTGCCTGCACTGGCCTGATAAACACTTCAGGATGGCTGTCAGGAAGAAACATGTAGCATATTAGCTGTGACAGACGGGCTTTTCTCCAGCTACTGAGAGTGAATCACACTGGCTTCCTGACCGCTCATTGCATCTTTGGCCCTTCACTTGTGTATCCAGCTACACACTGTCCTCCGAATCCCTCACCACCTACCTATTTAGATGCAACACCTGGACTGTGAATCTGATGTAAACTTCTTGGATAGAGAATCTGCATCTGTGCCACAGAATTAGCATCATTTGGTCCATACTGATCCTCACAGTTTGTACTGTAGCATGTTACTGTAGCACTCACCACTTGTAAAAGCACAGCTATACAAGTAATCCAGTCCAATGCAAGGTTATGAGTGCAGTAAACAGCTGTATCTCTGGCTTGCCTTTTGCATGGAGTGTGTCTTTTCACTCAAGCTGCTAGGCTGTGTGAGTATTCCTGGTAAGAACACAGATCAGTGATTGGCCAGTGTGTATGCACTGTGTAAGTCCGTATACATTTATATTTATGTCCTTTAAAATATATCAATAACCAGACACATGTAGCTTCACGTTTCACATGTTAAAAATTTGGTAATAACATGTCAAACATGAATTTAACACGTTTCATGTTATTTCAAATGTGACATGACTTGTGGTGTGTGTGAAAAGTACAGGTAATGATTTTCATACGTGAAATAGTGAATTCCTCATTTTTTGTAAAGGTAATGACAAATCCAGACCAGTAGTCTAAACAGGAAGGGGCTCTCCCATGAAGGCATACTGAAGGCCCACGCAGAGCTTGTCTTGACTTCTCAGGTGGACAACACCATGCGAGATAGACTCTTAAGCGCTGCTTTGCCAGACTGGCACATTATTTCCTCACTGAGCTGAAGATGAATGTGAGAAGGTTATACTGCACCTCTGAAAGCTAAACTTGGTAAGATGTTTTTGTGTCCTGGAATGAAACACATCGGTGCAGCATTTTTATCACAGCATGGGAGAAATATCTCAATTTGCTAGCTAGCTGAGCCTGTGAGTGAAAGTCCAAGGGAAACAGCATTGATAACTCAATGGGAACAACAAAAGCCCATGTAAGTTGTAGCTAACCCTCTATCCCTACCCCATAAAAACTCTCTCTCTCTCTCTCTCTCTCTCTCTCTCTCTCTCTCACACACACACACACACACACACACACAAACGTGTGCACACATCGGCCTAATGGACTACTTTTGACTGCAGACTAGTGATTGTAAGTCTCATTTCAAGTTTTAGATTTAATCCTTGTAAAGACACTGCACCAGAAGCCTAATCACCCCATTTTCAGTGAATTAATACTGTACAGGGGGAAAGATGTTTGTTTATTTTTGCATTATTATTCCAGGCATAATAAATGCATCACCACAACACTAGGCACTGCTGATTTAAATTTTCATTTATAAATCAGTCACCTCGGGTAAACACTGAGGGAAAATTGAGAGAATAAGCCAGATGTATGGAATATTCCACCTAGGAGGGAGAAAGTTTACACTTTATAGATTAGATCTATTATATTATTCTAAATATCAGCAGGCACTTAAATGTATTGGGAAGACACATCATCATTGCTTGGGCTATTTTCATAAGGAATTTTTGCACATTATTTATTACTATGGTATGCTACACGCTACATGCTGCACACAAATTGTTGGCTGAAGAAAAAAACAATTCTACCCATTTTATGAATTCACTGCAATATAAAACAATTCAGTATGCCAGTGGTATGCCAAAGTTTTTTTTATTTGGTAGTTGTGTTGTGTAGAGATAGAAATATATAGGCAGGTTGTTAAGAGCAGTCTGAGTGGTATGATGGACAGATAAACACTGAGGTACAAGCATGTGCTAAGAAAATAAACTACAATTAGTTTCTTGACAAGATGGCGGAGGAGACAGACTAACGAGGGTTAGAATCCAGAAATTTTTTTGTAGGACAGCCCAGCAGTAGAAAATTAGACTCACGCAGGAAATAGAAGACTTGCTCTTCCCATTTCACTGTTTCTCCTGCTGATCTGGGACCACCTGGAGAGCTCTTCTGCTATCCCAGACCCCAGATCAGAGAGACAGAGAGCATACTCTCCTGAACACCATAAATGCCACCACTAAATGTAACCATAGCAACTGCAGCATCTCTACCTCACTAATGTAACCACAGAGAGTACAGTGTACTAGTGTTATAATGAATATTTTGTGTTTTTCTTTTTCTTTACACATGAGCTTAATTAATTTTACAAAGATCATAGAAATGTATAATGTTATTAGAAATCATTCAGTTTAAGTCATTTTACATTGGTTTACAAAGGGTAATGTTTTGTTAAAATAATAAAATGGAAATTACAGAAATAAGAACATGACCACAACAGCAATTGTCTGCTGAATTAAATAAATTATGTTTGTAAATACCAATGACCAGATGAGCACCAAATAAAATTGGTTTCCCTGCTGCAATCTCACTTTAATATACCTCAAATTAGTTTGTAAAAATTGCTTTAAATCCCCAGCTGTTAAAATGATCCGTGATGTGGGAAAGTACCTTGTGTAACACACAAATACTACCTCACTGCCATTATTCTTACTGCCATCATCATCAGGTAATAATTTTAAGCTACTGAGCACCATGTCACAGAAAATAGTCTTTTGAATAGGAAAGGAGGGGGGAGAGGGAGTAATGCTATAAAATTTAAATTCAGCTGTAACAGATTATTTTAAATATAAGAAACATGTTGCAGGGAGCCCCTAGTGGCCATGGAGCTCCAAGCAATGATGTATGTCCCTTATATCCAGGGCCTGCCAGGGGTGACTACAAAAGAAAATGATGAACTGTAGAGCAGGCAGTAGCTTTAGCTAATTGGATTTATTTTCCAAGAACACAGAATCTACAAGAACACCACACCCCCCCCCCCCCCCCCCCCACCACCACCCACACCACCACCGACACCACTTGCCAAATCAGTCACTACTCTGACATGTACTGAATCAGTACAATTCCAAAGAAAACATATTCAACACTTCCAATGTCCAATTAAAATGAAGCTGTGTGTTGCTTGTGCTGTTTCTCGTGAGCCTGGTGTTACATGTCTTTCCACCCGCATTTTCATTTCCTCCCCCAAATGAAGGCTGCGTATTATCCGCAAATAAATCTAGACTCCTCCATTTAGTCAGCATGAAAACGTCCAGCAGCTAATGGATTTCAGCGAGAGCCGAAACACAGAGGGAGGATTTAACTCTTCTTCCATTCGCATGAAAGATGCGATGTAATTCCCTCTCAATAATGCATGGCACTGCGGCCCCCTACTCGGAGAGCTAAGAATAGACAGCAGACTTCAGCGAACAGCCAACCCAAAAAAATGCAGAGTCACCATTTTTAAATTAGGACCATGCACAAACAAGCTTGCATATTTATTGGCAATGAATGCACCGGGATTTTTATTGGTACATCTGTCTCGGAGACGATCGTACGTGGAGCCTGGTGACGCACAAGGCGGGTCTTTACTCTTAGCAGCATGAAGTTAAGTCTCTGCCCTTATAGTAAACAGCCTCGTGAACGTTTTCAATCATCTCTGTTGAAAATGTTATTGGGGAAGCTGTCAGTCATAGTAAATGAATGCAGATGAATTCATGAGATTCATGCGGCAGTTTACGGGTATAACTGCACATGTGAAGGAAGAGACTCTCAGCTCCTCACTCCTTGCAAAGTATTAGCTGTTCAAACTGCCAGTACATAAAAATTTTGAAACCTGGGCATAAAAATACCAATACACATCCCATGCCCTTTCAGTGACTCAGAGTTGCTCCTCTGCAAACAGGAGTGGTGAGGGTAGAATGTTTTATTTAATCTCAGGCCTCTTCCATCCAATCCAAGTTTTGCTCTTCACAGCAAGATCAATTGGTATATTTAGGTCAGGCAGGCACTAGGAGCTCCACCCTTTCTGTATGCCCTGAAACTTGTTTCCAGTTGCTTAGCAGTATTTATATCAAACCAATTTAAAGACAATGAAAGACATTTTAACATTGGGTAAACTGTATAAGTAGGGTAAGCTATAAAATAAACAAAATGAAACTGCAGGAAAAGTAGAACTGTCTCTATTCTTTAAAAAATAAGAAATCTCAATATTCAGTAAGATTTCTGAAATAAACAGAACCAGAATTAAACTAGAATTAAAACTCCAATTGTCCCCAAGCTCTAAGTAACTGCAGCCCTTTGGTGACCACAGTTGCACTAATTAACAGAGCTGCGTCTGCCGACAATCAACTTCAACACCATGTCACATCTCCTCAGCTGCCAAACGTTAACACCGAGCACACACTAAAGGGCTACTGTCATATGCAATTGCCAAAATAGCATTGAATAAAATGGCCATTTGTGTATTTATCATCAACATATCTTATAAAAGACATTTAAACAAGAATAAATCCCTAACACTGAAGCACGCCCTCATTCAAATAAACGCTATTCTGTTTCTTGGCTTTGTGATGAATATTTGTTTAATACGTATATTGTAATGTAAAAAAAATGTCACTTCCTTGCATTGCCTTTATCCTCCTGAAGGTTGATTTGAGATTTTGAGAAGGTGTGTATATATGTGAGTGTGTGTGTGTGTGTGTGTGTGTGTGTGTGTGTGTGTGTGTGTGTGTGTGTGTGTGTGTGTGTGTGTGTGTGTGTGTGTGTGTGTGTGTGTATGTGTGTATGTGTGTATGTGTGTGTTTGTGTGAGTGTGTGTGAGTGTGTGTATATGTGTGTGGTGAGTGTGTGTGTGTGCGTGTGTGTGTATGTGTGTGTTTGTGTGAGTGTGTGTGTGTGTGTGTGTGTGAGTGTGTATGTGTGTGTGTGTGTGTGAGTGTGAGTGTGTGTGAGTGTGTGTGTGTGTGTGTGTGTGTGTGTGTGTGTGTGTGTGTGTGTGTGTGTGTGTGTGTGTGTGTGAGTGTGTGTGTGTGTGTGTGTGTGTGTGTGTGTGTGTGTATGGGTGTGTGTGTGTGGTTTTGGTGAGTGTGTGTGTTTGTGTGGTGTGGGTGTGTGTGAGTGTGTGTGTGTGGTGTGTGTGTGTGTGTGGTGTGTGTGTGAGGTGTGAGTGTGTGAGTGTGTGTGTGTGTGTGTGTGTGTGTGTGTGGTGTGTGTGAGTGTGTGTGGTGTGTGTGTGTGTGGTGTGTGTGTGTGTGTTGTGGTGTTGTGTTTTTGTGTGTGTGTGTGTGTGTGTGTTTGTGTGTGTGTGTGTTTGGTTGGTGTGTGTGTGTGTGTGTGTGTGTTTGTGTGTGTGTGGTGTGTGTGTGTGTGTGTGTGTGTGTGTGTGTGTGTGTGTGTGTGTGTGTGTGTGTGTGTGTGTGTGTGTGTGTGTGTGTGTGTGTGTGTGTGTGTGTGTGTGTGTGTGTGTGTGTGTGAGTGTGTGTGTGTGTGTGGAAGTGGAAGGTGTTATTCCTCTGGAATCATAATACAATGGAACAGATAAATCTTTCACCAGTCTCTGCTACTAGAACTGTTCCTCCCCCCAACACCTCCCACTTCAAAATCTGTCCCGTTATCCAGGATCGATTGTGAGAAGATAAATGGCCACCATCCGTGCAGTTTCATAAGAGCTCTTTCTTTCATGTCATTCTTTTTGTAGTAGTCTATATATAGATATCTATAAAAAGACTGAAACAAAAGTAAGCTCATGAAAAAGAGTTTTGAGTGCTGGTTTACATTTGTATCTACCTATGACTCTACTATCCAAAGACACTGATATTTTTGAGTTTGTATGTCTGAACCCATATAAAACAACCCAATACAATACAAGACGAAACCTCTTGTATGAAACCTCACTCTTACATCCCTACCAAGGCCCATCTCTTCCTGCATTTACAACATGGAAACAATAACTTGGTTGCTGAACTTCAATGTAATTTGATTGCAGCTGCATATTCCTTTTGCTGTGCATTGCAGTATGCAGTCCTGATCCCTGTACTCTGGGTAGTGTCACAGCCAGAGCACTAAGAAATTTAAAAAGGAGTGGGACCACAGTAGAGGTGGAGATATGGGAACTGAATGAATATCTTCACACACAGCATACAGAGATCTGTTTTTCAGATGTAAGGGCTAATAGAGCAGCAGTAAACCCTGTTAAGGACATCTGACCTCAACAGCTCTCGGCAGCTGCATTTGTGTGTGTGTATTCAAAATCAAGGCCCCTGGTGCCTGTGCAGAGCCTGTCTGATCCACATACCAAATTGACCTGTCTGCCTGCCTGCATGAGCACAACTCCTTGGCACTGACAATGTGATATTTACAGCAATATCTCCTGGCACTAGCACACAAAACGGACCCCATGGCTCCTGTCACATGAGCATGGGCACTGAGCTGCCCTGTGCCCTGCCATTATTATCGCGTTCATTTATTGGCATCGTGGGCCAGAAAAATATACAATTACACATGAATTGTTCGGGTACGCACTTATACATACAAGTCACACATTCATACGATCAACAAACATGTAAAGAAAGGCAATTAAATATACATACTTGCTTTGATACTACATTATTGATAAGAATATAATGTCACATTACAACTTAACTTTTACCAAAACATTTTGCAGAATCTAAACTAGCCCTTCTAAAGAGGAAAGCTAGTCATGTTTGCCTTCATTCATTCATGGGCATAGATCAACCTGCCAGTAAAAATAAAAGTTACAAGGAGCACCATGTTTCTTGCCAAAAATCACTTCACAATTCAGTTCACACCGTACATGCAAGCTATGTTTATCGGTCATAAAAAATTGTAAGATTTTACAATTTCTGCTTTTTTTCTCCTTTGGATACGCACAGAGCAAGCATGTATCAGCTGTCCAGCGACCTGCTATCAGCACAGCTCTTATTTTCATGCAGCTGAAATGGACGCTATGGTGGTGTACTAGCACAAAGGTTCTCAGCTTCGAATAAACTCTTAATTATGTGAAATGGAATCCTTTCATTTATTGAGGAATGCTTTACCCTCTTAAAAGCACATTATGTCAGAATTAGCAATTGATGACACAAATAACACACCCAATAATTGTGCAATAGTGTGGTCCTCAGTAATCAAAATGTGAACACATAGTCACTGTGGTTATATATATAGGAATGAATTATATATATATATATATATATATATATATATATATATATAAGGTTAAAAAAAAATTCTGATAGATTCATTACATCTGCACCGCAACCTTGTTAATCAAAAGATCTGTGTGTCACAAGCACTATCATACATGGAGTTAAGGCAGGAGTGGGGCTGTGAACGATTGCAGCAGTGGAAGAGCCGGTCACAACATTTTCCTTGTCTTAGTCAGTGATTGGTGTTCATAACAGGTAATACATGTGCCAACTGCATCATCTCAAATGGATCCTACCGGGCAGCAGTAATACCAGTTTGAAAAGCACTGGCAGGCTGACAGCTGTGCTAATGGCAGGCCACTAGTGAGCTACTGTATGCTCGCTAGCTAGGTAATGCCAGACACAACCACATCATATTGCTCAGTTGTTAGCATGGAGGCCTGCCATGCAGTCCATCAGCAGATTTGCCTGGTGAGGTCTAAATGCTCTCCCATTGCAAAGTGGGTGGGACCTCATTTTTAGGTTGGTTTGGCATAGTCAGTTATCCTAAGGAAGGAGTTAAGGGACACTCCACTCTGTCTTTTCTTTCTGTCTTTAAATAAAAAAAAAAAAACAGCTTACACAAATATAGGGTACAGCAGACAGTCTGAAATTTAAGACATATTTTTTTTTTTTCAAGAAATATGAACATTTGCCTTCAAATTACTTTGGTTATTAGCAATTTCATATTTGCAAAGGGATTCATTTGCTGTGGATTAATAAATGTATTGAATTCAACTTTGACATGCAGAAAGATTGTATATTTCTACCTACATAAATCTATATGAATAACCGTGGGACAGGATGTATATCAGTAATATGCAGTATATATTTACATAATACAGTAGTATGCCTGTAGGTGATTAATAGGGCTGGGAACTCTGCCCAGCTGGGTAAGTTACATTGCCCCTGGGCACGCCCCGGTAGCTCATCCGGTAGAGCGCATGCCACATACGGCCAGACCTTACTGCAGCAGCTCAGGTTCGAATCTGGCCTGGGCTCTTTGCTGCATGTCATCCCCTCTCTCTCTCCTGCATTTCCTGTCTACCGCTCTACTATAACTGTCAATAAAAGTGGCAAAATCCCCCAAAAAAATAATCTTTAAGTTACATTGCCCCTAGTGTTAACATTTGGACCACCCCTTGCTGTATGATGAAGGAAAAGGGGTCACAAAATATGGATGGAATCTGTATGATGGGCCTGGTGATAAGAGCATAGCAAAGGGGCACATGCAACCTCAATCCACTGGGAATAGTCGGTCTGGCTATCAGCCTCCGGGCTCACCGGCAGTAATAAAGGAAACAGAGCTTGACGGACACCACTGTCAGAAGAACACTGCTCTGGTCAGGGAGATAAAAGAGAAACAGCAATTTTTACATCAGGATGTTTGTGTGCTGTGAAAATACTTCAATGCTGCCTAGCAACATGCGGCTTCTGCATAATGAAAACACAGAATCCCATCATGCCCCCCATTTTTATTTAGTGCATAACATGATTGACTTTTATTTCCTTGTTCTTTTGTTTATTCATCATTTGAAAATAACCCTCGTTTATATGCCAGTATCACACCTTTGTGTGAATGTATGAACTGCATGTGCATCTATCTAAATATGTGTGTGTGCATGCTTATCTAAACATTACATCCACCTACACCTGTATATGAATGCACCTTTGGAACAATGACCACAGCATGCCGTTTGTTGTTTATTGCATCAGATTACTCTACAAACCTGAAAAATGAGGATAGAATAGTGTACCACAACAATATGCAGTATACGCTCACACAAACACAAACGAATTGATTAGTTAAAATGATGAGAAAATTACTTGTAAATGCACTCGAGCTTCTGTTCATGACCTTTCCAATTGAGGACCATCACCTCTTCATTGCTATTTTGAACTGCACTTCAAAATGGAATCGATTATTAAAGGTCAAATAATGTAGCTAGACAACTAACAGTGAGCACAGGAAGTACAGAAGAGATTGGTCAGACATATTTTATTACTGGAGATTTGTTCTAAAAACCACTGACAGTGATTTACATGACTTCTACTGATATTATTATATTTTGCTATTGTTGTAGTGTAATTTATACAATGTAATTAATTTAACTTTAAAGGTGTTTTTTAATGATTTTATCACTCACAGTGTAAAACCCACTACTTGCAAATGATAATAGTATCCACCCTCCAGTTTAGCTGTGAGTCTGAGGTGGACAGGGAGTTTGTGGTTATTGGAAGTGAGGGTGCCTGATGGATGGGTAGAGATAAATTAGTGTAGAATGACATCCATAATGAAATTCTACATTCCCAACTGGAATCAGGGTCAAACACCCCCCCCCCCCCCCCCCCCCCCCCAGCACATGTTCACAGCATATTGGTGCTTACAGCCAACCTTTGGATTAAATATAGACATTCATCACTTTAAAGAAGTCATTACCCATTGATTTTTTTCCAAAAAAGTAATTTCTGTCAAGGTAATGTGAAATCTGTTTTTATGTGACTTGAATTTCTTCCCATCTCAAATGCAAAACTGATCCTGAGGAAATGCAGGTGACAAATTGGTAAGGTTTCTCGCCGTGAATCATTTCATGCAGATATATCAGTAATCTGGCTGTGTCCATACTTAGCGCCTGAACCCATCTACAGATCTCAACCAACAGCACAGAGTGAGTCACAGGCTTCACACATCCATGTGTTTAACACACTCCACGCAAAACCAACAGCCACTTAATGGTGATTCAATGCCACTCTTACACAACAATTTTAATGATACTACTTTTCATAAGTGAAATTACCATGAACGAAAAAAGGAAAACACAAGATTCATTCTCATTTGAATTGGTTGTGTGTTTATTTTACTTCTCAGCTAAACTGAAGTGTGTTGTGGTGAAGGCTGTTCAATGCACTCGATGCATGAATCACTCCCTGTTGTTGGGGTGTTGCCAGCCAAAGGAGCAATCTGAGTACCATGGCTGTGGCCTGGTCCGATACACTCAGCCTGCCATTGGTTGGCTGAGAGCAATCACCTCCTGCCACCCCCGCCCCCTCCTTCACTTCCTGAGAGGTGATGATAAGTGCTGGCTTTCCCTCAAAGCTATCTGCAGTGTGGGACCTGCATTGTGAATGTGCTGACATCCAGCTCTCTGAGATTGTGGGACCTTTTGCAGGAGCATTGCAGTCTAACCTGACTTACTCCTGCCTATCTGACTCACGCCCACAAATGCATCAGAATGTTTTCACCCAGGGTCTCTTTAGACCGTGAGGACCATCCTTCTCAGATCATTACCCAGATGCTCCATCAATTGGACCCTAAAGGTTTACTGGCTAACTTATTATTTGGGTGCAAAACCACTGGTATTTGCCTGCATTTGTGACTAAGCCATTAACTTTTTTTTTGCTAAAAAAATGTATTCTATGCTATTGAGTAAATCATTTACAATTATTAGCTGAACGTGAAAACCATATAACAATTTGTAATGAGCACTTTCGTGTTTAATTGCCAAAGCAGGTAGAGGGAGCCAAATGGAGAAAAACTGTATTCTCTCTGCGTAATCAAGCTGGCTGGGGAGGCTCAAGCATCCTCTGCATCTACATATTACACAGGCAAAGCTTCGGAACTCCTCCAGACTCAAGACCAGATGCAGTTTGCATTTTCAGTCTAGACACAACATCTTTGAAATGGTAGCGTTTAATGCGGTAGGATTTGACGCAGTTCCAAGAGTAATGTAAATGAGCCTAGTAAGACACTGATAAGCTAGAGTCCACATACTTTGCTTTCAAGGCCAAGCTGTTGACTGAAAAAAAACACAAAAACCCTAAGATACCGTGGCTGTCTAAGATGAGTTTAACACCCTTGTCAAAACACACTAAGATGTGCTGTGCTGTTTAGGGACTAGACTCGGGATTGCCAAACCTGGCCTGAAGAGTATGCTGGTTTTTGTTCATATTCAGCAGTTAATTGATTAAATACAACAGTGATTACACAGTTGCCTCCACTAGTTTCTGAATAGGTTGCAGATTTTAATGAGAAACAAAACTTTTCAGAAACCAGTGAAACAAGGTACTGTCTTTCTGGTCTTATGGAGTGATAATTGTGCTCACAGGCTCAGCAGTAAAGCCATCAGAACTGTGCTGGTGAATCCATTATATTCAGCATGGTAATACAATTGTAATTTGTCTCAATGCACTGGCAGTCCATTGGATTACACTAGCTGGCTTGATGCCCTGGGGTGTTTGTGAATGACCATCGAAGGAGCAGAGGTGATACACAATGAAAAGTGGCAAAAGATTTTAAGCATATTTTCTGTTTTCCACAAATCAGAATTGAAATTGCTTAGTCATTTGCCTTTAAGCTACCCCAAAAATATTGTTTTTATCCCTCGATCCAGACACAGCTTCGAATTACAAACTAAAAGAAGGGAAAAGTTTGTGGCCTCAGAAACCCTGACCTTAATTCTCAGACTCCCTGTGTGGAAAAAAATGAAACTGGAGTCGTGTTGTAAAGGGATTAGCACTAGGATCAGCCGGACAAAGATTTTACCCCATGTTATCTGAGTGGATAAGATCAAAGTGCTTGATTTGCTCCAGGGCAAATCATAAATCCCCAATTACTATGTGAAGTATGGGCAAAATGGATGAGCTTGCTGCTTTTTGTTTAAACTCATTTTGACAGCTGCTATGCCACCTGTCAGCAGTGTCCAGACTGCTCCTCAGCAATTTGCTGATTGGATGAACCAAGGATCCATTGCTCCCCTTGCTCACAAGTAGCAAGTGTGAGCATTCTCCTCCCTACTTCTCAATCCTCTGTCTTTAATTTACAGGTAATGGTGAGGGTGTTCCTAGAACCAAGATGGTCAAACCTCAAGAGCTCTCAAGACCCTCTTACCCTTCTGTCTGAGAACAGCACTTATTGTGCCAGTGACAGTTACATCAGGGACGTGCCAGCACTGTCATTGGTCACATTCTCTGGGCCTGATTTGGTGATGTGTGATGAAGTTTACATACTTCCTCTCATATGGTTTAATTTTATGGCACTTCCCTAACCTGAGATATGTTACTGACTTGATGTGACTGCTTGTAATATAAAAGGTGGCATTTTACTGCTCAGAATTGCAGTGCATTTCCAGTCTTACAGTCAATTCTAGCAATTCTGAAACTGAACTAAGAATAGACAGTTGAAACTTATTTCTTCCTGCCAGGGGTCCACTTTCCTCCACTTGCTAATTCAGGACTAAATAAAGTTTGTACATTTTTCTTTTCTTATGTCTACATCACTCAGGTAGAGCTGACCCTTCTATTTGGGGACTGTTTGATGTCACCAAGAAATATTCCAATTTTATTTTACTTTTTATTCATCACAGAGAGACAAGCAGTCTGCAGTATGACTTCATGTTGTAATGACTTTGTTAAAAATACTGCCGGACCTAAGTCGGCTGTCACTAGGATAATTTATTAGTCACTGCACAAAGTGGACGCTCCTGGGAATTTCAGCTGAAATGGCTTGCAGCAGGGAGTTGATCTTCTGTTGATAGTTGATGTTAGTTTGATGAGTTGCCACCAAAACTGTCACCTTTCATTGCGAGCAGTTTTATTTTTACAATCCTAGCCCTGTCTCTAAATAGCAGTGCATAATCACACAGGTATGGTGCAGGGACTTGCAATCATGGTTGGCAAGATAGGCACATGGCATCAATACCATCTGACTTTACTTACTTCCACGCACAGAAAAAAGGAAAATTTTTCAGCAAAAAAAGCCAACAGAGTTGATTGAAAGTTCCACAACTCTTCCTTTGGGACCATGTCCTTCACGATACCTTCAAAACCAAATAACTCACTGAGTACCACTGGTATTTGTATAATGGAAAAAAGCAAACCGTGCAGGAAATGTGTTGTGAGAATAAAGGTTAATAAAAATGTATAATTCAATAGGCTTATTTTTGCTGGACTTTCACACTGTGGATAGTACCTTCTTTGCCCACTCCGACCTCTTTTCCCAGGTATGACTTACATCTCAATAGCTGTGGGCGCTTGTTAAGTCATAAAGCACAACTCAGAGTGACAAAGTGAGAGTCTGTTCTTTTGGTGACAACAAAATACCTAACTGAGATAACAGTACACAGACCCTTCTGCATCTACAGAGAAGAACAGTGTTTTATACAATGGGATTCATTGAGTGCTAATTGACCGGTTGAATCTCCTGCTAGTTGTGATTTCTCTGCCTCTGTGAATACTTCATCTCAGAAAGCATTTGTCGCCAGACGTTTGAAATATGGCTGGTGAGAGAAGCTTCACTCGCAGTGCTTCTCCTTTTGTGGAGGGTGACGGACTTGAGGCTTCTAATTAGGTTGACATGAAAGGTCATGCTCCCATATAATCAGAGTTTGGTTTTCAAGCTTGATCCCCCTGTACTGAAAATCAAACGGCTATGCACAGTGAAACAGTCCTCCAGGGCCGAGGATTCCAACTGCTTTCTCAGTAGTGATGGTGCCATAATGAAGAAACGAACACCCCGTAATTCTCTGATTAATCAGCACCACGCCGGGCTGCCTAACACATTCCAGGGGAGGAAGAAAGGGCAGCACTACACTCTTTGCAAAGTGGGATTTGTGAGTACAGCCGCCTGTCCCAGGAAAACAAGCAGATGAGCTGCTAAACCTGCTCAGCTGAGCTCACCGTCGCAGAGACCTGACAGAGCCGTGCAACTCTAGCACAAAGCGGACTGTGCCTCTTCAAAGCGGCAGAACCAATTTACGTTATGTCCAGGGTGATTTTCCTCATTGCATGCAAAAGCAGAGCCCACCCCATCCCTTACCACCCCCCACCCCCACCCTCTCTCTGAGCACAACCCCACCACCCCCAACACTGAAAAACCCACCGCACATAGAGCCAAAATAAGACAACAACAAAAAAAATATATATATATAGCATAGCTGCATGGCACAAGTTAATAATTCAGAAATAATTAAACTCAATAAAGCGGAACAGATTAAATAAGTAACAACCAGTGCAAGTAAGCAGGTGTGTCGTCACTTTCAGCTCATATGAGAGGGAGGGCAGAAGGTGGAGCTGATGAATCATGATGATCTGCATGTGACTGTGCCCCAAGCAGCCCTGTCTCTGATTTATCTATTTATTTATCTGAGAGCACTTGACTGGTGATAAGAAATCCTACGAGCCCCATCTGTCAATATGCACAAGACAGAGGATGTTGTGAAGACTGCAGCTTAATGAGAAAACCCATAGAGGGGAGAAGATACTGTGCGTGCACACACACACACACACACACACACACACACACACGCACACCACAGAAGATATCCCAAGCCAAATTGTAGACTGCTTCTGTCACCACGGACCTCCCTAAATTTTGTTGCTAAACACGCATGAGGCTTACTGCTCCAAGGGGGACCATCAGGGGCTGGGTTTAACATGACTGGCCATAGACAGCCAGTCCCAGCGCTGGACACACTCCGTAATCACAGCAAGGGATCTGAATTCAATTAGCTCTGCCCCTTGCCGAGCATCCTCACAGCATGTTCTGTGCTGCCAGATGAAAAGGAGAGCGCAGTGAGCGAGGTACGCACCCAGCCATGTCTTCCATCTTCCATGGGAGTCACCCACACTGCTTTTGACAGCTGTTCTATCCTCCATCCCTTCATCCCTTCACAGGACCAGTGTCCACCGTCCCTGACAGGCTGCTGATACCCTGTCCTTACACAGCTCAGTATGCACGTTTTTCATTCCACAAACATTAGTGACAGATGCAGTCTACCAGGGGACTTTTTGAAATACATATTTCTTTCAGACAACTATAAAATTTAATGGTTCTCATAAAATAAAAAAAGTGCCTGAGCAGCTGCATTTCAAAAAAAAATAATAATGCAGAAAATCCAGCGACATATATGCCTTCCATTTGCAGTCACTCCATCCTTTTAAATTGCAGCAATTACGACAGCCAGAGATAGCGGGTGGACCCAAGAGCCTGGCGCTACACAGATTTGTTTTCTAAAACTTTCTGACAGTTATGGAAAATACTCCACATTTAAGAAGTGTATTATTCCCCAGTGAAATGGTGTTCTTCTAAATGCACAACACGAAGAGGATTTTGACAGGTGCACATCTCAGAGTTGCAAGTCACAGACACCTGGCTCCAGATGCGATGTTATGCTTTACCCTAGGTGTCCTAAGCTTACCCACATTTTCACTGGTTCAATAAAAATGTTGGAACTGCATAGCGTAAACTGACTGTGAATGTGTTCTGAAACAAACACAGAAGCCACAAATTAAAACTTTGTGCTTTTTGTTGTTGATGTTTTGTTTTCTCTTCTTTCCTCAGATTGTTTAGTATCCCTGCTAAACACCCAATAATGGCAGCTTAGAAGACAAGTTGGGTGAGATTTTTTCACATGACAGGTAGCCATAATGTGGATCTCTATAGCACCTCGCTGAGAATAAAGTAATCATGACTGTGATTGAAATAGAATACATAGTTAAGTTTAACTACATAGTTAAGTTTAACTGCTTATGTCCCATAAGTAAAAAGTGGAAAATACAGTAGTCCCCCGTATCCAGTGGTTTCAGCAACCGTGGGTTCAGTTATCCCCAGTCCAAAAAAATTTGCAAAATTCCAAAAATGAATGGTTCATAAGTTTCAAACCGCCCGCCAAGCAAGTACAGGATGTAACATGGTGAAATCCACCAGCATTTAGGTACAGTGTGTTCTTTCATTGTTCCTTCATCCTTTGAGGTATATAAAACGCATGATTTTCATTCCACTGTCATCCTTTGATACATGATATTTTTTCATTGCTCTATCATCTCTTGAAGATAACATCAGAATCGCTTTCATTCATTTTAGTATTATTTAATGTTGGTAATGTCTTATTGTGCATAATTTATCAATTAAAATTTACCATATGTATGCATATACACAAAAGTCACGTTATATGGTGTCTGCAGATAGTTTCCTTTCATACATGGTTTTGGCCATCCGCAGCATGTCTTGGAACGTATCACCCACAGGTTAGTAGGGCTACTACTGTATGTAACGTGTATGTACTTGTATGTGTGCTTATGTGAGTGTCTTTGAAAGGGAAAGCTGCTTGCAATCACATTTGTCCTCGCAGGTTATGTCTCCATTCACTCGCATATCCCTGTTCAGAGAAATGATGCTGCATACATGATATACGATTATAGACCTCAGGGTAAGAAGGGTAGAAACACAAAGGACTGTACATTTAAAAGAAGGTTATTGAGAACAGCTTTTTCAATAGCATTCAGGGCAGAGGAGAAAGAGCTGAAAGTGACTTGTAAGGAACTATGTAAGAAGTGTACATAAATGAAAAAAAAACACAAACAAAAACTCAACATAGAATTAAAAAGCAGAACATCAGAGTAATTTTCATTTTACCAAGCAAAGCAGTTCAACGATGCAATTAAAAAGTTAAAGGCCCTTAATGTGATCCAGCATACAGAGGATGTGAGTTTGAGATTGTCTCACTCTTGTGCACAGCTGTGTTTATTTAAACACAGCTGAAACTGTGTTTCTCTCTGAAACAGTGTTTGTTATTTTACAGGCAATGTAGTCAATATTATACTTCTGACTGTATGCCATTTATATGAATATTAAATAATAACAGTGTGATTTATCTAGCTAAATTTCAAGGTGTTGGAAAGTAGAGATTTGAGGAGTGTTTATGTTATTTAGTGTAGCGAGCACATATAAGAGCACATATAACAGTGCCATCAGTACCTCTTCTGCAGATGTGCTCTGATTCTTTTTGAAAATGTTTCTGTGCCTTAGTATTCCACCGTCTCCACACAGTTTCTCTGCCAAAGGGCATGAATGACTGGATTTTGTTCTGGACTGTTGTAGGAGAGACATTTCATCTGATCGGGCCCGAGCAGCAACCTCCGTATCGGTAGTTCCATGACAAAAGCCTTGTTGAAGCTTCAGTGCTGGACTCTGAATCCTGCTATTATCTCTGTTAGTTCAGACAAACGCAAATTCCTAAGAATATCTCTATGTTTGGGTACAAATCAGAAGGAGAGGAAACAAATAAAGAGTTGAAGCTGTTACATAATCTTGTTTAAGTGTTTGGTGATTATATTTTTAAAATAATTTTATGTTAAACAATTTTAAACAATCACCTAAAGTGCACCCAACTCATTCACAATATTAACACAAATTCCTTGAAAATTTTGACGCAGTCCAGCTAGCTTCATGCCTGAAAAGACTTACATTCTGCACAATGTAGACAGAACCTCATCATGTCCAATTATTCAGATGAATTTTAGTTGTGAAGATGGCTTTGACCATGCTTTTGATAGTCTGGGATATGCCAGTAAAGCACAGTACAACAACTAGACCATCCAGTGGATTAGCATGGCTTGCATGAAAGTGGAAACCAAAAAACGATATCTGTTTACTTCATTTCACCAATATAACAACTTCAAGTGGGCAGACTGGACATGATTTGGAGCAGGTTGTTTGACAGAAGAGTGTTTTAACAGGCCACTCTAAAAAGTCTGGCTTTAATGGCAGCTATAACACTTTTAAGAACTCTGCAGAAATTAAGGCCATTGAAACATGTCCCCAACTGATAGTAATCTCTTGTGGCTCTCCTCAGATGATTCAGACAGGTCATATTTTGTGGACTGCCAGTAGCCTGTTGAAATGAAGTGTTGGATTATGGTATGGGTGATATTTATGCAGAAGCTATAATGAATGAGATCAGGCCTAATAAAGCTGCAGAACTGCCATCCACTAGGGCTAAAGAACCACACCACAGAGACAAGCTTGGAGGCAAAAGAGAGATTTCTTTTCTCAGTCACACATCTCATTTTGAATTCAGTTGCTCAACTCAAGTGTGCTCCTGCTGCGTCCAATATGAGAGCACAAGAAGAACGGTGTGTTTCACATTCAAGAAAACCTGGAGAGATTATGCTAATTTTGAATATTAGCATCTCAGCACAAAGCAAAAATTACTTTAAAGAACCTTGAAAATCAAATGTATGCATGCTCAATAAATAGAAACCAACATTCAGCATAAAATATCAAGGGACCAAAATGAACTGTTAATTATATGGCTACAAATGCTATTATAAGCCTACTGGGTTGTGTGCCCAGCAAACGAAAGAACCTTTGTACAAACAGAATCGAGTTCTGATCATTTGGGCTGTTATGATCATCATATATTTTTGACGAGACTTGCATCCTCGACTTGGAAGTTTAACCGATTGGCTGTCACTTGTATGGGAAGGAGGAGATTTGGGGGAGTGGAGAGTGTGGGGAAAGAGTGGCAACATTTTGAGTTGGTTTTGAGGGGAGCGGTTGTAAGTAATAACAATTACACAAAGCACAGACAGAAGCTATAGTCAGGGGGGAGCACAAAAAGGAGGCAAGAGAAGTGCATCATGGGGAATCAAAATCACTCAGCTACAGCAACAAAGTTTCTCATGCATGAACAAATTGCTGAATTACCTTATGGGACTTTGAGATTTTGTAAATATGTTCATGTAAATCTGTTTGTGCCAAAACTAAAACACTTTCTCCTACACTACAATTTTATGCTATGCACTGTGCATCTCTTAGGGTGCAGTTTCTCACATTCTGCTCTGTGCAGAAAGTCCACCATTGAGTATAGTCTTGATAAAACTTTTTTTTCATAGAAAAAACAGATTTTTCATAGAAAATTAACAGTTTTAAGATCGTGGGAGATCTTACAATTCTCAAACCTCATATTCAGTCAAAGAATTTGTGGAGTCTCAACAAATTTGGATTTGGTGAATGAGGTGTATATAGCATCCAAGATCAGCCACTTTAGTTACATGACAAGGTAATTTGAGCCACTAAAGCACTGAATGAATCACTGACAACACAACACTGGATAACAAAAAGCAATGAGCAATACCCCTGAAATACTCCCACACTGCACTCTCGCTTACATGCAAACTCAAGCACACACACACACAGAATTATTAACACATATGCACTCCTCACAAACTTCAATACAAATGCACGCATTAACAGGTACAAACACACACAAACACACACCCATGCAGACATATGCACACAAGCACATACACAAACACACACCTAATTTTGAAATATAGACAAAGCTAAATGAACTCGTTTGAGCAATTCGAGCAATTTGATTGCTTTTCTTTCTATTAGGAGCAGGATGATGAATTAGCAGCCTAATTCAGCCCTGCCAGCATTACCAGGCATGTCTGTGAACATGCAATATGGTTTTATAGAATCTGTGATGATTTTTTCCCCTATTTGATTTTCCTCCCATGATTTATTTTTGATGGATAGAAGATCACCCAATATTTCACAGTCATAAATAAGGATAGGCTGGACAGTGCAATTAAAGATATGCATCCATATCTCAATGCAGCTACTGAGCCTTTATATCTTTTTGTAATTGTCATGTGGGCCATGCATGCTTTTTTCTCTTGCAGTGTCATGTGGGAGCTCTGTGTGTAACTGGTGGGGTGCTCCAGGCACCAAAACCGAAGAGGCACCTGTTTCCCAGAGATCTTGCTATTTTCTTATTTCTTTTATTTTATTTTATTTTTTTACAGATGCAAATTCCTGAAAGCAGAGTATTCTCTAAGGAGGCCAGGAGTGTGTGTGTTTTTGCATTCTCACAGAGGACCACATCTGCAGAAGGGGCTATGGACCTGTTATAGCCAACTGACTGTACTCTATTGCCCTTTTGCCCTACCAGCTCTCTCTAAGGAATGAGACACAGCAGGTACCCTGCGCTGGTAAAACATCTATGTATTTATTGCGATCTGGAGAGGGCAAAGCACCCACATGGCTGTGGTTAACACCTCAGGCATTCTGGACAAATATCATGCTGAGGGCTTACGCCTACTCTCCCAGCTGAAAGCATCCAATCAAACTGTCTGAATCAGAGCCTCAAAGAACAGGCAGGGACTCAGTACAGGACCAATAACACCAAACTTTGTTAGCAAAGCAGGGAAAAAAAATGATTGCTGGCTGTGGATTGCAAATTCCCCCTCGTTTCTGAATGTTTTTACCAGATGAGACTCTCATTAAAAACCATATGTACCACACGATGCAACAGTTTATCGCCAAGCATGAGAGGAGGGAGGTGACAGAAGGATGGATCACAAATGGGGTGAAGCAGAGGGTAACCGCAAGGGGAAAACACAATTCATGCCTTTCGGCGGATAAAATCACCCTCCTTATCAGACAGAAAACCATCACATTCTATCTTCTCTGTATACTGTACTCTCTTCAGCTGTGTGTGACAGCTCCTTCCCTTGAGATAGCCATTTTGTTCTGCATGGAGGAGTTAAGAATCCACAATAAATTTATCCCTTGTGTGTACGGTAAAGCTGTACCCTTATCATTCATAACAAATATGAGAGCTGTGGTGGCAAGGCAGTGATGGAGGGAAGTAATTAAATGTTGTCATCACATGAAGGCCTTGGATCAATCAACATTTGCCCTTAGCTATGACTCACAATTAACCACAAGTGTTACGTTTCTCTATTTCGAAGACGCCATTTGATTTCATATAACTGATTGTATTGATTTTTTTCCAGTTTATATTATAAGAGAAGCCAACATTTGGCATTCCCTTCTAAGAGCAAATGTTGATTGAATCTAGGGCTTTTTTCCCCTTGCAGTTACATAAAAATGTTTTTGTCATTGTTAAGTATGCATTTTGAAAGGGATACATTGTACAAAAATGAACACATTATTCAACATATTATTCCAGTGATTTTTTTGGTTATTTATGTTTTAATTTTATACATGTATCCTTGATTCTTTAAGCATGATTCAGACAAATATATTGGTCTGTATATGCGTTTGGCATCAAATTAAGTCTGTGTCAATGAAGACTGTGATTGGCAGCTCAGTGGGCTGATGGATAATTGGCTATTACATGCTGGGAGGAATGGAATGTGTCTCATCACTCAACAGCAACCTCCACTGGCCAGTCAGGTAAACACACTTTGCATACACAAGTTGCACATGAAGTGACGTCCAAATGGTTCTGCCTAGTCCACTTGTGGACTGTGTTGTTAAAGGAAGCTGGTGTTTGACATCACATTCCTGGCAGAAAAGTGTTCTTGTCTGCACTCTCTCAGATTGGGAGCAGGGGGTTCCAAACTGGGAGGAAAGGCAATGTAGCAAGATTCAGATTTAGTATGACAGTATGACAAGTCGTCAAGAATGTTCTTAATTTTTCTACATTTATACTGTACTGCTATAAACTTACTTTACGGTTACTGTTATTATTATTAATAATATTAATATTATTAATATAATAATACATTGTATTTATGCAGGTAAGACAGTAGTGAGGGAATTTGAGCTGTGCATAAAAATAGCAAACTTGAAGGCTCTGCCTTGTGGCCCCCATCTCTCTTTCAACCCTCACTGTTATAAGTGAAAATCAGTCAGGCTGCGTTTGGTCTGGCACTCTCTCGGCTGCCCTGGGATCATCTGCCCTTCATCTGAAATGTTAAATAATAAGGAGCCGTAAAAACATCCCAGGAGCTTCCTTGTTATCCAATAGCAGTAAATTAGTGGGCCATTCATTAGAATTCATGGGCTGCTGACTTGGCATGAAACCAGGGTAAAAGCCCACGAGTTATCCTTCAGGATGCCACCAGGGGAAAAGGAGAACAAGGCTGTTCTCTCTTAATATGCGGAGAGCTGGGTTCATGGGAAAAGTTAATAATTTAAATTGTGTTTTGCTTTGATACAACAGCTGGAATTCCCACCCCCAAAGTTCCTTTCAATCCACCTATGAGATGGGAAATCTCATCTGTGAAACCAAGGAATATGGAGAACAGCTTAGTATGCACTTGAAATAAATTACTATTTCCTTCAACTTTCTTTTGTGACCATCAAATAACCATCTAACTGCAATGTCACTTGGTGAATCCAGTTACAGCTTAGGTTTAAACATTTGCTTGGACATACACAGGGTGGAATTCCCAAAACATGGAAAAAATCATTAAAACATAGCTACAGCTTGAATTCAATGCAGTATTTTATGGGAAATGAAGGTAAGTATTTGAACAGGCACCCTAGAGAAATGTATTTTTCTATGAAAATATGAATATCATGAGAAAAAAGCAGACAGCCTTAACTTTGTCTGAAACGTATCTGTAACTCTCATGCCAAATCCACGCCTGCACACTGACAGGTACACACACACACACACACACACACACAGGCACACGCACACACACATACACACATGCAAACACCTGCCAGACTACACTACACTAGCTTACAGATGTCATCAAGTAATGAAATAGTGGCAGTGTTTTAGTCCATCTTTCAGCATTAACCCTGTCACGCTACTCTCAGTCTGTGTGAGAGGCATCACTTGTCTGGCATGAGCAATATCATTGAACTGCCCTGGCCCTTCCTGCAGAACCTAGACACACACTTTCTCCTGGAAAGGAAAGAAGGCTAGGAAGTTACATTTACCAGAAGTCAAGCTCCACTCGTTACAATAGAAGAATCCAATTTTGCGTTTCCAGGGACTTGAGTTTTACGTTCATAAAATGCATTCATCGACTCCCTAAGCTGAACTGAGATCATCTCTTCAGACCAATTCCCCCCCCCCCCCCCCCCCCCCCCCTCTCCAGCCAGCTCTCACCTGGTAGCAAGGCATCAGGGAGCAAGCAATCACAGACTGCAACAGCCCAAGCAAAGCAAAGCCCCCAATAGGTCAGGCACTTCACCAATATTTATTTCCCACTTAAATTTTACAGCTCAGCATGGGGATAATATTGCATTCTGATGTTTCTCTGATGCAGGCCATTACCTCATCTGAGTGATGAGCAAGTTGTCTTCGATCCCTCATGGGGAGCGGGGAGAGGGTTCAGTAAAAGAGTGGGGATAGGAATGAAGGGGTGTGGGTTTGGCCTGTGGCTTCAGCAGGGTGGATAGTTTACCTCATGTGATTGGTGCCTCAATCTCAGAATGAATATCTCCAACGACTTCTCTTTGAAATGGGTCTCAAGTCATATGAAAAGGAATCGCTCGGCAATCCAGAATCATACAGTTATTTCACCGGTTTCTGAAAACCCAACTGAGCTCTCTATGACACAACACGATTATCCAGCAAATATGTACTCTCGACAGTGCCTGCGAGGGCTTTCTGGATTGGACTGGGTGCATTGTCGCTGGCCCATTATAGACGGCTGTAATGGGTTACGTCTCACATGGTTCAGTTCACTGCTCTGTGCCACGGGAGGGGGGAGGGGGGTACTATTGTCCACGGAGGATGACTAATTTCTTGTTTTTTAATAAGAATGTCAAGCCTAGTGGGACTAAAAATGTCAGCTGAAGTCTTCCCCACTGTTGCTGTTGAACTCAGGTCAGTTTCTTCAGCTTCACTGCCACTTGGTGCCCTCCCTTTATTTTTAACGTACTGTTTACATTTATGCAGACTGTGGAGTGGACATTGTCATTCAGCCCGTCTCTAGAACAGTCACAGATTTCCAGATTACATTTACCTGTCTATAAATGAAGATGGAACAAGATTGAAGTTTGAAGATATTTGGGTTTTTCAGAAGCTGTTGACCATAAAAATGCCATCTTTATCTTCAATTATAATTAATATAAACAGGGATTTCTAAAATCATGTGGGATCCTGATACAATCCTTATTTAAAAGTCCTTTGAATGCAGATTCAAAACTACACAATTCCTTTAATATGCATTGACACTTACTGTGTGAAAAGTCAATGCTGGCAGTGGAAACATATTAGTTTCTGCTGATTCCCAATGCATTTGGAGTGAGAGGTGTCATACATATGACTCTATCTAACTAAGCTTGATAGCCCAGCTTCATTATCAGTGTTTGTAAGGGAGATGGACCATACATATTCCTCTATCTAACTAAGCTTGTTCACCAAGCTTCATTAAAAGTGTTTGCTAGGGAATGGGACCATACATATTTCTCTATCTAACTAAGCTTGTTCATCCAGCTTCATTATCAGTGTTTGCCAGAAAGTGCTACCATACATATTTCTCTAGTTAACTATTATCATAGTCCTTGTCATTGTCCATAGTCATTATCAATTTTTAAAAAGTTGTCCAAAGTACTGACAATACTTGCATGGCTATAGAAAACTTGCTATGGCACTTTCAAGTTCACAGGTTTCACTGGGTTCATATGTTGGCAAAATATGGTAAAAACTGTTTTCATATCAAAATACAGCTATTGAATATAAATTACAAACAGACTGAAGACACTGTGCGGAGGAGGCTTAGGCTGTGTTTCACTATTCACCATGTCAATAAAATAACATTCATTACATCCGCATGTGTCCTATCATCTAATACATGTAACCTAATGGTTAAGCACATTTGATGATCATATGAAATTGATAATCAATGCACCAATTATTAAAAGTGTTGGTATGTAATAATTTTTGGTCATTTTGGTAATCATAATGAATACATTACATTATCCCCTTCAAAGCTCCTGCAGCAAACTGTAGGGACTGGAGCAAATTGAGGTGAGTAAGAACATGAATGTCCACCATGGATGGTAGTATCACCCCTTGAGAAGCAGTGAGCATGTGATTAGTTCCCACTTGCTGAGTACAGGCTAATTTTATGTTTTGCTGTGCAGAGCAGCCAGCCAGCAACGGCCATAGTTCAAAACCCACATTATGCCCACCACTTGTTATACTTACAGCAGAACTAAGAGAGACACATCTAGCCATGACCTAATTTGCATTTAATCCTAGACTCAGTTCAGCCATCGAGCTGTACTTTTACAAATAGGGCAAATGGGATGAGTTAGAAGCCCATAGCAGGCATTGTGGAAAGAATTATTTTTCTTCCAATACTGCAAGAGTGAACCATGAGTGAAAAATAGGAGAGAGGTGCCATATCAGAAATAATTGCTGTCTGCAGTGGAATTTCCTTGTTGCAATTTGCACATGAAAGCAGATGTACACAGAGATGAGATTATCGGTACATTCTATGTGTGAATGAGAATCACAGCTGATTTGATCAAAGGCTCTGAGAAAAAGTTCTTCAGAACAGGAAAATCCATAGGGATCGAATGCAATTCTTTTCCCTTCTCTGGTTACAATCATGGGTAAGAGCATCTAGGCCACCTGAAGTGACTACAAGTTGAAAAAAAGCAATCAGCGATATTGGTAATCCAGCATTTCTATCAAAACAGATGTATGAGCCAGCATTTTGGTGCTGTCCCAGTGCCCATGAACTCAGAATAGAACACAATGTTACATCCATTTCAACTTTTTACATCAAGGCAAGCAGAACCATTGAAAGTACTCATGTTGATAGCACTATAACAGATCATATAAATATAAGGAAACAGAGAGAGACTCATTTCTTCCTGTTTTATTGATTCACTCAGAGGAGACACAGATTTGAGGTTTAATGATTTTTTTTGAAGCCGCCACAGGAAGGGGTCGGTCTTTAGATAAATATCTTGCCAGGCTTTACTACTGCTGTGTGCTTGGGGGGATTAGCCTGATGCAAAACCAGCTGTGAAAGGAAGTGCATGACACAGTGAAGGAAAAAAGAGGGGGAAAAACTGTTAAAATAAGTGTTTTCACTCAGCGAGCCTGCTTCTGCTTGAGCTACAACCCTTCTGCTTATCCTGGCAAGGAAAGATCTAATTGCTCATCCCATTTTTTTTCATAGTCCTCCTTCAAAATTGAGGAGATTTCTGTCTCTCTCTCTCTTTCTCTCTCTCTCTATCTCTCCCTCTCTCTCTCTCATAGTCTCTCTCTCTCACTCTCTCTCTCTCTCCCACTTGGTTGCCCCCTCCAGAGAGGAGCTGTAATAGAGCCTCTTGCTCGCCCACTCGATGCAAGTGTGAAACATGCAGGCATCATGCTGCTGACGCCATGCCAGCACTTCAGGGGCAAGCTGTCCTGGGACATTATACTTCCATAGCAGTGATAAAGCACACTGGCTCAGCCAACTGCGAAAAAAACTGCAACCTTCTGACCTCAATATGCTTCAAAAGCCTTTTTCGGGGGTGCGTTACTTCAGAATCTTTGATTTGGCATTAGCACCCAAATGATGGCAAAAAATGTGGCTCACACTTTTTGAGACTGGTTGCAAATAATTAAAATAATACAATCAGTCAGTAAAAGGTTAATAGCAAAGGAAGGTTGCAGGCCACAGAGCAGCAAATCAATATAGAGAGTAAATGACCTGCCTATAACATTTAAGTGCCCCAGGTCTTACACGCATCAAACCTGACCAAAGGATATTGGAATGGCAGCCTTGCTATTATAAATATGCAAGTGTGGTCAAACATAATCAGAGATTTAAATATAAGGGCATGTTGCATGGAGAAGTGAAAAGATCAGTTAAAGTCTGCGAGCACTAGAAGGTAAGAGGTCCTCCCAGATGAAGTATGAAGACGGATAGTGGAACTTCAAGTGGTGTTCGAGTGCAGGTGCAGGAGTAGCGTTTAAGAAAAGTTGGAGTGTGCCCCCTGTAAACAGCTCTTCAGTGGGGCAACATAAGGTGATTGCCAGGGTTCATTTAGGAAAGAAAACTAGACAGCAAGGCAACAGCATGGCAACAGCCTGGCAACAGTGCATAATCTGCCTCTGTGCAGTGTCTGTGACAGTTTTGATTTTACTGACTGGTCTTTTTCCCCTTTTTATTCTGCAGTTGTTCTTTATGTTAATTTTAAATTTTCACATTTTTTTTCTCCTCTTCAGGTGCTGGTGCATCCAGGCCATGTAATATTTATTAATAACACTTGTTTTTATGGTTGGCTGTGTCATTAAACAGATGTCCATTCAATTTGATTGTGTCTGCATGCTTTCTGACGGCTTGGTGACTGTGAGCGTGCAAGTGTGTATTTCCTCTCAGGTCTCTCACTAAGAAGCAAAAGGCTTTAAAGAACATCATTACTCATAACGTCTCCTGAAAAAAGTCCTTTAGATACATACAGAAGAGCGAGGCACAGCAAGACATCACCTCCTTCTGATTCATCTGAGACCTGTGGGAAAATGGCGATGTAGCAGAATGACCGGCAGGCTTTGAGTGTATCCAACACGGTCCACTGATCCAGAATAAAACACACTTACTACGACACACAGTCAATACCCCTCTCAGAGGGTTACGATAAACACCGCTGGGTTTCTCCCTAACACCGTCAAACTGTTTCACAGCCAAGGCTCAAAAGCCAACACATTGATGAACTTAAGATGCAGAAGGTGTCTTCTTTCTTTATTTTTTCTTAAAGATATAAATGTTGCCTGAATGCAAATGAGCTCTAGCATTATTCGACACCAGTCCTGTATATCTTAAAATCAAAGAGATCAGGCCTTTAACCATAAAACACCATTCCAGCGCGTTTTGAATTCGTATTATGGGAAATGAATGCAGAATCACTTGGGTTTAAATAAAGGGAAGCTTATTGTATGATTAATTACTGCTGTATGACTTCAAATTAGACATCTTTGCACAACATATAGAGTTCTGCATAACCACACGGAAAGGTCATGAACTTAAAAGAAGTTCAGGTGTTAATAGTTTCTGTCAGCACACGTCAGGTTGTTGGCATAATTTGGTCACAAGAGACAACATGGAGGTGTACCTCTCTGAATCATATACTCTTTTGTCAATAGAGCATCAACTGTTAAACCAATAGTGTAAATTAAGCAGATCCAAATTAAGCAGGTACAAAAAAAGCTCTGTCAATTATTACCATCAGTCACTTTTGAAGTTATGAATTGGAGGTGTTCTCTCCCTTTTCAATGTCACCATCATGGTGGCTAAAGATGCTCAGTCTATGAGAGGATATCTGAATAGGTTTGTTGACATTTCTGGCCAAGGGTTTCAGCAATCTGATTGATGCTTGAAGGTCTCTAAATGTGGCTTTGGTTGGATTAGAAAGTTTATCATTTACTGCATTCTTTTCATTGTGAGATTCATCAGAAGTACTAACTGATTAATTGTTTACTATGAGAGCTCACCGCAAGAAGTTTGGGAGATTTATACCACATTGGCATGAGAAGTTCATCAGGCTCATAGTTATGTCCCTAACAATAGAGTTTACTCTCATGGGAACCAGTCTCATTTCCTGGGATTCTCTCTACTGTGTCAAAGCTATTTACAGGCCACAAAGGGGAAACAGAGGACTGAGGTTGTGGTTACAGATGCTGGAATGAAAACTAGGCAAACACACCATCATCATGACAACCGAGCCTCATCCACTGGCACCGGGAAATATGAAATGTAACGTTCAATTTTATTTTCCAAAAAAAGAGGTTTGTGAGTTTATTCACTGTGCTTCTTTACTCCTCTTGAAAGCACATTGCCCTTGAAGACAGTAAAGAAAACTATCTCTCTAATCACTCTGACAAATCTGCCCACAGAGCGTTTTTCATTTTGGGTAATGTAGACGTCTAAGTGATAAAATAACCTCAGCAGATGTTTTTTTTCTGCTAGATTAAATGTTCACACCTTACATTAATTCTGAACAAATTTGCATATGATCAACAGAGAAATTAGATACAGGACAATCAATACAAATCACAGCAGCTGTTCTTAAATTAGAGTACAAAATTCTCCTTCATCAATATTCTCTCCGCTTCCAATAATGACTAGATGTCAACCAAGAGTATCTCACTGTGAGCAATAAGATTGTAATACACCAGGCCAGGTCCTGTTTGGACAATCCTTCCAGATCCACTTATTTTTCCAATTAGCAACTGACTTACAGTTGTAACCATGAGGTGAACTTCTGCACAAGTCGTGACTTTGAATGAACAATTCACTGAGGAGGTAAACCAAGCACTACAGTTCCTGAAGCCTTGCTGGAAATCACCCCCCCCCCCCCCCCTCCGCACCCCAACACACGCACACAAATAAGTCAATAAATAAATAAATAAATGGATCCAGTACTCTCATAGGTTAATATTAAAATGTTTTGGTACACCACCTTGTGTCTCAGAAAAGGTTTTCAGACTGACACATTAATTACAATAGAAATACCAACATGTTTGTGAGACTAGTGCATTGATTTTGAATATACATTTGTAACCGCGTCTCTGCTTGATGTTAAATTAAGGCCCAGGCCAATTGTTCTAAAGAAATACTTCCCCTCCCTTCCTTTCTTCATTACTTTACTTCTTTCATAAGGATAAAACTGATTGAGAAGGTAGTGTCTAACCTATAGCCCTTCTGAGCACAAGGAAGGAAGGATGTGAGGCCTTTGGTGAAAATTTTCCTGAATAGAAGAAGAAAAATATTTGATACACATGAGTCAGATCATGAGATCTGTATCTTCTACTAATTCAAAGGCCAGACAAGTACTGCACAAGCTCCATAATCGAGGTACCATCCAGGTCAGTGTTATTTTTTTTTCTTTTTTGCAAAGGCAAATGTATTTCTTCACTGAGGAAATACATTACATGAACAATAGATATGAACTGCATGTGCTCAAACTGTGTGCTCATCTTGTGCAAACATGTATACTGCATGTTAAGTGGTAAATCATGTGACCATGAGAAGTGCTCCACAAAATATCCTCTTGAGCTGCTTTTCCATAGTAAGCAAGAGCTGAAGGAGTGCTTCAGTCTATTGTTTTCTGAGAGGTACACAAAGTATTCAGGCTAACAACTGGAGCACAGTACTGTATATGCCTGGAGCCCCAAGAATCAGGAAAAAGTGAGAGGGCAAGCAGGAGAGGAAAAAGAGAGAGTTATATTTAAACAAATCACAGTTTGTTTTGAATATTGAATATGTTTAAGCTTGTCCTTTGTGTGTTCATTGGTTGTTCTTCACATCAGTCCTTTTTTGTTTCTTTTTTGATCTTGTTGTAATTGATAATTTCATTTACAAACAACATTATCTGGGGATTTATCATCCTTATAAATATGTGAGTGTTTAGTTCAGTCACACAAGGAATAGCGACATGAGAAAGGAACCATTGACTGGCACACTGAGACTGGCAATATACTAGCCACAAGATACAATGTCTGTTCCGCACAGTCATGGTGTGATTAACATTAGAGTAGGCATGACTCATTTTAATAAAGTGCCTACAGCCAGTCAATGGCCTGTCATCTTCGAACCTCACATTTCTCTGTGTTCCATTAATCTGCCTAAACAGGACTGTCTCCACTCACTCACATGCTCCGGAGGATCCCACATCTCAGGTGAAAAGTTACCCAGGGGGCAATGGGGCAACTGGAGTTCATTTAAGACAAGGCCAAATGAGCATTTCACACACTTGAGAAAGGACATGTCATTTTCGTACAGCAGCTACTTTTCCAGCTCTTTCAAGTGAGGAATTGAATGGAGTGAAAATAGAATGTTTCCTTTTTTAGTTTTGAACCACAGTTTATTTTTCACTATATTGTACAACCATATTGTACAAAAGAGTGTGTTCTCTGCATTCCGTTGATCTGTCTCCTCTCACATGTTTCAGGTGAGATTACCCACAGTGCAGCTGGAGGAGCATGTGTGCCTGCTACATCCATCAGATCACTGTATCACACTAAGAGCAGCACAATGACTCTGATGCAAACAGAGACAATTCCGCTACAACTGTGCTTTACTTATCTATCAGATCTTAATGCCTACGATCCTGCTGTGTCCAGACCAGCCCTGTCTCAGATCATTCTGGAAATGCCTTAATCTTTTTGACACCATTAAAAATCCCTACATATAACTGACATTTTTCTAATCGAGTTTGATCAATTAATTATTACATATGATTGATCTCTGTTCTCAGGGGTCTTCATCAGCAATTATAAAATCGCACTGTCATCTGGCAAAAGAATTTCAAAACTTTATTTCACCCCGGTCTCTTTTGATTAATGCCACTTGCTGGACATCAATAAAAACTAAAAACAAAATCATGTTTACCCTAAGTGCATCATCTTAAAGAGTAAAAGAGTAGCAGCGGTCAAGTTAGATTTCAAGAAATAAAAGGAGTTCCGGTTGTGCGCTTCAACTTGATTGGCCAGTGTGACAGCTCTGTAGCGGCACACACGTACTTGTCAACCAATGAGTGTACACAACACTGGTCCACACACCCTTCACAGGAGCAACACTTGCATGAATGATCATGATAATTATTAAATAAATAAATAAATACATACATACATGCATACATACATATTACTACCACTACTACTAATAATAATAATAATAATAATAATAATAATAATAATAATAAATCTTTTTTTCCACATAGTTGCAGGGCAAAAAGCAATCACAGAACTCTCAGAAAACCAAAAAGGTTTGCTTATTCATTTATCATGAGTTGGTCATTCAGGGGGCAGGCTTGCAAAGTGTCTGGAAGAGGAAACCAAAATGCCATAAAAAATAACCGCATTATCTCCAGGGAGCACAGCGGTGCTTTCTGACACACACGCTCTCTGGCGGGGAAGATCTGACTGGTGCAAAGCAAGAGCAGGGAGCTGGCACTCATCCCTGTTTAAGCAGGAGCAGGTTTAACAAAGCCTTTTCACTGCTGAAAAACCTTTCTCTAGATGAAAGTCTGCCATCTAACATCAAATCTATTCCTGTATTCTAGTGCACAGTTCTCAAAAAACAATGAAACTTTCAGGGCATTTTTCAGAAGGAGACGGGTCACGAGTCTCTGCAGCCACTGCATTGGCCTGTAATGTAGCTCAGACCTAATTACAGTGCCATGTCATGTGTGAAGAATGTGTATGATAAAACAGGTACAATAGCAGAGCATTGGTTTGCACAGGGATGAGTACCACCATATTCTTTACAGGCAGAATAGCTTTAGGCTAAAGGAGAGTCCTAGGGGGATTTTGTAAACCATAATTTCTCATGAATCATTTTTTTTATTATTATTTTTGTACAAAACACTGCAGAAACACTGAATTCAAACATAGCCAAATGGTCAAGTCTGTACACCGTTTTGAATAATAGAAGTGTCACGATTAAGAATCAATCCATGCAATGAGGTACTGCATGAAAGGTGTGGGAAGCTGTTGGTTTAAGACACCAGCAAAACAGTGTGACATAGATGTAATAAAATGAGGCTCTCCTCTCCTTATGTAAATCTCACACATGTAAATCTTTCTAGCATTATTTACATGCACACAGAATTATGGAGTGGAGCTGAAAATAAATAACACATCAAGACAAATGTCAATATAGAGGAACATGAATACCCTGACTGTGGGGACCAGCCTTACAAAGATGTGATTGGTAGCCAATTAAGATAAATGCTGCTCTGATTTATTACACTTTAGGGCACTCTTGCATTTGCTACTCGGCTGCTAGTTCATCACCCTCTGGTGTGTCACATTGGTGCAAAATAAGGTGTGATAAATGAGTATGGTTTCATTTAGTGATTCTTTTAGTAGTCAAAAGACACATATAAATATGCTAATTCAGGCCATTGCTATGTGATGAAACCTTGTTTTATCAATGAGGCAAACAGTTCTCAAAGGCAATATTGTTTTTTTTCGAGAAATAGAGTGAAAATAGAGAGTGTATATATATATATGTATATGTATATATATATATATATATATATATAGTCATTAATGTAGAAACATCACTTTAGTTTAACATCACTTTCAAAGATTTAAACATTTTAAATATACATAATAACAGTGGATTCCAACACTTATTTTTTCCATTTAGAATTGAAATGAAATTGTGACATGATAGGTCCAGTTTTCACTCCTGAATCTTTTCCCAAAGTAAAGACTATGATGTAATTACCCAGGAAGGTGTGCCTTTCCATCATACTCCATATATTCTCCAGAGAACATCTGCTACAGGTGAACCACAGTTTCGGTGTGAAAGCAATACTATTCTCCATCCAATTGAATTGTCCTGGTGCAATATTGTTTTAAAATGACCCGGGGACACATACGGCATTATTTTTTTACCTCGGGAGTAGGACCTAACCTGAGTGAGGACCATAACACTCCTGCTCAAGGTATTTGACCAGACAGTCCAGTAATAAAAAAAGACTGACAGGCAGACTGACTGAAAAAGTTAGAAGCAACACTTAATTATGAAGTAGGAGTTTAAGGATACATATAGTAAAAAATTTTCTAAAACCTTTGGGTGGTTGGTTTAGGTGTGTTGCTTTGCAGGCCAGTGTGACAGAAGGAGAGGAACATCAATCGTAATCCATGGCAGAGGGAAACAATCCAATACTCTGAGCTAGTCATCCGGTGCAAAACTGAGATACCATACCATAAGCATATGATATGCACAATGTAATGCATATTAATGTATGTTAGTATGACTGGTGATGGTGATAAGATGATCAAAGCATATATTTATTGTATGGATTTTTAAGAATAGATAATAGTAATAGAACAGTGATATTTAATATTTTTATATTGTTTAAGTTATCTGCATAATGGTATAAAAACAGAGATGTATTCATTTATCTAGATCTTACAGAGCATCTTAAACAATGCTGCATTGTAGTCATTATTAAACAACAAGGTTATGAGCTGGGGATACAGCTACACATGCATTTACCAGAAAATGTTGCCAATTTGATACCAATACTCAAGCAAGCTGCCAAGTTGCATCTAATTGAAACAAAATGTCAAGAGAATAGGAAGTAAAACAGAATTGCGTAGGCCTGTGCAGTACATCGGAGCAAAGGGTGCTTAAAAACAGCCTGTTTGACAGCCATGAGTCAGGGCCCTGGATTAGCAGCCAGATTCATGTATTGCTTGAGGAATTCCTTTTGCACCCTACAGCAAAGTACTTAATCCACCACCTCAGTTGCCATATATGTACATGGAAAAAAAAAATAAACTGGAAACTGAAGTCTTTCCTTGTCAGGTGAACCTAAAATATACAGAAGTCTTACTTAAGAATTGACTAAAATCTATGTATCTATGGGGGGTGGAGGACAAAATCTATGAACAAGGAAGTGGTCACCCTCTAGACTTTTGCATGGAAATTGGAAGTGGAAAGTGGGCCATTCAGTCACTCTCTTTACTAGGGCCTCTGCCTAAGACTATGCTTTCCTCTGAAGAGAGGTCAGGTCACATGACTGCTGATAGAGTGAATAATAAAAATATAATGCAACAAATGCATAACACATAAAGATCCCCACCAACATAATCATTGAAAGCCGGCCATTGAAACCCATGATGAAAGCCTTTCTAACTGATTGATCAGCCTGTTGGTCATTATTACTATGCTGCACCCTTAGCTTAGCAGACCAGAGGAGGATGGGGTTCCCTCCTTCAGTCTGGTTTATCCCACGGTTTCCTCCTTTCTGCCAAGATGGTTTTGGTCTCAGTTACTTCTGGTGTGGTTTCGAGAGGATTTAAGCTATTTTTCATTGTATTGTGCTGACTGTTTTGTAAAAAGAACAATACCAACATGTTTGACTTTCATTCATTTTGAATTTGGTCATGTTATTGTAATGTAATAACAGATTAAACAGTCTTTTTTTCCCACATTCTTCAGTCATAAGGACTGTAAGATAGTTGCATATTCCAAATCAAGAGCATCATTACTCTTTTTTTCCAGAATCCATCAGTTTCAATGGTTATCAAATAAAATGGCAAAAAGGCAAAAAAATGTTGTCATTCTTTTCCTAAATCCCCTAAGCGTAGTCAACAGACTCCAGAAACACAAATCAGCTGATGCCCAAGGTGGTTACGGAAAGCGAAACGCAGGGAACATTTCAGGAACTGACGACATACATGACATGTCAGATTCTTCGCACAACATGTACCCAGCTCTCTTGCAAGGCAAGTGAGTCACTGAAAGAGTGAGAATGAAGGTGAGGGGCGAACCAAACACACCCCTGGTTTGGGGAGGAGGGGGAACAAGGGCCTTCTGACTGTGTGCTCTGCCGAGCGAGCCGCAGATTATCCTTTTCATTATTCCAGTTTGTCGGATCATTTGCAAGTCAACGCCCCACAGGGGAGGGTTAATTGCGATTAAATGAAATCGTTCTGATGGGGCAGCCAGTGCATGGGACTGGGGCTGTCAGGGAATGAGAAAAAGATACTCAGTCACTCTACCTTCGACATAGCACAGGCAAAACAACAATCAACAAATCAACAGTTATGAAGTCACATTTTTTTGTTTGTGCCACATTTTCTCTAAAACCACCAAAACATTCTTTGCAAAAATAAATCAATTAATAAATCAATATGCAATAGAGCCAATCAATCACATCTGAGAACTTTTCTCAACTCATTGCTAATCACTGACGTGCACTCAATAAGTGTATCAAATAATTCAAAAAATCAAATAATTGCCACATACCCCGAGAAGACTCCATATTTACATGTAAAACATTTATTTCATTCTCTGTTTTGTTATTAAGACATTAACAAAATTAACAATTTCTCTGTGTTGCAATTATTTATACATCATCGCAAGACTGATGAAATGCGCTTATTACAATGGTTCCAAATGGAAGCTAGCCTCTAGCTAGCCGAGCTGAATTGAGTGTGTGACTTAGTACAAGGTATGCAAGGAACGGCAGCGAATATATTCCCCATTTACCGTGTTGGCAGTTTTAACATAAAGCAGTTTTACTCCATAAAAGAGTGTGTGTACTTTAACCAAGCAAGCAGGCTTTTGAAAACACCTTGCTTCCGTAAACAATGTAATCTCAGCTTGATGCTGCTAGCATCTCAATGCATTTTGGCTAGCTAGAGGCTAGCTCTTATTCGGAGCAATTCGAATCAGCTCTTCTCATCTTGCAGCTAGGTATGGGCAATTACAACACGCACACAGAGAAACTGTTTGAAATTGATATGTTTGAATTTAAGTACGGACAAGCAACTAAAACCATGTGTATACATAACAATATGTTGCAGCTTCAATTTTTCAACATGATTATGAAAAGCGTGTCATTTTTTTTTTTTACTTCACTCGTAATGTAAGTAGCTACCTCAGCTGCTGTCCCTTTAGAGAGTGTTAAGACTCCTTCTTTTTGGACAGGCAAGGTGTGATATGACATTGCTCCAGAGACACACTCCCCAGACCACAACAAACACTGCAGCTCCAAACAGTCTAATGCCTCCAGGGCATTTTATGAACTGAATGTTCTGAAACTGCCTGCTCCTTCAGACCATATGAGAATATCAGACTGACAGCAGCAGCTCGATTAATTGCCTATGGCATATGATGAGATTATGGAGAATATTTGTAATATTATCAGAGGTCGCAGTGGCCCCCTTGTTATTTTATCAGTGATTTCTTCCATATAAATGCAAATTATTGTGTGCAATCAGAGGTCAAAGGACTGAGTCTGTTTGTAAAGACTCTGTCATTCAAGCTGTGTTTATATAGTTTATTTCTATAGATGAAGGCAGAAAGAGAAAGCTATCCAGATCTCTCTGTAATTGACAATTTAGGTCAATTTCAAAATGGAGAATCCACCAATACTCACATGTAGATGTCACAAAGCAGAACATTGGTTCCATCACATCTGCTTGTGCTCTATCTTATGTTCTTTTTAAATACACATTATTACTAATAATTGTTATGATTAATACTTTCATATCGTAATTATGAACTTAATAAAGAATTTTTACATGAAGTTGAACACCAACAGCAACCTGCAAGAGTTTTCCTTCACCTGGGGAAGTATATGTTTAACTCTTCATTTTTTGTGTAGCATTTTATTGTTATCTTATTATATAGGAACACATTATTTGTGTATATAAATGAATAAAAATTAAATGGTATAAATGGAGTACAAATTATTTTCTAGTAAACAGATGCAAAATTAGATACTATGAGCATATATATTCGTAGTCAGAAAGAAAGAGCCTGCCCTTGGGGTCCTCGTGAACAGAATAAATTAAAAACTCCTGCTGTTGCAGCTGAGTCATTTATGCAAACGACATTCAGTCCATAAAATATGCCACTACTTTACAATGGGCAGTCCTGCTGAGAGGATCAATCGTGGATGTTTTTCTTTCCATTAAGACAAGAGAAGAAGCTGAACTCTCAGTTGTTCATTATGTAGGAAATGGTTTGGCCATTTTTTGCAGCATGCAGTAATAACCCTGGGATTTCTTTTTACAGCGAGTAGCTTTGAAGTAATAATAGGTTGGCTTTCTGTTGTGAAATAAGATCAGTCCCCAATTTAGAGATGTCAGTGAATGTAAGTGAAATGGAGAAGCAAATCAATGGCCTATTACATGAGAATATTGAAGCTGAATTAATTTCAGCCCAGGGGGAAGGTTTTCCTTGGCTAAATCTGTGATTCCCAACATGTGCTATAAGCCCATGAAAGTTGTATGCAAGCTTTTTCAATCCAGTTACTATAATTTTACAAGCAGATTAAGCCTGTTTCCAAAACAACTGCCGCTGATGCATGACAGCAATGATTTAAAACTTGAAATGTCCAAACTAACAAGCTTTCTAATCTTGAGGGATGGATTAATTAAAGGAAAAAAAGTGTGACAGCACAGCCTTCAGTGTTCATTTGAAATACTGCCCATTTCTGGATGTGAAGAAATTTGGCATATAAGCCAAAGTGATAAGGGATAAGAGATCTCCTTCTCCTCTGTCCCTTTTCCTTTGACAAATCTAAGGTTCTTCAACATATCACTGAACATGCATGCATCACTGACATATCCTTCATTCTCAACTCTGAAAAGGAGTGTTTGAGCAGCAAAGACGCAGGCATATTGCAACCGTTGGCATTGTTTGTTTTTTTGGAACACTAAGGAAGTTCACCTTGGCTCAATGTAAGGCAATCACACAGGGTCAGAGCATAGGATCAAGAAGACACCAGTAAAGGGAGGTATCTTTCCACATATATATCTACACACTCCAGGATCAAATACATTTTAAACTGAATTATTTGAGTAAACCTCAACCATCAGGATTTATTAAATAATCAAAATTATTTAATGTTACTGTGCACTCATACAGAACATTGCAAAACAAGAAATGTCTGAAATATCTTATAAAATAAAATGGTTGGGTATTTATTATGACTTGTGTGAGACCAAAGCAACACAATAAACCTTTTATGAATGCTTTCTCTAAATGCTTTTCATGGCCAACTTGTTGACCAAAAGAAAAGTGGCCCAGATCAATTAAATGTAATAATCTTTTCAATAACGTTTGTATATGCTTTGAGCTGAAATTAGGTGAGTCTGCCATGACAGGCCACACTGTCTGCATATTTGAACCCCCTGACCACAGACTTCAGCATGCTGCAATCTCCACCTCAAACAAATTTCCAAATGTCTCTCTCTCTCATTCTCTCTCTCTCTCTCTCCCCAATAGAGCTACACACTGCAGGATTTGCGCAACAGGTGGAAATAGCATAGATCCATCACAGTGAGAGCTGTTGCCATGCCAACCACCCATTGACTCACAACAGAAGGAAGTCTGTCCTTATTCTTGCATGATTCTTGAGGAAAATAAAGCATGAGGTAGTTATACCAATATTCACTTAACAGCAATCAGCTAAGTCAACCCACATTGTCTTAGTTCAACTTCTGGCTTACCAAGTTAAAGTCCATTTATTTTCAAGATGGTAGCTACTGTCGTGGATTATTTGAGTGTTTTTGCATATTTTTTTTCAAAGAGAAATAATTTTATGGAAATAATATTTTACACAAATATTGCAGACTCTGCACCTTCCCATCTTGGGTTTGTTGATAGTTCTGATAAGGAAAAGTATGACAGAGAAGCACAAAAAAATCCTCTCAATATCCCTCCATTTTTCTGCTTAAACTTAATACCATATTCTCTGATTTGCATCCTGTTACATTTCTATTTTTGTACAAATATGATAGTTGAATTTGCTGTTAAAAGGTCAAGTACACAGTGTGTTTTGCCAATACATGTTATGATATTTATTCCATCTGTAACATGCCCTAGTTAGCATTAATGTGCAGCTCTATTGGATATTTCATTTGTAAAACACACAGTGAAGCTTACACAGGGTCACAGTGACATTATGCGCTTGTCATTTCCCCCATGTGTCATTGGAGAAATGAAAAATTCATACTCCAGTCATGTCAATGGACAATTATTAGTGCTGTTGTGCAATATTTCAAGCTTCAGATCTCAATTTCATGTCTTCCATACTAAATGCACTACAGATACAACATCTTTGTGTGAAATATTGTGTGTTATATCATGTAACTAGTCATCAGGCATTTTCTGTATGAAGACTGTACCACTTATTGCTGTAGATTAAAAGCAAAGATGTGCATTTGGCTGGTCACACTACTGTTCTCAAACACCAATGAGACCCCAAAATATTTTTTGACCAGTATAGTTTCTTTCTAACTATACTAAGTATAGTCTAGCAATGAAAGCTGCAAATGACAGTCTTGAACAGTCATAATCCCTATCTCTTATTTCATATATATATATATATATTTTTTCTGACCCTCCAAAATGCCATTTATACGTGGACAATGTTTGTTTCTCTGCCTTATGTTAGTGTTTAAATGGGATTTGCCATGCGGCTCATTTTCCAGTCCTCGTCCCTGGCCCCTCTTGGACCGACCTCCCAGCAGCCAACTGTGCAGGTGGTGGGTAGTGAATTATACACGCTGCCCTCAAACCAGTTGAGTGGATCTGCCAACACAGAATCCGCTCATAGCTCCCGCTCATGCTCCATGGGCCAGCACAGAAAATATGGCAGCTATCATCGCTTCTCCAAATGTGGGTATCTCGCATCATATTGAATGCATGCTACAAATCTGTGTAGCTGTATCTGTTATGTTTTAGCTTAATCCATTATAAAATGGAACAGACACCCCCTAACCCCCCCCCCCCACACCCCCCCCCCCCCCACCCCCACCCCCAATTTTTTTACAATACAGCTTCAATCTGGCTGGACTGAATACCAAAGACTGACCAATCCATGCCTCTAAAAGCAATATTATACTGCATTACGCAGCACTGGTGCCAATATCCAATGGTGATCTGGGATCAAATGCACAAGACCCCGGGCAAGCCAAAATCCCATATCTGAGAATATTTACCAGCATCAATCTCAGATTTATTTGACTGATGTGTTGGGACAGTATGACCAGTGACAGTTTGGGGTAAACAATTTGGCCTGAAACTCGCTCTGCTTCTCTGCCATGCACACTGTCTCCCTGATGTTCCTCTCACCATTTCACTGTCACCTTCTTCAACATTGTCATCTCAAAAGGGAAATCCTTTGTGCTGCCAAAGAGTACAAAATGCAAGAAATAAGTGTAATAACACACACAGCACATACATAAAACACAAGAATCACAACATAAAAGCAGAAAAAAGATCAGATCACAGAGTCCTCAGAGGGGTACACATGACTATACAAATACAACAATGGTAGTGGCACTGAACACAACTAGATCACCATGGTGTACATTGAAGGGAAATTCATCCCTGTGTATGTTTCTTTCAACTGACTGTAGAGCAATCAAAGTATCTCTTACACAGAGAATGGGTGGCCATGTAATGAAAACAGGGGGAGGAGTGCTGACATGTGCAGAAGTACCACGGCCTCTATCAGGTAGCAGATTAAGTGATGGGTATCATCAGGCACCTAAAAGGGCCGCAGTGTAAGCAGGCAGGGACATGGCTAAGGGGCCACTTATCCATTTTGTTTTAGTACTGAGTTTCTTAAAAACAGGCAGGTAGATCTTGAAAAATGGCCCTCGAGGAAACAAGTGTGTCCTCAGCTTATTGCCAGGAGAGCTTCCCACTTAATAGACCATCACACAGCGCATGTCCACCTTACATTCCTCTAAGGTGTGAAACTGTGAAATGTCATTGATGCATTTGAATGGATTTTTTTTTATGATACAGGTGCTTACATGTCATTAATACTTTTTACTGTTTGTTTCCTTTATCTTTGTGTTTCTTCTCTACACTTAAACCATGCATTAGTTGGTAAAGATTGTACCACACAAACCACCTTCCGCTGCCATGTGAATGTGTAAAATTCATTCTAAGAATCCCTGTATTATTTTTATTGCCATATGATTACACCTGCACATTGATTATGGACACATAATCCTGATATTGGTTGGCATCAAGGCATGATTAATATTTTGAGAGATCACCAAACAGGTAAAAGAAAAATTAGTTTGTCTTTCTGAAAGTCACTCATGTGATAGACATCCTAACAACCGTGGGTTAGTTTGGGTTTCCTATTGAACTCCAGACCCCCAGTACATGCCCTGTAGCCAACACAACTGCAGCATGTGGGAACACAGAGTTCTGATTTTCTATTCAACACAAACAGCTCCAACAGAATGACCCTGGAGTGGAGAGAAAACAGGAACCAAACAAACCACAGCGTGAATGTGGGGATATGCAGTCCCTCTCTCTCAGACAGGTTCTGTTGGGCTGTGCTGCTCTAGTGAGAGGAAACAACAAATGGAAGTTTTATTGAGTCCCTTTCAGGTCCCAATGGGCAGAGGATGTGAATGGTTTTCCTCTTTGCTGGCTCTCCACAGCCTGACTACCATCTGCATTAGAATGGGAACATGCTGGGGCCTGGGCGCCTCCTGGCACATCTCAGCTGTAACACACAGTGCTTGTTTCACAATTTCACACACACACACACACACACACACACACACACACACACATACATGCACACACACACACACACACACACACACACACACACACACATATATATTTGTATATATCCATACACAAACACACGCACACACAGATATATGCATATATCCATACACAAACACACACACAGATATATGTATATGTCCAAACACACACACAAACACACACACACAGTTATATGTATATATCCATACACACACACATACACACACACACACACAGTTATATGTATATATCCATACACAAACACACACACACATACACACATACACACACACAGAATAACAAACAGTAACAACCTAAAGCTTCTGAACTAAATGGCACTCCCAGCCTCCTCCACTTTAGTGATTCATTTATATACACGTCCCCTTGTGACTTACTCCCTGATTCACACATCCACCATTAGAGCAATGATTTCTACTACAGAGGTCACCACACATTCCCCACCATACACAGTGCTAGCTTAAGTCCTACAGGCATCATTTGCTTTTTTTCCAACCTCTTAGCAATCTAAAAGATGAATCCTCAGTGATATAAAGTGAATGTCTGTCTGATATTTCTTAATTACAGGCCGTTTTTGAACATAAGATAGCAAAGATAAATTACATTTTGCTTATGACCTTATTTTACTGATAACAAGACTTTAAACTTTAAGCTGGCCAAGAACAAAGACCTACAGGATAATTAACAGGCTCTAGGCAGCAAGTGATCACACAAGTTCTTATGAAAATATGAGATATTAGACGAAGGTTATACAACACTAATTCTAATTTGTACAGTGTTGAACATGTAAAAATACAAAAGAATTGCACTTCAGAATGTTGCAATATAACTATCATGGTCACAAATATGGGCCTTCAGACCATTGTACTTCGATATGCAGTATACACATATTCACTTCACACTGAGTAGTGTGAAAGAAATCTACTGGGAAACAGGTGAGAACCATTGTGCAAGCTGTGTGCAGCTGTTTTCATTCATCCTCATCTCCCCTCAGTTACCTGTTACAGCCCATATCATGATTAAAACCTTGGTGCTAGCCCACAGGCCAATGAACGGCAGAGCTACCTCCAGTAAATTATCCAACCTTACATCCCATCCAAGTCTACCCAGTCTGCTAACATTAAACAAATTGATCTGCATTCAGTGAGTAGTAACACCTTCCAGTCACAGCTTGCAGTCTATACTGGGCCCCCAGTAATAGAATGATCTCCCCACTGATTTCAGGACAGCCAAATCATTGGGTATCTTCTGGTGCAGGCAGAAGACATATCTCTTCAGACTGCATCAGAATTCAAACTGAGGTTTGTTGCTCTGTGTTTTTGGTTTTTGAAATGTATTGGTGGTATTTATATGGTTTATTGTGCCTTAGTCAAACACAGCCAATGGCATTATTGATCAATTATTATGCTTATGCACTTACTGGTCTTAAAACATGGCTGGCTGAGGTCTTGAATAATTGGTTTTAAAATTAGGTGCATTCACTAATGTTCTCCCATACTGTACGTAATCTGAATATCAGCATTTGCTAAATTAATGAAGTAAAATATGGTTTTCCTGTGTAGCTATTCAGCTAGCTACGTTTTTTAGTGATAAAAAGTTGCATGTTTGAATATTTTCACAATTAAAGCTAACTATTAGCATTTGCTAACTAGTTTGTTAATTACCCAAAATAGTACTCTTTGTAAGAGTTGTGATACAGTACATGGTATACTTGCAATGCGACTTCCAGTAATTGTTTTCTTTATCTGTATAAATGTTTAATTTACATGCATTTAAATCCAAACTACTGTGAGGTATTGGGTGTGTTTGTTAAAATAATATGATTTTAGTTACCATGCCCCAAAAAGCATTAATATTTCACTAAAGTTCTGTAGTTTATATTTGTACACCATCCAATAAAAATAATTAACCTGAGTTTTCATAACAACTGGCCAAATTTGAACATTATCTCAATTACTTGTTAGTTTATAAAATGGCAGACAATTTGGTAGATTGTATGACAAATGTTGATTCGATCTGAGTAACTTTGATATTTTTTCCACCTGTGGTTGTGGAATAAACCCTGGACAAATGGCACTAACTATGACAGAAAAGAGGCCATGACTGCCTGAGGTTAGAGGGTTGGGAATAAATCCATCTCAGTGGGACTGTAGTACAGCATGCAGCCGACTCAATGTGAGGCGACATTCAAGGGCAGCTCGCTCAGGCTCAGACATAAGAATGCACATCTACAATCATGTCATGCATTCATTGGATTTCAAGCATGCAAAGTGCATGAAATTTATTTAAAACCTTCTAGATCCGACTAAAACTCACTCAGTCATCTGATTCCGCATGCATGTAATTATGTCATCCCTTTGACAATATTTACTTGAACATCCTGAGATGGGTTCAGTACTGCCAATAGAGCATAGAGTGGGGAAAAAAGTCATTGTTCCTGTTTGTGAACAACTTCCAACAAACATTTTTGTTCTATTGGGTTGCCATAGAACAAAACAGTTAAGAAATTCCAATAAAACAGTTTTCTTTGTGGAAACCTAAAATGAAATTACTGTGGAAGTTAATACTGTTAATCAGAATTTTAAAAGATTATTTTTTAATCAAAATAACCAGCTACAATTGTTTTCATATACCGGATCCCAAGAAGCATAATTATTGCATAAATTAAATACAGTGTTGCCTATATTCCTCACAAATAATGCCTTGTTTCTGCAAATGTGTAAACTTCAGTATGATAGCCAGAATTACAAAAACAATAATAGCAGGTTTAAATTGCCTGCAGGGAGGATAATTTGAACTCTTTGCCTTTGTCACTGTTATGTTATTTATTCGTTTAGCAGATGCACTTATTCAGAATGTCTTAAAGAGCTTAATTTTTACACTTTATCCATTCATACAGCTGGATATTTACTAAAGAGAGTTTGGATAAGTGCCCTGCGTCAGGCTACAAGAACAACAGCACCACTCAAAGAATTCAAACATGAAACCATCAGGTCCTACACTATTTATTAGTCTTCTGGAGAGTTTTATGTATTCATATGTAGGAAATACCAAGTCTAGATTGCTCTAACGTATTAACAGGTTTAAGTGTCTTCTGTATCCTCATAATAAACAAAGACTTTACCTATATGTAAAAATCAGAAACCATGTGTGTTGTATTGGGATGGCTTTTGCAGTGTTACACAAAGCTCTTTTTGTACCTGTTCAGTTTAACGGTGTCGTGCAAAAGGCAACTCTTACAATGTCAAGGTTTCGCGATTCTACTCACTAGGACTATCAGAAACATCCTTTGTATATCTGGTCCCACATGGATTTGGAAGAGAGAGACTAGTGTCACTGAAGCTATTGGAGATAACAGACACAAACTTGAAAGAATGTCCTTAAATGCCAACTGCCTCAGAAACATTGGAGAGCAATGCCAAAATCTTTTCCAAAAGTCAGACTTTTTGTGAGGTGTCTTATCAGTCAATGAGTCAGTTGAATTTAAAATAACTTGCTGAATATTTGAGAGTGTGAATACATAGTGAGGAAAAGCAAGGCACAGTAGGTGGAGTGACAAATGTGTGCGGGTGTGTGTGTGTGTTATGCAGGGTTTGCTGTGATCTAAAACAGGTGTGTCATCATGAAGATGTAAGATCCCACTGTCACTATTAGGTTAAAAGCATTAGCAGCTCTCTAACAGTGTGTGTCTTTAACATGAAATAGCTTTGTTAGATTTGATAGGGTAGATTTTAGTGTTCTGTAAATCGAGAAGCTATACAACATAGACCTAAAAGTAAATGTAAAGTATGAGAAGCTTGAGGGGAGATTTTCAGTTTATTGTAAAAAGATGTTGATTAGAGATTACAGTCCATATGTAAAGTTAGAGGATGTAGCTGAGACATTTTATCATCAATGAAAATTAAAAGGAGCTCTAGGGGAGATTTGAGTGTAAGTGTAATAATGCCCTAACATTGTTTTTTGAGTGCTACTTAAAAGTAAAAGGAGCTAGAGGGCAGATTTGAGTATAGCATAACTATAAATAAGGTAGAGAAGAATTAGGGGTGTAAAAATCATATGTAAAAGAGACACATAAGTGTAAATTTGAGGATAGAGCTAGAGGAGAAATGTGTTTTTTGAAATATTGAATACATAGAAGGTGAAAAATGGCTACTGATTGGAGGGAAGCCACAGAAAACTGAAGACAGAGTAGACATCCAGAACCTGAGGCTGTGATCCCTGTACTACATGACCAGAACATTGTGTAATTGTGATTATTTTCATATGTAATGGGAGACCATTATCAATACTACTTTGGGCATCTGTGTGTAGACATTGCGAGGATGCAGTTTTGTGTAATTCTCAAACCATTATGCCAACATTCTGTTGCAAATCATTGTCAAGCAGTAATTTTGCATGCCAACAATGCTCTGGTCTCTGCCTGACATTGTGAGAGCAGAAACTGATGGTGTTTTATAACAGACGTTATAATGATGATGCAGGGAGGTTATGATAGGATTCCCTGAACATAGGAAAATTGCACTTTAACATGACTTACAATAGCATTGCATAGCAAACTGTGGCAAAGACTTGGACATTAAACGTGGGGCATTATGACCATAACATAAAATTGCAAAAAAAAGGGGCAATTGTGATTTTTCATAAAAAAGTGTGAATTGTTAAGAAGTTTATTGTTTGTTTGTGTAATAAATGTTTGTGTAATAAATTTGCACTTGGCAGCTTGATTTTGACTCAGAGTATCCTATTATTACTTTGGGCCATTTTCAGCCGTAATAGTGATACAAATAGCTATTAGGTTCATGTGTAAATATTTCAAGGTAAAAGAGGCTCTGTATGTATTTCAGAGCTAGCATGCAGTTATGTTATTTTGTGCTCATTTTTATGAGTAAAAGAGAGCATGAGACTGGCATGTGCCCTGATGGTACGAATGGAGAACAACTGAACAGGCTTCATCTTCATGGTTTTGCTCCTCATGTCAAAAGCAGTGTGAAGCTGTGTATCCTGCAAGAGTGGGAGCTTTATGTATTTATTTATTTATTCATTTTTTTTATTATTAATTATATTTGTATGTCATTATTTCAAGGTGCTCACTGAAGTATCAAATAATTAATTATAGAACAAATTTAGGTAATGTTTAACAAATGATAAAGTATTTATTGTTAACATTCTTTTAGATAATGCATTGAATTTCAAACATCTATTCTGAGTTGGCCCAGTTTTAAATTCCCTAAAATTATATTAGTCCACACTATGGATGATAAATGAATGGATTTTTTTTCTTTTCCTGCTTCCACTTCATCCTCCTTTTTTATATATATTTTTTTGTTGCAGAAACTTTTTGCGAGACCTTTCCAAGGTATCTTATTTACCAGAATGAGGAACCTATAGAAATTTGAATAATTAACTGTCACATTTCACATTTAATTTAATTGTCACAAAAGTCTCACATTTCAAGAGTCAATGTGGAAAAAAAAGATTATTGTGACAAGCTCAGAGGATAATAGTTAAAGTTCAAGCATTCAAGCATATTTTAACTTTCCTATTCATTGTATCTACTCATTATTGACCACTACCTTTTACATAAGCCTGATAATGGTTTCAAGATACAGCAGTAGCTGCCAGCTTCAGGTTTTTCTTCATGAAATCGGTATGAACTCAAAACAAGAAATTGTTAAATTGTTAGAGCTCTCCCTATTTCTAGATGACATTTTTTCCCTTACTAAAAGGAATGCATTGAGAAATATGACAAAACACAGAGATTGTTCTCTGTGAAAGCTTTCAGAACGTTTCCCATCAGCGTGTAGCAAGAGATGCCTTCCCCATGATTCATAGCACTCTGCTTGAAGGGAACTGAGTGTCTCTTCCTCAGAGATGCCACTGCGCATTGCACTTCTTCCAAATCTGTCAGTCCCCTGAGCAGGAAGGGATGCGCCAAGTACTATTTGGTGATATTGTGTCCCAACATTGGTGGCATCTGGGTTTATTCAGTTACTTATTTACCTATACTGTAAATAGAGTATAAATAAGCAAATATATAAATGAATTAAAATGCTATCCATCGTGGGTAAAGACATGATAACCATATGGCTCCTTCCAAATAGAATACACAGTATGTCGTTATACCTCTGCATTAAGCATTACCTCATGATGATTTGATTTATAAGCAGCTGCTGTGCATCCCACACTTTCAGCTTTAAAATCCATTTGATAACAATGTCCCTTCATGCCCCAATCAGTCAATCTGGGCCCTTCATTGTAAATCCAATCCTCTCTTATGATAACACTTCTCAACATGAGGTGACATCACATCTCCCTCCCTGATGCAAACCAAAATCTCCCGTTGGTCAGTGCTGAACAGATCAGGCAATAGATTGATAGAGTTCTCATTAGAGAATAATTTTCTTCCAGAATGTGGAACCAATGTATTGCATACAGGAGCATTTCTGGAGAAAATACAGCGGGGAGAAAATTCAACAGTGGAATCCAGAGGAAAAAAATCACACAAGATTTCTCGGTGTGAGAGTGGGAGACGGACCAGAAATAGTGTGAATGTGATAAAAAAAACCCTCTGGCGAAAGGCTTCACTTCACTCTGCAATAGCTGCAAAAAAATTGCACAAGTGTTGCCAGTTGCAAATCCAAGATTTGCACATTGCTCATGAGCTTAGTGGGAGCTAATGTATCAACTGGGATTTGACCGAGCAACCTCGTACTTGGTCTAATGCACATCAGCCTCCTTTCTCAGTGCAGTGCTTTGCAAACTCTTGATGTTGGTTACAAGATCACATTAGGAAATTATTTTTTGTATTGTACACTTTACATCTACATTTACAGTGGCCAAATGAAATAACGCCACTTAATTATTGTTACTGAAGATATAATGATAATGATATTATGGTTATGATGGTGATAATGATGAAGATGATGATGATGATGATGACAATGATTATTATGATTGCTATTATTATTATAATTATTATTAGAAGTTGTTGTGAAAATCATGTTTTAATTATTTCTGTTATTATTTACTCCATTTGTACATTTTGGCAGGCTGCATTTCTGTAAGGGGAAGGGTAACAGAAAATGTGCTGGAGGTTTTGAGCTCATAACATTCGGAACCACTGCCCTAATATCCTGCCCACAGTCACTGGAGGCAAGGATGGCTACCCTAATGGAACTTCGCAATGAACAGTAGAGCCCTATCAAAATGCCCCCCACCTCCCCCACACCCAGCCCCTCCTCCTCTTCCTGTCCACTCTGGCTGTAGCTTGCTCCTCTCCCCTTGGCCTGCAGTGACAGGCCTGTGCATAGCAATCACAGGGGGGCTGCATATGAACAAAGAACAAAGCAAAAGGTCACAGCGAAGAGGAAGCTGCTCAGCCAATCTGACTGAGAGGGCTGACAGAGGAGTATTGATCCAAGAGCCTTATCGAATCATGTGTTGAGAGAGTCCACAGTCTATTCCTCAAATATCAGAATTAATTAATACAGATTTATTCATGTTGTAGAGATTCATTTAGTCTGAATATTTCAAAACCTATGCAGAGGCACAAAAAATAAAGGTTATATTTTATAGAATGTACTTATACATATGTTTTATACATATATACGGTATGTCATTTGACCAACCTGATATGTTCCAGTATGCAAATACAAAAAATATGCACATATGGTTCTATTTTTGTAAAATCACATACAAATAAAACCCTACTTCTGGATCATGCATCAACTGGGCCATTCTCTGATACAATGTGTGCTAACATACAGTATGACTTGTTGCACTCACAATGCCGCACAATGTACATGCATACTCTAATCTGTCTATGTTTCTCTCTCATACACACACACACACACACACACCCTCTCACACATTATATCACTTATTCCAATAAGAACCCTTGACAAAAAATCTAGCTCATTGTTGTTTTTATCTATCCCCTCTGCCAGTTTTATATTTTCAGCCAAAACTGAACATCTGCTGTCATGTCTGTCACTTCGTTGCAACTCTTGAGTTCTTCCATCCATTGAAAATTCTTTTCCTGACAAGAGTTTTGTGTCTGTATGTAACATAGAAAAGCCTCATCAAATAAGAAATGGAAAATACAACGGTATACCTACTTAGCCTATGTTTATATTCTGTTAATATGTTATTGGTCTGTTGTTTGACTTTTGCCTGGATTTAAGTATTAGAGTTCCTTGTTCATTTTATAAACTATTTTCATTCTGTTTCGGACAGCAGTAATGTGAAAGGACCGAATCTCAACCTTCACTATAATCATTGACTATCACATTCAGCAGGAATCCAATTTTCAACACACACACACGCACACACACACACACACACACACACACACACACACACACAAACACACATATGTGTACACACACACACACAATGAGACAGCACAATAACACAATAAGACAACAGGTCTTAGGGGACATAAAACCTTATCGACATTCATGGGATCATAAAACCATCTCAGCTCAGTGCCTCCCCTTCTCAAAAGGTTGCTATACAGACAGATCAAATCATCTTTCCAATCAGATACACACAGCCTGTGAGTGATCCCTCCTAATGGCTGACTGAGAGTGGTCCACATTCTCTGCAAAATGCCCATATGCCAATCAGCTTGATGTTAAGATTGAAACATTAATGGGAAAATCATACAAAATAGCAATGGAAAGATTTTGAGAGATAGTAATGTAGGACAATATCCATGATCCATTTACAGTGTTTTCTCTTGAACAGCCTCATTTTATGTTTTCAGTCTTGTTTTTCCAACAACCGCTGCAGCGCAAAACAACAATGAACTCAGAGGCTAAATTGTCATCTCAAATAACTTCTCCAGCAAACCTTTAGAGCAGGATCGGCTGGAAACTTTGTGAACTTCACGCTTCTTTTTGAGCAACCTTTTGCCAAAATCTTGTTCTTGATTTAGCAATATGGTGATGAACAAAATCAATGCATCCTGCTTACTCATCCATAGCACTTAGTATTCTATGTGACGCTTTATGCAAGGGAAGCATTGAGCAAAGCAGCAGGGAGAGACAGCAGGTTCACACATAAAAGGGCAAGCATCCTTGTGTCTGAGCTGGAAAACTCTCCAACAAAACATTGAATATCCTGAAAAACCATCACCATCCCAGCAGCATGTGTGCCATTCAGGGGCGTCAAAACATCCAGGGTGAACAAATCAATAAAATTCCAGGAGGGAGCAAAGTGATAACCACCTTGACAGTGAAGTCCAGCTTGACACTTGACTGCAATTCAAAGAGTCAGTGCATGCATTGAGTGTGGCATTGTTTTGTATTGCCACTCCCCATTGCAGTATCTTGTGGAATTGCACACTGAGAAACATCAAAATGAAATGGCATAGCATCTCACTCAGGTTATTCATGCACTTCTCACAAATGGGGTCAATAACAGACTGAAAATGGATGGCTGCTAAAACAAGATAGGGGAATTCATGAGCACTTGCTAGCATTCAATCCGTTGATCAATCAGCTGTATGTAAATTGAATGTCTTCGATAGTTTCATATAAATTTGTATTGTGCCTGGGCCAATTGCCAGAAGCAAATACATCTATATAATAAATAGTGAATGCTACATTCTATGGCTACCTGATTGGCTCTGGGTCCATGTTTAGGCAGACAAACATGTAATGGATTTCAGCTAAGATCACTAATTAGGGCGTGCCTCAGTTTTACATTTTTGAATGGAATGTCAATCATATGACTGCACCTTTTCATATTGACTGATAATTGTCACCATGTGTATCCTCTGTAAGTTATAAGAGAAAGGACTGAAAGACAATAAAGACACAAAAAAATAAAACGTATGATGGATTAGACCACAGCGATCAAGGCACTGAACTGTAGTCATTTTACAACCCATTCCTATGGCAGGAAGAAGCAGAAACTGCATGTCAGCAATAGTTTTCTTCACTTAGATTAAGGTTATTGACACAAATTTTCTCTGTTGCTTAAATACAATAAGCTTTTCTATCTCACAGAGATCATAAACAGTTACTTTATCCAGTAAAATGGTCCTCCCAAACAGCTTGTTCCTTATTGGTATAGTGCATGTAAGTAAATGTAAGAACATTCCTGCATAAAGTATTGTAATTATGATAGAGTATGTTTTTCAATAGATATTTTCATGTCAGCCCTTAAAGAGTTCAGACGTAGATGACACAATGAAATGAGGGTTTTGGATACAGAACTGAAATTAAGTATAACAGTAATATAAAACTTGTTAGCATCCTTGTTAGTAATATTATGATGGAAACACACTTTTGGCCACAAACCTACTAAATCAAAAAAATGTTCAATAATGTTGGTATCTACACCTTTGTATGCAATAATAAAGGACCTTTTGGCTAGAAAGTAAAACGATCAGTGATATAATTGATGTTTTTATGTTTGCTGTTGGAAAATTGGCTAGTATTATTTATTAATTGTATGAAAATGTATCCTTGCTGCTTTTGTACTTTTGTTGTTCCTATTGCCACCCTTGCTGTCTGTTTTGTTATTAGGCTTTTGTTGAAATGAGACTGTTATTGGGTGTTCTTTTTAAGCATAGTGTTTCATAAAAATTGGATTTCTGGTAATGTTAGTAACCAAACTCATTGAAAAAAAAAGAAGAAAAAAATCATTTTCAGCCTGACTCAATACTTCCACCTAGCTTTCCTTCCACAGAAGACATGGTATGCTCATGAATACTGAAGGGAGCTCACTTTGAGGAAAAATAGCATACAACTAAGCAAACAGAAATCAATTGCAATCACAGGTGATTCTCACTCCTTGTCCAAGGCCCTTTCAGTAGACCTCTACTCGTAGCAGCTGAAATGAGTAAATGTAACTGGAAATCAAATAACCTAGGATTTATTGTGAACACCCATTAGTTATTGAAAGAATCAACATCAAACCCAAACGTTCCTGTGGCATCCGAAACATTTTTAGTCCTGACCTATAAGAGCAGATTCTTAGCAGTCAGTTTTTTGCTCAGTTCAGTAATGTGGGCAGTGAGCTTTGCAGTTGTCCATGGGTTTGTCTGTGCAGTGGGCTGTAGCAGAGTGATGGTGGAGTGGGTTGTAGTCAAATGAGCAGCGGTAATCTGTGTGCGCCTTATCTGTTCATGGTGTTCTGTGAAGCTACCCATGACATTTTTCTTTGAATAACCTGTAGAGAGGTTTGTGCTGTGATGATGAAGTAGGCTGTTCCCTGCTTGGTCCTCTCTGTCTTTCATTGGACACTAAATTGTACCATTCCCATCCCAAAAAAGAAAAAAAAAAACCAAGCCCAGGAGCATATAAAAAATTTCTCCAGAGAGATTCTGATATACAACAGATCATAACAGCAAAACGTGGTCTAAAGTTCAAATATGATTTATTTAAAATAAAAAGTAATACAATCAACTCACCTTCTTGAACGGCTTGAAAGGGGTTGTTTGGCTCTATAAGTTTTATGGAGTGGGTGATTTTCTCGCTTTGTAAAATATCGTCATTGAGACTGAGGTCTGAAATGGCCAGTTGGAAAATCTCGTCGTCCCTCACAGCGTTTTCCTCGAATATGGCACCTGTTGAAATAATTCTGCCCGTTAGTGGTGTAGTTGGATAAGCTACCCGTTAGAAACTCATGAATTATTCTGACTAAATCGTCAGAAATGTTCATCAAGTTCAAAACATGAATGTTTTGCATGCGAGATTACTTTTTGTGGGTTAATGGTTTAACATGCCGATAGAGAGGAACTGCAAGTTGTTCTATAAATGAGATTAATGCTTCCCACATTTTCTCCAATACCAAATGAACGATCATTGAACGACTGAGGGGAACATTTGTTTTTAACATTCAGGCTAAAGTGCGCATCACGAAGGTACAGTTCTCCTTATAGGTGCAGATAATATTTTACTTAAGGAACAGTTCAGAACCATGGAGAGCTGCTGAATGTGTGGCGATCTGTGAGGGGACAATGATGTTTCATGACACCTGAAATGGGTGGTGTTACATTGTGCTAGTAGCACTTAGCTAAGTTGAACCAATCATTGTGTTTTTCTGTAAACAGAAATATCTTTTTATTGACTCAAAGGAGTCAGTGTTGAGAGATTACTGTAGCTCCAACCATTACGGAGTTTTTTTAACCTCACGCCACCATAATTAGTGCCAGATGCAGAAATAGTTGTACCTGTTTTCGGTAAGATATACAATTAATAATACTTAAAAATGAATTGTGAGCCTTGTCTTGATCATTTCGCGGGACAAATCTGTCACTTCCACGTTCCCCATCAGGGGTCACCAACCAACCAACCAAGAAATAAATAGATACTTTCTACGGCTCTAAAACTATAGTTACTGCGTGATTGAGGAACAAACCAGATCACTATGTACTAAGTCATGTCACAAACTGCAGCAATTATGCTTGACACGGGAAATCACTCATAGTCTGAAAACTTTGAATGGTTTTGTTCGCTCAGCGATGATAATGTAAATGCTCTGTCACTGCAGACACGTACTTCATGCATGAGGGAATAATACATGTTTAAAGAGGTATTGGGAGTGATTTACCTGCCTGACGATTGAGCAAGTTATCTGTTGATGAGCCTACAAAGCCGTTGATAAGCAGGGATGCACCACAGTCCACGGTGTGGTCTTTTGTTCGTTTTAATGAACCCCGGTTAATAATCACCCCTGCAAGAATTGGAAAATCTCCTTCCTGAGTGATTCGTTTAACGGTCTATACAAATCTGTACATGGTAACTAGTGTTGGTTTTAATGGTTGGGCTGTGTTATTTTAATGGCATGTGTGACGAAACTGCGAATAGCATTAGAAAACCAGTAGTCAAAAGATCAGAATTCCTCAAGATAAATGATTTAACAAATGGGTGCTTAGAAATGCTGGCCTTGAGTTTTTGGTAAAGGCAGAGGAGTCAATATTAGAGGAACAGTGATTGACTAATACAAATGGTAAATGTAAGCAAGAATAAAAGACACATCCATAAAAGCAGTACTTTATATGGAAATGTTTAGGCATCGTGCCATAATTTATGTTTCATATAAACACAGGAACATACACACACAATTTCGGTGTGTGTGTGTGTGTGTGTGTGTGTGTGTGTGTGTGTGTGTGCCAACTTGATTGATCAAGCGTTTAGATAATGTGGATTTTCCATAGTCGCAGGTAAAATGTCAATTTCCTCGAGGGAAAAAGAAAAAATATATATTGCGAGTGCCAACTTGCAGTAGGTTCTATTTCCAGCAACGCGTGTTAAAACATTACTGGATAGAACCAAGGTTAAGCTTTCGAACAGAGCCAAAAGAACAGATCTGGAATCAACATTCTGCTCCAGAAGCTGCTGTCGAACGTGTGCAGTAAAAACCGTCCTTTTACTACTGCGTGAGTTAGATCATATGTGCACGCGAGAGTCTCGTCAATCCTATCAATGAAAACTGACCTTAAATTGATGCGGTCATTATTATTTTTAATATATGTGTCATATCGCAATCGTCTGATGTTCATATTATACCTAGAAACACAGATAATGGCACACGTATCCTTTTAACGTCAACTTCAATGTATAACTTTAGAATTCAGTCTGTCAGTCTTGCTCTGCTCAGTAATTCTCTGTGAGGTTGCAAATATAGGAGCGATGGTCTGTCTGAGCATTAGTGCTCCCGGCGTTTTCAAGCCTTTCACGTCATCTAATCAAACATCACTTGGATCTCACAGGTAAGTATGTTCAAAGAATCGACACTTTTCAAGTTCACATTACCTACTTGAATATAACGTCAGTATTGTATAACTCTTTGGAAAAAACGTTCGTCTCTTGTCATTGCCCCCTTTTCTATATATAGAGGTTATCAGCATTTTGCTCACGTTCGACAGAAAGTTCAAGCTTATACGTAGGGAGGAGGAGGGTAGGGAACCGTATAACACACATCCAGCGTTCGGTCATTAAAGCAATGAGCAACAAATCCACCCAATGTGTACATCTCCATTGATTTAAGACATGTTTATTTGTTATTTACTTATTGCTTTTCCTTTCATTAAATGTACTTTTACAACTATTGCTCTTCTCCAGGTCATTTACTGCATAGCAATAATACACACATTCTGTTTCAGTCGAACCGTCAGACAAGGGGTAGCCTACATTTCTCAAATAAAGACATTCAAAACACAATGCACCCCAACTTCAGATGTTATATGTGGGCTTTTCTTCTTCTTCTTTTTTTTTTTTTTTTTTTTTTTTTTTCTAGGTGGTTCGTAAGCAAAATACCAAACTATTATATCCAAAGCGCTCTCACAAGACAGCACACATGCATGCACATACACACTCACATGCACATGCACACATATACACTTTTTATAACAGAATGCAGGTGAATCAGCAATGCTATTGAATTAATTTTGTGTGCACAATACGTTTGCCGCACGTTTGCTCTGGTTTTCCTCTTTCTGCCAAGGTTTCTTACCAATGTGAATGATGGAGTCCGCTCGCACTAAATTGCATTGCAATATCCAAAGGGAAAGGGAGATCAACAGCAATTCCATCTCCGGTTTTTGCCAAAGCACCTCATTCACGCTTTCAATCGTCGGAGAATCCAGTGAGTCACAGTGAAAGATAGAAAATAGAAGCTCTCAACGTATGGCTACGGCAGCGGGCTAAAATCAGAAGAGCAAACACGTCTATCTGCACAACGAACTGCTGCGACATTCAGGAGGAAAATAATGAACAAGTCAAAAGTAAGGGAGAAAGGCGGGGAAATCCTTGGCGATTTAGAGCCAGGTAGTGAATCCGGCGTTTGTCTCCAGCTCTCGCTCCATCCGGCGCTCACGGTGTCTGAGACATAACAAACTGCAAACTGCGGAGGAGGGACACCCCCCACGCTCTCGCTTGCCTGCTTGCTCGCTCTCTCGCTCGCTCACTGTCCCGGACCACGTGACTGCAGAGACTTTCTACACCACAAAGCTGTCCGGAGAAGCAAGGGAGAAATGGAATTCGTTGAAGCCGGAGACAGCCAGACACACTAACAGCAGTCAGCCCAAAAAGGCTGTGTGCTGGTTCTTCCAACACAGAACATCTGCGTGGGACTGACAACTAATCAACCGCAACCACTACTTAAAACAATACTAACGTAAAATGCCAAAATCTCCTGTATGATTGAGTTCAACAACACTGTAAAGCAGACAGCCTAACTTGCAGAGGGTGAATAGTGATTTTCGAAGGCACTTTAAAGTAGAAGCAATCCTTAAGGGTGTACTGATGAATGGGGAAAGCTACCGACGTGGATATAGAAGTAAGGTAATTCCAGAAAAGTTGAAATTATGGAGGAAAAAAAGAGGATAGGAAGCCCGCATGTGGAGCGCCGTGTTGTCAACGATGGAACCAGGAAAAGGAGCGACATGCGGTAAGACGCGAGGGCTTACAAGTGGAACGAGAAGTATTCAGTAAAGCAATAGTGAAACGATCCTGGTAATGGGGTGGACAGCAAGACGTTGTCTTGCACTTTACAATATTGATACAGACGTTGCAAAAAATCCACTTAGAAAGTTATGTGACTCTGCAGAGCTGAACGTAGCGACGTGGTGGCTATTCAGTATCGTGTCGGAAGACGGACGACAAACGGTAGCCTATCATGAAACGAATTGTTCTGATACCAGTTTTTATCTTAATTGACTGGTTCATTCAGCTAATTTCTTGGCGACATCTAAAATCTCGCAGGTGCTCGTTGCTGAAGTAGAAATTCAATTTATGATAATTATGGAGATTTCATTTGGTAGCCTGTTATTCGCGTTACCTCAAATCATGTGTCACGCGTTTCCGTTTTGGAAACTGGGAGGTTACATTCAGAACTAAGCGAGAGTCATTTCCTCTTGTGGACAGTACAAGTCAAACCTCCTGGAGTTTCAAAGGGGAAAAAAAAAACAAACATAGCCCAAAATACAGAACTGGTTAGCTCATTAAGTCTATAAACCTAACCTTTTTACTTATCGCGTTGAGACGTGACAAGCCTTAGAATGTAGCATGGAATAATTCAGGCAAGCATAGCAAAGTACCAATGCACAACAAACCATAGGTCTGAGAAAACATCGTCTGAGCATCAGGAAAATCAAAGAGAGGGAATAACTGTAATTAAATATGGAAAGGCACCGATGACAATGAACGAAGACCTTCTGAGAAGACAAGGAACACGGTAGTCTTAATCTTACAATTAAAGGATATTTCCTGCGACACTATAAGACGGAAATATCTTTTAATTGTTTGGCGAAGTCTATCAGGTCACATGATACATTTCAGCACCCCGGACCTTGGACAGCTGTAGTCTGCGGTTCTCGCTGCATGGCTGGGCAACTACTTTTTCTCTGGTTGCGTGCTTGCATTTGCTCATACTTTCTGAAAAAAAGTACTCTGCAAGGAACAGACAAAAGTAATGTTTCACAATTTAAACACTGCATATATGTGAGTGTGTATGTGACATCAATGTCTGGTTTAGTGTATTGCACAATAGATTAAGACAGTAGATATCGGGGTTTTTTGTTAGTCATTGAACTGTTGAACATCTAAAATCTGTACCCAGATCGAGTATTTATGAATTTATTTATTTATTTATTTAGTTATTTACAATGGGACTGCTTCTCACATGTTTTCGATGCGTTTCTTTTCTTTTTAAATATCTCTATGTGCTGTCCAAAATTAAGCAACATCAATTCGATCATTGACATTTTATGGGAGATCTATTGACACAGCAGTGTGAATGTGTATGCGCAGGCCTTCTTTACGAAGCAAACTTGTCTTTCCAAAAAAAAAAAAAAACTATGTCTTTGCTTTTAAATAAACCAATTCAGGTGTGTATTGATGTAAAAAATGCAAGTGCATCCTTGGGAATGTATCTAGCAATGATATTTGTATTCACCTTAACAAAGTAGTGTCTTTCATCTACTACAACGTCCTGTGTATCTGTTCTGAATACGAATCAGGCAAGGCGATGCTCAGACAAGGGGCAGCTCTTCTTTGGTTATGCAGAAGTGACCACGTTTGCGAAAAAATAATTACATTAAATTAAATGAAATACATGTTACATCCATACTGCCGTCTTTGTAATGCAAAATCGAAAATACATTTAAACGACGAAACCGCCGAGTTATTTGGCTAATGGGGCAGTACGTGTGCTTCGAACAATAGTATACAAACATCCACAGGTTTTAATTTTGTAGACTCAGGTTTTGAAGGTTTGACATGTCACGATGGGGGCCTGAGGCGAGATTTTTTTTTCTTTTTTTTTTTCTTTTGTCAGTTGGATATTTGCCTGTTGCAATTTGCAAGACCATGTGCGAAATTTGAGAATACCGAAATTCTACTTATAACAAGTAGTGATGGAATCATGAAATTGGTATGGGTCCAACTTTATGCATTGTTGCGATTTCGACCAAGCAATTTATGGCTGAATTCTTATGATGCTACCGCGATGCTTTACCTAAAATAATTAAGTGAGTCACACAGAAATCATGACATGTATGGCAGTGTATCAGTGTCCCTTCCAATCACTTGGTTCTGGAACCATTTGAACTGGGTAAATCATATGGTCTATATAAAAACCCTGCTTACTCATGTAAATGAAGAGGTAATTAGAGAGATGTCACTCTGACCTGTATACAACGAGAGACCAAAATGCATTCAAAGCATTGAATATAAAATAATGAAATATTTAAATGAGGATATCATAAGGTGGCTCTGTGCAGCACAAGGTAGGGCCTTGTGTGACCACTTGCTTATGCCTAGAGCAGGACCTTGCCACAGTTACCAAGGTAACCAGAGTTAGCATACTGAATATCTATGGAAGAGAATCATTGTTTTCTGAAAGCACTTAGATTATTTATTGTTTATGACCAAACATATTGACCCCAGTAATTGTATACATTGCACACTGTGCATTCAAAGGTCTTTCTCTGTTTCTGCTGTGAACATGTTTTTATATAAAAATGAACACACTCAAACCACCAAGGCTGACAGTCTGAATAAGGTAAATTAAAGAACTCAAAGAAGTGCTACTTCTTCAGTGGATACCCACGGCAACTGGTCAAAGTCAGCGCATCAGGAAAATAAGGTAACCAAAAAAAAAAAAAAGTATGGCCTTCAGAACTGATTTGCCAAGATGCCTGTATGTCATTGTAAAGACAGAAGTAGCCTCAGGCACCTAGATACACCAACACATTGGACATAAAACATCTCCAATAAACCCCAATGCCTTCATTTAGTCTGTAGACCTACTATTCATTTTGTTTAATGATTTTCCACTACTAACGGAATATCAGGAGTAACACAGGCTCCAAGTATCAATATTTCATGTTATTGTAACAAGATATATTGGTAGAGGGTAAAAATGTTTTGTCAACATCCTGTGTAAACTCGTATTAAAAGATTCTTCTGTTCAAAGCAAGAGGTATATCTAGAAATGTATTGGTAGTGCTGATATACGTGTGCAGGGAGTAGATAGGACCATTGATAGGGTCAATAGTGATGGGAAATAAAACGAGATTTGATATGTACTGAATTTTTCCAGGGAACTTCATAACCTGCAATGTATTAATCTTCTTGCAGAATCAGGAGGAGAAACATAAAAGGTTTAGTACCAGAAAAAAAAATGTTTGGCCAAATGTCAGGGATCTTTAGGAAGATATGAGACATAGAGAGAACAATTTGGGAAACAAAGTGTGGCCAATCACACCCTAGTCATTATTGATCCCCATTGCACCATTACAAAGAGTGCAGGCATTAATCCCATGTGAACTGGGCAAATTCATAATCTCGCAATCTAATCACCCCCCCCCCCCCCCCCCCCCCCTTCTAATTGCCTGAATAAATCCTTGCTTTCCCACTGCAGCTGGCATGGAGTGAACTTTCGAGTGAAAAATGACTTTAAAGGTAATGGACAGGGTGAGATTGTCTTTGCTAGGGTCATATCCTTTGTTTCAATGCCCAGGGAAGAGGAGCCTTCAGGCAGCATTGCAATTACCATGTCTTCCTGACTGAAATTAACACTGTCAAACCAACATGTGTTTTTTTTCTTCTTGGCATGTGCTAAAGATGTTACTACAGAAAGTTTACAAAACATAGAAGACAGGAAATTGCACAGACATAAACATCATATATGTCACGTGTGTCTGTTAAAGTTAAGCCATAATTTATTTATGAATAGCATGCTAGTCATAAATCCCGCAATACATACAAGTCAGGCCTCGCTAGGAATACTATGTGCAGATCTAGGCATTGCATTCTTTGAAAGATATTGAGGCTAAAGAAGCACAAAGAAGGGCAACTAAATTAGTTACAGGGATGAAAGACATAATCTATGAAAATGACTCAAGTTGATTAACCAATTCATGCTTTGTGAAAGGAGAGATAGGGTGGGTTTAACAGCAGTTTTGAATGTATTAAAAGACTCAATAGTCGAGTCAGAGACCCATGAGTATGAGTGTATGAGTCCAAACTTAATGAAGTACTGTATACTCATATACTCATCAAGTGTAAATTGTGAGCTTAGCTGGGCCAAATTCCCTCTTCTTATCAAAAAAAGTTTTCATATTCTTAGATCCATGTGATTCCCAAAGATAAAGGGAAATATTTCTTCTACTGTAAATGTACCTGCACAAAGCAGAACAATAAGCAATTCATCATTTTCCCTGCAACTTTGAATGTCAGCTGGTCATAAATTTCTGCCATAGTTACCTGTTTAAAAAAATAATTAGTGCTTTAGTGCAAAACTGCACCAATAAAATGATTCTGTTTCCCTTTGCTTTGCTCACAGCTCATACTGGGTAGAGATGGCACTGGTATAATGACTCCATTCTTCCTGTGTTATCCCATAACATGAAATAAATTGTTGCACCTTTAAAAATATAAATGTTGTCTGCCTCATTTACTGCTACTGAAAAACTGTTTGATAGAAATACAGGATAGCCTACTGCCACCTTACGTCATTAATTTCCATGCAGTCTTTGCATTACTGTGCTCCATTGAGTTTATTGCTGGTTTTATGACTAGTGTGTTACTGTAGCCTTTTGTGACAGTGTGCCTTTGAGTCACATGTCACAGCCTGTGCTACATTCAGATTTCTGGTGACCCCTTGTTTCTTAGACTGTATCGAAAAGAGAATAACACAAAATTATATTTTCTTTTTGTTTGACACAGCAGAGCAGCAACCCTGTCCGCTACACACTTAGGAGCAGCTATTATCTGTTGCATTATGCTTTGTAGTTGCAGAGATATGTATAGCTGCATCAACATTCAATTGAACATCATATTTATGTTATGTATTAAATTTTATGTCATTTTATGTTGAATCTTCTTAGGTGTATATAGGTGTATACAATGTGTCACCTCAGAAACATTAGTTTCACAAAGGCATACTCACACCAATAAATGTTTGCACATGCTTCACAGCTGCTGTGTCACTGATTGACTGCATGAGAAAGTGCACACATCGCATGATCACCTTTAACTGGTATAAACATAAGCATTGCCCTGTTTGTCATTGTTATAAAATATATCACCTGGGAGCAAAACAGCATCGTATCTCAGTCTTGACTTTAGTTCATTGTTGCAATATGACTGATTGTGTGGAACCACTGTATGTCCTGCCAGATACCTGCTTTTAGAATATGGCATATGAGAGATGGGGTGGCATGTCTGGATTATTGGTTTTCTCCTTCTGTCTCCTCTCTCATCATGCTAAAAGGTTCTATTACTTTCCAGACAACAAAGGCATTTATGGTTGAGCTGAGCATAACAACAGACAGAAACAAGTACCCTACAGGAATTCCCTGACCTTATTTCAATATAAAATACATAGCAGTCTGTGGCATTCAGTTGAGAATATGAGTTGAACGTCTTAATTTTGATGTACATTTAGTTATTATGTGTGAGTAATGGCTGCTACAGAATTTACATTTTTGAACCACCAGTAAAAATCATTTTTAAATTAATGTATTATTTGAAAAGAATAACCTCTATTGTTGAAATTGGTTATAATAATAATAACAATAATAGTAATAACAACAACAATAATACTACTACTAATAATAATAATAATAATCATAATCATAATAATCATAATCATAATCATAATCATAATTATTATTATTATTATTATTATTATTATATGCAGTGGTTAAGCGGGATTACCTCTTTAAAAAGAGCTTTAAATGGGAAGGATTGAAAGTTGTTGAAGGAAGGTGCTTAGCCCTGGTTTCAGTAACCTATAAAGATGTAAAGATGTATTTTCCGAACATTAGTTAAGACAGTCTGTACAATAAATGACATTAATTTGTGCGGTCCTAATGTCTCAACCAGTTAGGACCCATATTCCTAAACTGTTGAATTAAGTATTTAGTTTTTCAGTTACATTTCAAGAATCCTTACTTGTGGGAGTTAAGTGAGAACATTCTGGAGTACTTTAGTATTCCTCTTTTTATTCTCTTTGTTCATTGTTGCATGTGGATGCATTGAGAAAGCCAACTATCATTTTGTCAACTTTATTCATTCATTTCTGTTTTTACTGTGTTCTGTTTCATTTCTTTATCTGTGAAAGTGTATGCATGTTAAGATAGCTGAACCTATGACTGTCATTTAAATGTTGAATTTTTGTTGGAATGTTTCAGTAAACCTTTCCCACATTAGCAAAAATTGAATAACAACCAAATGACCTATATATTTATTTGGTTGTTGTAAGAAATGAGAAGTTGAAAGAAATAATGAGTAGATCTAGTGTGGAATGAAGCCAACTTTCTCAGTGGTTTGTGAATTCATATTCAGGCAGCGCTCTATAGTATAACACACAATTGTTTTATTACAGTAGAAAATGAGTACTGAGAGTACATTTGCAGGGGAGCGATTTTAGAACCCATAAATCTACCACAAGGCTAAGACTGTTTATTTTTATTGAAGGTCAAATGAGATCTAAGATTTGAGATTTGCTCTCTAAGTGAATGTAAATAAGATGTGATTTCAGCCTGCTGTAAAGTCACAGGCAAGTATTATTACTTTTTTCCACTGAATAATTCAGTCATAGATTACAGTCGAGGAACAGAGTTGAAATGAAGGTTGGTTTATGTAGGTCTAAACAATTGCGTCTCCACCATTCATATCTTGTACTGAGTCGATGGTTACACAAAGGTCTATAAGACTAGAAAATGTCAGTTTATAAAAGACGAGGTGGCTGTACTCACTGCAGATCCCAAAATATCTGTCTCCACAGTAGGGAGCCAATCACCTGTAGCACATTAATGTATGGAATTTTGTAATGTTTGCATTGCATCTGTACCAGGGCAAAGTCATGCAAGGTGACCGAGCAGATTTTCAAATAAACATAAATTCACAGTTTGACATCTGTTGATGCTAACTCATCTGAATTTTCCGTACACACAGTACAGAAGTTAACTTGCTAGAACCCAAGCTTACTTAGTGTGACTTATCACACTGTGTTTCACTATCTTTACATACATGTAGGTTTTATACATTCTTAGTTCTAAGGTGAGTCTCTATACTCAGTTCAGAGAAACTCTCTCTCCACAGGACCTTACCAGCACTGTTTGTTACAGCACAAACTGGTGTTATTTTGTTACTTGCTGACGTGATGCTTTTACATTGTGCTGAATGAATGGACTTGTTTTAAATCCCTCTAAATTAACATTATCTGTGACATGAAAAACATTGAAATTATAATTTATATTTATGGCTTGGTAATAGTGTACAGATTGGGGGCGCACATTTTCAAGGTTCAAGTGAAACAGACAGTTCAAAGCACTAAAGCAATAAAGTCAAACAGTGACAGAATGGGTTCCATGGAAAAAATCATTGACTTCAATTGAATTCTCTCTTTTTTTTTAACTGAGTGAAAATCTGTTTTTTGGTGAGGAAGCTCTGTTATACACTTTGAGTTAATATTCTATTAAAATCATGATATGTATGACAGTAAGTGAGTTTCAGCAAAAAGCACTGGTGTGTTCCCGTCTGTCTGACTAATTGTCACACGCTACCCCAACCCAACCAACAATAACGCTGGCTACTGTGTCAAGGGGATTGATCGATTTAGGATAACATGAAATATAAAGAAACACAAACAAAAACCAAACAGTAAAATGGCAATGGGCTTGTATGTTTTTAATTGGACAAGGCTTACCAAATTCTACGCTGACCAGCCAAATTGTTGCTTCACCATGAAGTTGTTTGTCCTTCTGGGATGTTTAGTTTTATTGGTTTTTCTTCAAGTGCTGCTGATGGTGTGTGAGTTTGGGAATTCCCAAAAATGTGTTTGCAGGTTGTGGTTTTCCAGTGTTTCTCACTCTTCTGAGTGTCTCATCTTCCACTGGAACTTGAACTTTAATTGAATTCCCCTCCTCCTCCCAGGAAGTGCATTCCTCCAATCCTGACAAATTTCTGTCACCTGACAATTATGGCAACGCCCACAATTCAATGTACAAAATTACTTACACACAAGCTCAGCAACACCAATAGTTAAGTAAGGAATAAACCACAACTGGCGGTGCAGTTCTATGGAAATAAAACACAACAGGGTGGTGTGATGCGGCCCCGAGACAAAGCCAAAGGGCCATTAACCACTCTGATAGATAATAATAGAGCAGTGTATTTTAATTATGTACATAGCATAATGAATTGCATCTTCTCTAGGTTGTCAGGTATGGTTAATAACACAATCCAGAAAAAAAGGAATAACTAAATTAAAAAATAAATACATAATGAATGAGAGCTTGTCCTGCAGTTGGGCAATTGAGGAAGGGAGGTTGCCAGACCAAGCCAGTAAAGCCTTACTTTGACCAAATAAAACCTGTTATTAAAATGAATTAGGCAAGCATAGATAGCCAGACCTCATATTTAGGATTGTTCACAAAATGCTCCATCAATGCCTGTTATCAAAGGAATTATGTGGTTTTATGGCAGATGCATACTACTTATGAACACAGTGCTGCAAAATATTTGATTGTTCAGGTCTGATTAAGAAAAGGAAAATTGTGTTTTCCTCTCTCTTTGCTGCAAGCAACCTCTTTTCAAAATTACCATATATTAATGACTTTTCTTTCTCCTCTTTTATCCATTTAGCTCTGAGAAATACAGATGGATGAATGCACAAAATTACTTTTGTTTACATCACATCAAGCAAAGCACTTCCTTGTTATTTACCACAGAGATTAATGAGCACTATCTTGGGATCTGTGGAGACATTTATGTTCCCCACACTTCAGGAGACACAGGTTGACATACATTGCATAAAGAAAAGAAGCAAGAAACTTAGTTCCACAATTATAGGATTTGCAAAAAAGAATTGTATTACAATCATGGTATTTGTTATTATTTGGAGAAATTAAACATATTTATAAGAACTAAAACTACTCTTGTTGATCCTCTAAAATGGTGCAGTTTAATGGTATGAGAATTTGAGCTTAATTCCTATGTGGTCCACAGCTGTTGCCTTTGATCAAGGTACTTAACTTGAATAGCTCTGATAAATACAAAAATGGCTCATATGTTAAAATAAGTACAAACTAAATAACACACTCTGGACAACGACAAAATGCCTTAATGTACATTAAATAACATGAAAGCCAGATAAAACTTCATCAGACTCCTATCTTGGGACACTTTCACATATAGTTTACAAAACATTACCCATATCAGATTTAATTTTAAGGAAACACAGTTTAATTTGGTTTTCTCCATTCTGAACCTGGAGAGGCACAATCATCTTTGGATATATTTCCAAACTCATTTCCCAAGCGCAGTTCCTGGGATCTCTGATCTAAATTCCAACAGTTTCATTTTATGAACTTGCAAGTTCTCAGTTTGCATACATATGCATGCTGAAAGTACTCGTTTTGAGCAATACGTTTCCAATTGAACTTGGATACTATTACTTTCATTCAGCACAAAACCATGTAGCTAAAACACCATAACTAACTTGCAAATGAAACAGGGCTAGCTCTCCTTAGAGATTTAGACTCATTTGTTTTTATTTCACATCTTTGTGCATTTACATCTAATTTGGTTACACACACAACACCAAATAAATCAAACTAAATTTGTATGTGATTGGAACAATGAGTAGCTTTATTTCATTATTTTTTATTTTTTGACAAATATTGTTTAGATTTTTACAATTAAACTAATTAAAATGCCCTGAGCTGAATACAGGAAATTAATAATTTTGCTTGTATCCTCTCCTCACCAAAATCAAACACCCAGCCAGTCTCAGATCTCTTCAATTCAGAATGATAAATGAACAAAATTGACTGGGGAGCTAAACAGCATGAATCCTACCAATCCCTGTCAAGATATTTCTTGAACAAAAATAAACTTCAAAGCTGAGCAGTTCACTTGGGAGCAGCTTTTATAATGTGTGTCCTGAGAAGGGTGATGGCTAACAGTAACATAATATTTTGTCCTTGGTGAAGAGACACTGAGGGACTGGAACTTTATAAAAAAAAAAAAGTCATATCTGGTTAGTCTAGCTGTCTGTCTGTCTGTCTGTCTGTCTGTCTGTCTGTCTGTCTGTCTGGCTGGCTGGCTGGCTGGCTGGCTGGCTGGCTGGCTGGCTGGCTGTCTGCCTGCCTGCCTGCCCTCCTGTTTGCCGCTCTTCTGAGCAACAGCTAGAGCTGAAATGTTGTTTCACTCTCAGAGAGTATTGACTCTGGGACTGGCCCTTATGGAAGATGTAACCCTACCCTTTGCTGCAACCCTGAGGTTAAACTTAGTTTTAACCCTAGTTTGAAATGAATGTGAGAGCTGTTGCTGAAAAGAGAGAAAACTGACCTTTTTTCATTCATGCTCAAACATTCACACAGGCAGCCTGCACACACAGAAGGTGACAGAGAAACATGGATAGGTTCCCAGTTAAGAATCCATCAACGAGGTCTGGTACAATCAAGCTTGGAATGAGACCAAGTGTAGATATTCATTTCACGATTTTACTCCACTGGACCACATAACTACACCATCAGGAACGCAGACCCACAGGTAGGGTCTTCTATGGTGAACAGATTTGTGTTGAAGTTCCAGACAGTCCACCTCAAACTCATCATACAGCTAAAGAAAGAGTAAGAAGACTTGATCCAGACTAGGGGAGTTACATAGAGAGGTTTTGATAGCTGGTAGAGCTGAAAGTGCTTCATATACCCCAAAGGGGCAAAGCTATCAGCTTTTTCCTGCTGACCTAAATCTAATGATTGTTTGAAATATATGCATATTAGTCAATATTACAATTTAAATAATATTAACAATCAGTCAGTAATCTACAGGAATGTCAATATCTTCTATAGTCTTTCAATATTTTAACTAATGTATTTACCCACATTTAACTCCTGTCTCATTTTCAGGACTACATTGACATCTAAAAAGTCATGCAGTTCTGCCTGCTGTGGGCAGTGTGCAAGAGTTCAGAGACATGTGTAAGCAGATGTGTAAGCACATAATCATTTCTTATATACTGTGATGTCACTCAGCAGCAAGGCTGTGATTATTTACCTGGAGACCCATGGTCTTCAGCTCAGCAGGCTCTTAATGCCTTGCGAAGAAAAGCTGTCATCATATGAACCATGTTTTTAAACATAAGCATAGCAGACCTACCCCCTTTCACAACACTCCTACGTACAGGGCTACAAAACACCCACACTGATCACAAATAGCCCAACCACTCACATGTTACTTGAAGAGACTTAGTTCCACATGGTCACATGGTGTGTACTGAAATGCACACGTGTAGGTGGTAAAGACACAAAAATACTCTGAGGGTTTAAGCATTGATAAAATGTGGTATATAGCACCTGCAGTTGTAATCATTCATACAATAGAGACTAAGCAAACGTTCATGACTTACCATTGAACCTGCAAGTTGGGTTCTCATGCTGAGAAAAGCCTTTCCCAGCTTATAATGGCTTACACATGATATTAAGCTGTTAAGTACTGTCTTTCATTACTTGGGAAAAAGTAGGTCATAAACAGACATGCTGAGCTATACCTGACCTACGTATGTGACCAAGCATCACCGTCATATCAGGTTTCACCAACTGACAAACATGTCAAAACATCACCGTCACATTGCACTGCATCAAATTACAAACATGAAAGCATCACCACTCTATCAGATTTAAGCAAATGGCAGATGCATCAGAACTACCTGTTGTCAGATCAAGAGTTGCATTCCTAAGCTTCATACGTTGTGGAAAGGTAAGGTAATGTACACACTGTGATTCAGACGGCTCTTTATGAAGCCAGCAAGTTTTCATTTTAATTTATAGCACATCCGTTTCACTCTTTGTAATAAGTGCCAAGGGGATTGTTAATGACATCAGAGAGCAAGTACTGTGGTATATCATCTGAAAGGCAGATTGTGTGGTATGTAAAATGTCATTGGTTTCCAGGGACTCATGCTGATGTTGGAGCAAAATGACATCATTTTTCACTTGCTTTGTGCACACAATTGTATTTGTATTGACCATATCTTTGTGAGCCTCTGGGTAAAGGAGGTGGACAGGGAGGGCTGGATCTGCTTCAGGATGTCATTCTGGCTTTTGCTCTTCAGCACTGAACAAGTCCAATTATTTGTGTAATTTGACATTTCAACATAAAACTTATGAAAGACAGTTGAAGAATGTTCTTATATCCCTACAATGAGCATTTTACATTGTTTTACTGTTAAATTAATGAGTGGGCTGCTGTGTATGCAGCTAATTACCCAATTTAGAGTAACTGAAGGAAACACTAACCCTGTATATACTGGCCCCTAAGGAAGGGGTGTGCCAACACTGACCTGATTTAAAACAACCAATGTTTGCATGTCCCTTTTATGCTCCTGAGCTCTCCTGTGATTCATCCAGACAGGAGCCCTATGTCCGGCTGGTTTGTAACAATCATATTAGATTTGACAGGGTGGACGCAATTTCTGCTCCTGTCATGTATTTGCATCAATCTACTAAAATACTAGGAGGAAATGTATACACAGACCTCACCATCCACATTTGTGGGGCAATCATGCTGATATAGGAATAAGCATGGCAGGGAAGAGGCAGCAGACATAACAAAACCTGTCGTACAATAATGTGTTTTTTTATCTGCTATTAGAAAGTTTTGCTTCCTGAAAACAATGTAATACTACCCCTTATCTTGGCTGGGGGTTTGTATAATTGCTGTTCTATACCAGTCATGCAGTCCCATTTAAATTATATGACTTTAGTGTTTTGTTTCCCTTAAGATCGTGCATAAATTGTCTGTTAAATTAATTATTAGTACAACCACTAAAAATACATTTTGAACACTTCTGAAAACATTAGCCCATATCAACACATTGCTTAATTCTTTTGGTCTAGTCATACATATTTAATTCTAGGAAGGGGAAGATTGTTTCTGTAGCAGGAGGCTTAGTTTTTATCAAGCTGTCAACTGTCAGTATAAAGACAAGAGGAGGTAATCAGCGCATTCCCAGGGAGCAGGAGGATGGGGCTGCTTGAAGAATAGGCTTACAGACAGTGAAATGACCAGCCACTAATGTGCGTGCCAATGTGCGCATGCGTGCGTGCATGCCTGCATGTGTGCGTGCGTGCGTGCGTGCGTGCATGCCTGCATGTGTGCATGCATGCGTGCATGTGTGTGTGCGTGCATGCCTGCATGTGTGCGTGCGTCCGTGTGTGCGTGTGTGCGTGCGTGTGCAGGAGTTGAGGGACCAGCTTAGTAATATGGGCTCCAGTCATAGAATCATAGTGCTCATCTGTTGACAAAAACTGTCCGTTAGCAATACTTTGCATTTGTTTGTATTGTTACAAAGCAAATTGGGGCCACATGGATCAATACCCAAAACAAAATCATGAAAGACCACAAATATCTTTTATACAACACGACCATTGATGTATCCTGTCCATTAGTATGTCCACACCCTCAAAGATGGCATGTGTGGTAAAACAGAATTGTTTTTGGATATGTGTAAAAAAGTAAAGAAAACACTTGGGAATGTGTTCAATTTGTTATGCAGTAACTGCGTCACATTTTGCTGTCAGATGACCACTTTGAATAGAAGGAGATGACATCAGAAAAAATTTTTTTTTAAACCTCTTGCTTCATGTTTTTCTCTAATAGCTGGATGACAAGAGGGAAAAAAGACAAAAAATTGCTCTGCGTGTCTTCAAACCATCTTGAGTTCTGTCAACACACACACACACACACACACACACGCACACCTCCTGACTGATTTAATTCCGGTGAATAGCACCCTGGAGTGGAGCATGTACACAGTGTTGTGAGTAAGGTTTCTGCTGACAGAATGAGGGTTGCTATCGATAAAGAAAACATGTTGTACTTGGTACACATTTGAATACCTTATGGTGAGGGAACAGGCTAGCTGAAATATAAAAACATGCTGAAAAATGGACGAGACTCTATAATAATATAAATAAGATAAATAAAATTTTAGCAACAACATATCTCAACATATAACATTAAAACGTATCACAAGCAATGATAGTTTATGCGGTCAACTATCACCTTCATGGTTAGTATCCCATGTACATATACAGAGCCCCAAATGAGATTACACATGTCTAATTCTGTTAAATTTGTAGATGTTCAAAAACATCAAATCCAAGCTTTAAAAGTACAGGCTTTCTTGAAATGTTTCAATTTCTGACAATGACAGATTACTTTAAATGCATCAGGGCACATATTCTACTTTTCAGAAGATGATATTAAAAGTCCAGGTAGTGAATTTCACAACTTAAACATAACCATGAATATTGTCTCAATGATAGTTATAGCCGTATGTTCTCTTTTTTAACATGTTCAGAGATTGAGATCAGTAGTTTTGTTAAGGTGACCTCAAAGAAACCACTCCATACCTTGTTCCCATACCTAGTCCCGTTTCTGAGTAGTCAACATGCAAATCTAACAGAAACTCTTGGGTGCAGCTAGCAATATTGTTTAGCTGTCAAATGGTCAAACACAACTATCACGTTAACATGTTACACTTTGGTGAGAGCGGACCAGCAGCTATGTTTAGAATGTCCATAACTTCCATCCGAAACCATGCATCTGATTATTGATGACATCAAAGACTAAATATTAAGCAATATTTGTATAATAAACTTCGTCCCGATTGACTACATTAAATGGGATAAATGATACAATTAAATTTCAGTATTGCCAAATTCAGCTTTTGGTCACTGCTGCTTGAATTCAGTTCAGTTTATTTACCAATAAACTTGATTACAAACAAGACTTTTCTTGCAAAACTTTTATGGTATATTTTTTTTCATAAGGCTATGCATACACCCAAAACAGTTGGCATATTTGTTTGGTTTTTCAGTTTCCAATTCAGCTAGTCAATGTTTGTGTGATTAATTTAGCATACTGTTGAGATGTTTGCGGTCACAATCCTTGTTTGACAGTCAAAAGCAGTTTGTTGTATTTAATCTATTCTGCCAGTTAACACATTATTCAATGTAAGAGCAATTTCACATCTGTCATTCTGGTGAAAGGGGTCTCAAAGGGACACAGGCACTTCCATTTAAAAGGCATAAAATTGGAGAGTGCCAAGTGAATTTTTATTGTCTGTAAATGATAGCAGTACGAAATATAAGCAATAGCAGCTTCTGAATATGAAAGTCTCTGTCATCCTTCCAGGCCACTGAAAAAGTGCCAACAAATGAGACATCATAAATATTCATAATTTACAGGATTTTTTTTTCTTATTCTCAATTTCAAAGTATAATTGTATCACCTGGTAAGACTTACCATGGATACATTTTTGTGGTTATATCAGAGTAAGATTTTTAGATGTAATATCCTCCTGGTATGTGACAGTGACAGAAGCTGTTCATACCCAGCAGAATAATATTTTGGGCATTCTTATTAATATGAGTATATTTCCAGAGCTACAGTATCAAAATTAAATATAATGAATTGTATAATGCTATTTATATTATATTTGAAATTTCACTGACTATATACTGTATATTAACTCACCTGCTGTGCCATATGTTTATGACTGGAATGTTTTGGTTTATAGCTTTTATATATTATACCCCATATTTTGCCATATTTTTGTAGATAGGTCTTAAAGAGAGTGTGTACAGCAGACAAATAGCTCATGGCTCCAGTTATATTGTTTTATTTCCTCCTCTCCTAATAGAGCCGAACACCACCAAGTATAATGCATAGCAGAAGAAGAACCAATTCTTCCTTTTCTAATTGGGCATATGGTGCCTTGATGTGTTATTAAAATTCCATCAATTTTCCATAATATCCAGATGCAAAAACAAGGCCAATAGCTAAATCATTTGAAAAAATATGCATGTGCACCAAGTTATGAATAATATATTCTATTTCATCATAAAAAAAGTCAATAAATGCTGTCATTATTTACAAGTAAACAGTAGCCCGCAAGAAATCTTGGGACCCACATATCCATGGTTAAGGGACCATTATAAATGCAGAGGCCTGAGCAACACTCAGGTGACAAGTGTTACAAGACTGCTGAAATTAATTGATGGTGCAATAAAACTGTCACATACAAAAAATATCCAGGATTATGTGCCACTTCCTTTCTCAAAGGTGGAAATAAATCCGAGGAGATAAATTATGAGCCATCATTAGAGTAATTATCCTTCAGATTTTGAATAAATGACTGAGTATCCACATCAAATCTAATGAATTAAACGATAGTGTAATAGATCTACCAGGGTACAGAAAATGAATTCATTGAGCAATTGTTTAGCAGTACAGGGTTTCTTAAGCAGAAATCATGCAGCTATATAAGACAAAGCGCATTTAAACATTAAAAATGTTGCTGTTATTGCTACCTTGGTGACACACCTGCTGAATTGTCTGTGCCAATCCTTATTTTTAGCTTTTTCATCATTATTCATGATGAGATAAAACAATATGTCCTTGGGGGCATTGTCTTTGTTTTTAACATGTGCCTTCCTGTATGTGGTGTGCAATCTGCATAACCTACATTACCCATAAACCACTCTAAGCTATGCACTCAAAAGGATTTCCCTTACGTCCAAATTAACATTATGGCCCTTGAACCAAACTGTTTATCATAATGGATGTAAATGAAGTAATATCATTGAAAGGGGAAGGGAGCTGGTAAAACCACCACCTTTTTCAGTAAAACTACAAAGAGGAGGAAGCCTATCAATCAAGATGAATAACCATAGACTTTCAATACATTAATATTTATCCATTAAGCTACATTCTCACTTAATGTTTTATGAGATCAATAGTTAACTAGTGGTGAAGTGCAGACATGTTTCTATTACCTTGGAATATGATTATCTTGCTCAACACTTACAGCTGTGTGCTGCATACTGAGTGAATGCGGTTTCACTAGAAATCAATCAGTTTCAGATAGATTATATAAGTACTTTATTAAATTTAACTCTCTAACTTAAATAGAACTTCATTCTGATTGTTTTCAACAAAATTCAAAATTCAATTCAAAATTTTCATTTCCAGTGGCTTTATTGCCACCACTTATCTGATACATTAAGTGTGTGCTGCATTTTAATTAAGAAAAGAGTTTATGTATTAAAATTTTAGTGCTCCTTAATGTTCCTTAATAATAAAACATTAGATAGTATATTTTGTAAAACCTTAATATTATCTGCTGTTGGTCCGCCTTATTGGTATGTATTTTGAGGTAATTTGGAAACCAGGCCTATTTTGAGTTAAACATCGCTTCAAATACATTGTTCTGTCACTCCTGTTGACTGTTCTGATGAATTGCATATGAAATACATACTTTCATAAGCAATAAAAGTCAAGAATAATTTTTGTAATTGTTTTATTCAGTTATTTATTTTTATTCTTTTGTTGTCACTCTGTAAAAAAGGACAGTTTACCTCACTTTGTTGCAATGGATTCAAATGTAGTTTTATCCTCTGAAACAGTGATGTGTTTTGTGTTTCCACAGAAGGTAACAGCGTTGGTCACACTGGACTCTGAGCTGTCAAGAGTAAGCTGAATTGGGGGTTTTGATGTTTCTTTACTCTGCATGACCTGAGTTTGCCCCAGACTGCTAAAGTTGGATTTTGCTCTACAGAGAGACCAAGAGCGTTTTGGAGTGAACCCAGGAAAATAAAATAAATTAAACAATAAATAAATAAATATATATATATATATATATAAATAAAAGGGTCACATGACCGGAAAGAACAGAACAAAGACATCACTGAAGTTAATCATGCAAATTCAATGGGTTTGAAGTGTGTGTATGTGTGTATATATATATATATATATATATATATATATATATATATATATATATATATATACACACACTATTGATTGCCACACTCTATGCTGCCTGCTCATCAATGTTTGAAGATCATAGCAAAGATCACTTTGATCGCTTGGTGGACTGGAAACACCATATTCAAGCTTCATTGGTTTTTATGTCTTTGCGACTGGCTGTCTGGGTACTGTGCAGTTGTGGAATTCTCCACAGCGGTGTCATAGCACAATAGGCTTCCCCAATAGGGAGCCGTGCAGCTCTGTCCCTGGCCACAGTCTGCTCAGGGGCCCTGAGATCCTTTCAAATACAAGATGCAAGATGCTATAATTATTTCCTTTCCCTTCAGAGGGCCACTTTGGGACTTGATGGCAAAGCCAGCACTGTTAGAGATGATGTGCCCTAAAACCCAGTCCATCATTCCCACTTCTGCCCCTCCATTCATTTTGAAATTTTATTTCTGTTTAATCTGACCTTCATGCAATTTGTTCACCATTTCAATTGTATCATCTGCACAGCTCAGCTGGGTACTAACAGATATCAGACTACCATTAGGGCCATTAGTTTTCTCTCTCATTCAGACAATTCACTGGAAAAAGCAGTCTCTTATATAATCACCTCTTAAACACACAGACCTCTTTCAACATTATTTCAGCCTTTCTCCATTTGAATTCCTCCTCGTTTCATGCTCCATTTTTCCAGGAAATGCATCTGTGTGTGGATCATGTGCATGTTTCAAACGAACCATCTCTTTTCTTTTCTCAAACAGTGGCCTTCAGTTTGTTTGTATTTTTTACATGATATGAATATCTAAAAGCGGGCAAACTTTATGCAGGCTTATAGGCTTGTATAACGTAAAACGTTAACACATTGTTTTCATAAATTTTTTTTCTTTTTCATTATTAATTGTTTACTTAGCTAATCAAGTTAACAAAATGATCAAAAGACTATGGTTGTTCATTCTAGTATTGCTGAAAATGTGAAATGAGTCTTCAGTTGTTCTGCTGAGTTAAAATAATGTAAAATAAATAATAAAAATAATAATACTTATTATAATAATAATAATTATAATTATTATTATTATTATTATGTGAATCTATATAAATGCAAACTCTATATGCAGTACAATATAGTGATGCCTAAGACAGGCTTGTCCTCCTCTCATGACACAGGATGCAGTGATGCGAGCTTGTAAAGGTGACGTGTTTCTCAGCTGCTATCTTTGTTCATATATGATCTTTCACAGCCTCTTTTTGATGTTCAGTTTTATTTTGTAGCTTTGAAGAGTGAGGAAGAGTAAGACCAACAAGAAATCCAGGTTTAAACATTGAACAAAGAATCCAGCTTTTTAGAACTCTTTTTACTATTATTTTATAGTTATTAGACCTTGGATTTACAAAACAAGTGCCGACTCATATAGTATGCAAAATAAAAAAAAACACAAACAAAAGGGCCTCCGGGTGGTTCACAGGGTATTTGTCATGACAGCCCTGAGATCGAGGTTCAAATCCCGGTCTGGCCACTGTCAGCTATACCCGGAGGTCTGCATTAGGCGAGACAGAATTGGCCAGCCTCGCCAGATGATAGAGGGTAAGCCAGAAGGTAAGCCAGCTATGTCTGTTGGTCTCTCTTTTCTCTCTGGTCATGCTGGGCATCTGTGGGTGCACGAATCGAAGGTACACTGACCACGCCATCCTCCGATGTCATAGACAGTGTGTGATTAGTGGTGCAGATGCTGTGTGAATAGAACTTAGAGTATATAAATATGTAAAGACAGTAACGCCAACAGAAGCCAATGGAGACAACTTCAGAACCAAGAATTGTAATTTTGGCCACCCACTGGGCATGCGGAGTTGTCTCCTGTGTCACATAATTACAGAAAAAGACGCAAAGTAAAGACATGTTGAACAAGTTACTTGAAAGCTTTCCCCATCGCTACCTGAGCTTTCCACTCCACAAAGAAAATTTATTCACATTGGAGCATCACGTCTGACTAAACACTTAGCCTACTATAACTGACAAGTCAATTTTTATAGTAAATAAACAAGAATTTAATTATTCATTCATTTTTCATGCAATTCATTATCTTACAAACCTTTCAGCAGCAGAGATTAATGTCGAGATTTTGTCCTTGCATATGAAATTCATGATTAATATGAAACGCATTTTTTCAATATAGTCAACATCACGAAATTGCTACATTTTGGCAAATGTCTATGTGAATATGATTTCAATAAAGATACTTACGGAAGTGCAGTCCAGTATACTGCAGAATATTTAAACATATTATGAAGATGATTCCTATTTACAGGAATGTGTGCTGTTAGGGTATTAAGATTAATCGATGTAGGTGATTGTTTGTATTTTAAGGTTATTATTGACTGTTATCACATAATAACCAATATTGTAATTAAACCCTACTCAACAGGCATAGAGTCGCACACAACCTTCCTTAGTGCTGAAATGCATTCGTGCTGTTTGTTTGTTTGAGAGTCTATTAAAATATTTTAATGCTAATGTTCTCCAACCTTTTCATCAGTGAATAATCCTTTTTAGATCCAGCACCTTATCGTTTCTTGTAGTAGAAGGGCCAGTCCATGTTTGTTTCTGTACGTATTCCTACAATTACTGCTACATCATGAGGTTTCTGGGAACCCTCCCATCCCTTGACTTCCTGATTCGTTCCATATAAATGCTATCATGTATAGTAAGTGTTCTTTACGTTGACACTATTTACTTGGATGATCCCCAGCTGTTATACAAAACACCACACAGCAAGAACACAGGTACACAAGTTATCATTTTCTGCATGAAAGTTTTCTTGCTTTTGAATTAAAATGCCCGTACCATATACCCATTCATTTAAAGCTACACAATAAAACATGTGTGGTGCCTGTGCTGTCATGTACCTGGGGGGATAATGAGTAGTATACATTAAAAAATAATAAATATCCATCTTTGTGTAAACAAATCACCCATTTGTAGTCTACACTGAAATGCAATTTCACCCCATCTAATGAGTGCAATGCATCACAGTAACCCAATAGCAGCAGGTACACAGAAACAGTTGACCTCCCTAACTCGTCTAGTTGGCTGTCATCTCTGCATGACCATCCTGGGGATGTATATTCTGCCTTGTGCTGTTCCAGGGATCAGTAATCTAAGAGGTCGTAATATGGGTCATCTACCTTAATAATCGACAGACATCTTACACAGATCATTATATGGCTGCTGGCTGTGGGAGTGATGGACTAATTGGGTATGAACAAGCAGAGAGAGTGCTGATGCCTCGTCATCTGGAGTAGGGAATGTAGCCTAATGTTGGCTAAAGACATGCTCTCTAGCCACAAGGGGGGGTTGCTGTTCATATCCAATAAGAAAATCCTGACCCCCCCCCAGAACAGATTACTACCAACTGACCACCAGTAATAACTTGGATTGTGATAAACAATGTGTTGCTAAAGACAACAACCAAATGATTTGGCATATTTCCTGACTTAAAGCAAAATAATTTTCAAGGCACATCAATGAAGTAGACAAACACTGAGAATGTTTAAGACAACTCATGGCTACAGCCTCTGCTGTCAGTTAACGTTAATACCATTTCCAGCAGTTTCTCATCTTAAGCTTATCTCAGCACCAAATGGGACATGGACAGAACTATGTCCAATTGCTCTGGGATGTTTTGCGTTAGATGGGTCCCTCAGCTCCAAATTATACATTGCAAACAAGTTAATGGACAGAAGCAGGGGTGTTCGTGTGCCAGTGCAATCTGCATAACAGATGCCTACTTGTGGTTGAACTGTGGAATTGATACACATTTACGAGTAAGTTTGGCTTTGATCACTGTTATCATTTAGGCACATCAAAAGCAACATGGAACATCCTACGCTCTATAAACACTTAGTCATCAGGGAGAAAGAGCCTAGTATATCTGTCATTCATTCACACTGGGGTAGACTGGTGTTAAATCAATCATTTCAAAACCATTCAGCAATTGTTTCATAGGCTGAGACACAGCCAAATGGATATATGTATAAAAAATGAATATCTGCTCATCTACAAATGCATCACCATTTGAAGAATAGAGACACACAGGCATCCACTTTTACAGGACTAGCAAATAAATAAAACTGAATCCTGAGTATCCCCTAAAGTCAATGACTTCTCAAGAGAAATCAGAGACAAATACATCTTTTCTGATGATGACACATATGGGTCTCATTCAAAATCATTTCAATTCTAATGTTCCATGTGTCATTTCTCTGCCTTAAGTGTTTTTCTTTTTCTCAGAGAACTGTCAATGAGGATGAAAGCAATGTAAGAGGTAACTGCTTTAGATTTCCAGACAAATTGCAATCCAAAAGGTCACTTGAGAATACTAAGAGAAATTACAGAGAAATGAGTACAAAATTAATGTTTGTGCATTTGACTTTTTACAAAGACAGACAAAGGCTATTACTGATAATAGCAAAATTCAGAAATGTTCCTTGTCACAATTTTCAGCCTTTCTCTTCAGGAATGTAATCAAGGTTTTTAGTTGTCAGTCTTGCCCATTGCTCTATATTAGAGATTTATTTCATTTGTCTGATGTGAAAAATATCCACTGCCCCATCCGACCTTAAACGGTTGCTAAGTCTTACAAATGTGTGGCTCTATTTCATTTTTCATTCATAATAATGGATGTTAGATTTATTATCCTTTAACCTCAGAGGTGATTCAAGGATTTCCTCAAATCACGGTGGACCAAGTAACTAATTATTCACAATGAAAAAGTTAGGTAAAAGAAAGATTAAAGAAAGATTTGAACATTTATTTGAAGAAAAGTGTATTTACAATCATTGGTTCCAAAAACAAAAGAACACAACAATTGTTTGGATAGATGATATGCATTTTGCTAAAATATGGCTCATTATTTCACACTATAGTTACAGTATGAGTGAATGAGAAAAGGTTCATAATGTTTTAATATTTACAACCATAAACCTTGCATTCAAGCAATATAATCGCAGTAAGTTTCCTTGTTGGCTTCGTGACTCAGTGCTAGGTGCTGTCCCATGTTGTGTGGACACTGAATGGGGCACAGACAGGAAAATACCAAACACTGTGCATACAGATGGTCTTCCCACACAAACGTTCACATTTTAGAGTTATGGGGTGGCATCCCACAGACATTATTCTGGATTACACAACCCACATTCATTTCTTAACTAAGGGCATGCATTTATTTAACCATACATTTTAAAAGTGACTTCCATGAATATTTATATTCTATTCATTTAGTATCACAACAAAAAGCATCACTCTGATAGTAGGATTTTTGTTCATTGACTAAGGGACAGAAGAAAATGAATGAGGAAATCACAGCTCCAGCCATGAGTTTTTTTATTTTTTATTTTTTTGCAATAAAAATACATGATGGACATGAGACATAATTTCTCACAGCTGGAAAACTGCATTACCTGACAGGGTGTTGAGTTTAACATTGTGTTAAGCCAATCTCCTAAGATGCAATACAGTGTTTAAAGCAATTGAGCTGAGGGCACATGCACCTCAATAATGAGATTTCTCCATAATCAATGAAGCAAGAAACACCATCGCTTGTTCACTGAAGAGAACAGGCCCTGAATGGTGAGAGTTAGGCCAATCCACGAAGAGAGGCCAATAGACTGGAATTATTATGATCTACAGGCAGCACAATGGATTCCATATAGATGAGGCATGACTCACCAGCTTCTTTGAAATAAATATGAGGGAGAGATTTAAAATCAATACAACCACAGCATAAACAAGCAGAGAAGTCAATGGGGACTAATGACAAAGAAAACTCACACCCTTATCTGGTGGAGAGTTCACATATTCTTTATCATTGGGAGACAGGAACAAAGCCATGTGTAGTATAGAGCATAGCATCTCCATCTATCGCTGATCATTAAAATGGGTTATGCAGCCTGGTGTTGGTAAAAGTACCTGTTTATTCAATGGGAAATTGGAAATGGGAAATGTCATTAAATTTATCCCTTACAAGGCCTTAGAAACCTTGACTGTTTGGTCTCAAATGTCCACCCCCACTCTCCTTTTCTCCTGTGTGTGTGTGTGTGTGTGTGTGTGTATGAGTGTGTGAGAGAGAGAGAGAGAGAGAGAGTGTATGTGTGTCTTTGTGTGTGTGTGTGTGTGTGTGTGATGTGTACAAACATACATATTTTAATCAGATAAAAATCTTAACACATTCATTTAAATCAATGCATTTAATTAAATTTCTTTATTTGGAACTTGGAACTGGCACACACTGAATCTGTTCGATTAGCAAGAAGGAGACAGAGAACTGGTGATTCTGTAAATGTAAATGATTGCCTTAACACAATGTTGCCTTAACACAACTTGCACCTGCATACACCATTATTTAAATTGCTCTGCTTTTATGTTGTTAACTTGGATATGGCAATCACTCAATAGCAATAATGCTCATAATGTCTGTTTGGAAATGGTACCACACTGATTCAGTGATCTGCTCATGAAGATTCCAAAATGTTGATCTATCTATCTATCTATCTATCTATCTATCTATCTATCTATCTATCTATCTATCTATCTATCTATCTATCTATCTATCTATCTATCTATCTATCTATCTATCTATCTATCTGTCTATCTATCTATCTAGATAAATAAAAAAACAGACAGACAGATAGATAGACAGATAAACAATTTTGATGCTGATGTCTCAAAAAGTTGGAAAGAATAATATGAAAATGTCCAGATGCCCATACAAGGTACAAGATGAATAACAGTGCAGTCACTGTCTGTAAGTACAAATCCTTACAGTGCTGACAAAATCTAATCCAGCTATCAGTAGTTTATGTGAAAAGTGGGAAAAGGAAGCCACTATCTATCCATCAAGACTAGTCTGTCATCTTTAAATCCACACAGGAGCAATAACACTCTTCCTTCATAAAACCTGCTCCTTGGGGACATCTCACAGTATCTTTAACAATATTGTTTTCAGACTGTCTCAAAACATATTAGTGCGATAAAGTAAAGAAGTGACTGTACATTTTCTGTGGCTTGGTGCCGATAACATTTCAGTCTGAAATATTTATCATGTCAGTCCCCTTTTCCCTGCCTTCCCTCACTCTGTTTTTTGGGCTGGAAGCTATCATCTGATATCCCCCCGCCCAAAAGAAAAAGAAGGTCAACCTGCGGTTCTCTTTTTAAAATGTGATTAGGAATGTAAAAGTGTGTCAGAACATGGAGATATACATATGTTAACTCCACGAGAGCTTGACTGTGGCAGATCTTTTGAAGGTAGACAGTGGAAGTTTTTTTTGTTTTGTTTTGTTTTTTTTTTTCCAGTGAAAGGAATGGGTTTGGAAGAGGGCAGTGGAATGAGGGGATTTTGTTGGTGACCCTGTCATTCCTGCTGTTCTGGTGCTCTTCAAGAAGAGTGATGAAAGTCAATCAGATCAGCTAGAACAGAAAGAGACACACACAACATATAGATGACATTGTAGGAAGATTCCCATTTTAAAGTAGTTGTGAGGTGAAGTTATCACAGGAACCCTCTTTGAATTCAGACAAATACTTATGATGCCTCTGGTTCACCTTAGCTTGAGCTATCAGTGTCATTGTTATGAATTTACATAATTTCTACTGTGTAACAGTATTAAACTCCCAGGAATGTGCTTTGCGGCTAATAAACTAATGGTCAGTTACAACTTCCCATCAAATCCCATAGTAGTATGAGTACACTCACATGCACAGAGTATATGAGTGCACTGAAAGATCTGGAAAGCAACCTAATACACCGTCATAATATTGCTGCCACCAATAAGATTGCAGGAGGCCTATTTATCCAGATTGTCAGTGAGTTAAGAGTACTTTCAGCCTGACCCCTGTCAAATGCAAGCACTCCAACTATACTGCGCTGCTCAGGAAACAGCCCTGATTATGCACGCATGTCAGCCATGCAAACTGCTTACTCAGGGTTTTTTAAAATAAATAACCCCAGCCGAAGGACAACCTCACCCTTTTACATATTTCAAAGCCTTACAAATTTTAACAAGAAAGCTTTTTGTCACCCTTGGCGAAAGGCGTAAAATCTGTCTCAGCAATGTTATATTCTCATTTATTTAAGTGGAGCATTCAGAAAAGGACACTTCTTGAGGGCGAGATTGCATAATTGTCAGTGGAAAAGGAGGAGGAAAGCATAGCTGTAAGACAGAAAACAAAACACCATGGAGAATTTGAATAAAAAATGATCCAAAGCAGTTCATTTGAGTTCCAAGAGTCACAAGTCACTCAAAAGACATGGCCTTACTTGTCTGTGTATTTCTATGTGTTGCGTCGCCATTCTCTCAAAACGTATTATTGCTCAATAAAATTGCTTTTTGTGTCACAAAGAAATGATAACTTTAATACCATTGAGAAACTGGTTTTAAAAAGTGAGAATTAAAATTAAATGAACTGAAAAGTGCCATCGGACATTCAAAGTCCCTGTAGGAGCCAGATGAAAATGTAAATTGTATGGATGTAAACTCTGAATCTTTCTTTTTATGTGCAATTGAATACAGACTAGCAAAGGTTTTAATCACAGCATGAATGATACATTTTGTTCATAAAATGCAGCTAAAGGTTATTAATCTGTAAAAGACTGTCTGGGTAGAGTGGCAACGTAATGTTTCAATGGTACTCAGTGGTACAAAGCATGGCATGTGTTTGCCTGTTGGAGAATGGAATTTGTGTTTATGCCAATGTCTCTTTCCGCAGTTGAAAGCGGTATGTCCATCAGAAAGTAGTCTTGCGAGCCAGATTCATACCTTCTCCACTACACAGCTGATTAAAGCAGTGCAATTTAAAAACCACCCACACTCTAGGACATAACCAATATGTTCTATCCAAGCATTTCAACTCAGAGTCAGCAGGTCTAATGCGAAGACAAGGATTCAAATGGACAATATAAACACATGCTAAGCTGAGAGGACACAAAATGTCAAATGTGACACACTTCCTCACACTTCTGCAAACCACCTGTGGTCAGGCAACACCTTGGAGGGTGCCTGACCCCAGATTAGTCATGATTCTCTGTTTAGAATCAATGTAGCTGGTTCTGAAGATATTCCATAAAATGCCTGTGGGCCTATCGCAAAGCCACATATCTAAGAACTGTGATTATATTCAGCCAGTTCAGGCTCTGTGGTGGGCATTCGCAAATGAGCATTCAGGACTTACAGAGGTTGAATCCAGTTTCACTCTGGCTCCTTCCTTCCCTCCCGCCCCGCCCCATCCCCCTGTCTCTCTCTTTCTGTGTCTCTCTCAGACAAGGAATGCCACCAACATTAGATTCTAACCCACTGGTTGCTAGTGATTGTATTAAACATGATTTCAGAGAGAATTTAATGAGTGTGTTGGTGCCGGCCCTTGTGAAGCCGACATGCTCTCTTTTGTGACTGTGTACTTGTTCCTCGAGGTGTGGCGTCTGAGAGAGTGGCTTTCTGCTACATAACATTCAAGGAAAGGGCTAGCATACTTCGGTGATGTACAGTGGAAGTGTTAACATGGAATGTGGAACTTGTGGTGGAGCAATGGACAGAACAGACAGAGGCAGGGATGATGGGAACACCAAGGCACCGTGTTTTTGTTCAGAGTGCAGTCTGCAGTGATTTGCACTTTGAAGACGCTTCATGATCCACCCACAGAAAATCACAGCTCAGATAAGAAATAGGCTGCACACGTTCAGTCGACACTGCTCAGTGACAACGCGCAGCATAACTGAAACAGCTGTGAGTCAAAATGATTCAGTCTACATTGTGACAATCGTGCCTCTGTTTCATACCTAAAAAGATTTTTCTCTCCTTCGGAGTATTCTGTTTTCATAGCACACAACATGCAATCTGAAATGCCAGGGATTCTTTTTTTATTTTTACTTGAATTCATAAAGCTGCTTTTCCTGTGACAAAGTGAATCCTCATCAAACACTTTAAAGACATTTTCAAGGGCTTGATTTTTATCTGATTTCCATATGTCTGACCGTGGCTGCTAAACTGCAAAGCCTTTAATGGGACTCTCAGAAATTACTTTTGTTGCTTTGTTAACAACAACAACAACAACACAGGAAACTTTGTACACTTAAAGAGAAAAATACGCTTCGAAAAAGTAAACAGACTGGACAGCAGAGATGTAAAATCCATATAGAATGACCTCTTGTCAAGTAAACAGTTTTTATAGTCTGTTGTGTTACCTAATAGCTTTGGTGAATGGCAAACATATCAAACAAAAATATAATAATTAACAAAACTAAATGCTCATATAAAAAAAACCTAATTATGTGCACACCTGCCTAAATACAGGTATTTGCATACAGCATTGCAAGTATTAGAGGACATTGTGAAGCATTTTGTTCTTTTTAAAAAAAAAAGAAAATGAAAGGATTGATGACATCAGATTTGTGTGTTTCATTCATGAGAGCGGAAGATTGCTTCAGCTCAAACATTCACTCACGCAGACAGGTAAACCATTGCCAGAGTGCTGACCGTCAGTCATCATCACCAACCCTGTAAGCACACAGCTGACTGCAGGCTGCTACTTATAAATGAGCTCAATGCAAAACCACCAACAAGATGAGCTTTTTCAGGACAAAGCAACTGAACCTCATACTCCCACACAAGTCCTGAAATTACATTTAAAGTTTTTTAAAAAAACAAAACCCATCCCACCTCAACCAGATATGCGTCCATTCTCTGACCTCCCAAAATACCCAAGCCTGCCCAAGAAAAAAGGAAGAGAGCACATATACATTGAAAATGAGACAAATTAAATGGCACCCAGAATAAGCAATATTGTCTTTTTTTCTATCCTACTGAGAATCTGTGTATTGCAATGATAGATTTTGGCAGAGCATTCATGTTTGAAATGTGTAGGTCTGAAAGAATAAAATGAATGGAACTGCAAAAAAGAAACTATTATATTGTTTATATTCTTGTTTGGGTTTGCTTGAGATAATATACTTAAATACTTTGAATATTCAACAAAAAAAGGCTTTTTCATGATGTTTTTCAACATCTGTATCCATTTGAATTCATGTGATCCCTTCACAAATCACACAGGAAATGAACAATTTCATGTTTATAAATTAGTTTTCTGGAAGTAGCATGGATATTATCACAAGGAAATGTGTTTTCACAATGATATACTTTCCAGTATCATCACTTACTTTTACTGCCAATGGAAGATGTCAGAACGAGACATTTACCAATGTTTTAAAGGTAAGGCAGAAAATGTAATTCACAATCATCCTTGCCTTTTATAGCGAGTGATGACTATGAAGTGAATGTGGCTGTGATTCTGTTTGTGCGTGTGTGTGTCTTTGTTCTGTAGTGGCAGAAATATCTCTTTGTTGTGAAGAGGTTCATGCTAATTGCAGCAGTTACCCATCTATGAAGGATGCCACTGGCTTAAGCATTAGTTACTGTATTAGTGCTGCCTCAATGGTGTTGGTGAGCAGATTAACACCTTGTCATTACTGCTGAATGGCAAAGGTGCAGTCTGTCAATTTTTAAAATTCACAGTCAGTAGTTAAAATATCTAATACCTGACCCAATAGCAATTCAGAGCTAAAAGAAGTACCCAAAGTCTACAGAAAAACTTTGCCCCCTGGTTCATGGTATTCAGTTGTACATGTGACAAGTTAAAATGGTGATTGCAGTCCATTCCTCAAGTTGATACTATCTATGTGGCATTTAAAAGTAACACTGTTAGTTTTGTGGAGCCTACTGGTTCCCCTTCCCTTATGAAACCCCTTCTATAATAGAGCACTAGTCTTCACTGTCATGCTCCTGTGCTCAAATGTTCCTCATGCCCTACAGCCAGTGAGTCATTTCTTCTGCTCTCATCTCTTCCACCTCCAGCATGCTCCTCCAATCAGCTCAGTTCCAAACCACGTTGGGAGTTAAACATCTCCTCCAGTATTGTATAGGCAAAATATAAACAAGATAAATCTTTTTCTTCTTTATTGTTGTGCAAAAAGCACAAAAGAAAATATCAACTAAAACAAGCTGGTTTGCCAGGAGCGATGAAAAACAAAATTAAATAGGAAGGATATATCTTTTACAAATCCCTCGGTCTGCTCCACTGTCACACAATTCTAAAGTGTCCATTACACTGGCACACACTCCTCATATCCTGACACATCTACCATACTTCTGATTCTAACTCAGTTTACAGTTACACACTCCCAACAACCCACAGTACTGTAAAACACTCCTGATATCCCAAGTACCTTTCACTTTCACCCAATAACCAACCATTCTCCACGATAAAACGTTGCTAATATTCAGACTTTACTGTACAACAGTAACTAATGTACACACTTCACCATAAAAACACCTCTAATGTCTCCATTTTACTGTAAAAAAAAACAACCCTAATGTCCCCACTTTATCCTAAAACACTTCTAATGCCCCACTTTATAGTAAAATAGTCATAATGCTCCCCTGTATGATGGCAATTAATGTGATCTCTGTAGGATTTCACTCTCACATACCCTCAATACACTCCTTAAATTGGTATAGGGTAACATCTTCTATTATTACCCTATACCAATTTCCAAGCATTTGAACAATATGTGACATATTCTGACCCCACCAAATATTTAACATAAATTAATATATCCCCCAAATTAATTTCTCTATCCGTTAAGGTAGTTCTACACATTTGATGTTTCAAGCCCTTTACAGAGGAGTGTGTGTGTGTGTGTATGTGTGTGTGTGTGTGTGTGTGACAAGTCCTACTCCTGCTTTTGGTCATGTTCCTACTGATGTTGCTACATTATTTCCTATGCATTAAAGCACAACTTCTATTTCATGAATCACTAAATTCAACATATTCACAAAGTAGCCATGTTTGGAGTGTATGCTAATTAAGAGAAAATTACTGCAGTAATAACCTTGAAAACCCTGAAAAGAAAGAGCATTTAAAAATGGGGCTTTCTCTGGAGCTCCCATGGTTATAAAAATAAATCATGCTGTGGAAAAAAAAATCATCCCAGGAAGGCGGACCCCCCTTCTTCCAACGCAGGATAAAAATATGGACTGCAAACTGAACTTTGTAAGACTGATACGTCTGCTACAAATTAAAACTAGTGTTGTAGTTTTTCTTCTGATTTCTTTGTTTTATGTTGTGTTGGTGTATCTTACCTTAGAAGATAAGGTTTGGTATTGTCACACATTTGTTTATTTTATGATTGGTTCTTATTTTGGGTCATTGGAACTTCATGTATTTGTGTTAGTTAAATGCAGCTCCTTGCTCATTCCTATTGAGAAAATGGTGATCCAATTGATGATTAATATCTTTCATGATAATTATTTTATTACATTAAAATCATATTTCACACATTGGGTAACTGAGGAGTGTTAGCACTTGTGATTGATATTCAGAGTGCCAGACATTCAACCAGGGCATTAACACCCAATAGTGCTTGATGAAGAAATTGTTACTTTCATTAACTTCTAACTTCCCTGACAACAGAATGTGATTTGGGCTGCAAAATTATAAAGATTTTGACATGCAAATTCATTAATATTCCCCTGTCACAGCAGGAAGCCCAGACCAATGAGAAGCACACCTTGACCTGGGAATGTGACCAGCAGAAGAATGCCATTGCAGGAAATGCACGGTGGCTTGGTTTCTTGGAAACCCCAGACAAATCATCTCCATCCTGAAAATGGAAATAGTGGACTAGCAAATCAGATATATTACAGTCTCCCTCCCTGTGATCCTCCATGACTTGTCTACACAAGGCTTGTCACACCACAGATGTGTCTGCATTAATAGCTTCTGGAGCGTGCTATAAGATCAGATTCTGAAACATGTCTCCTTTAGTTAAACTGAACACAGAAGCACACTGGGGTGTCCCTTCAGCATGCACAGAAATGCCATACAGCGACCATGCCCAACGCATGAATCACCTTTAGAGTAGACTGTGGGGGGTAGTGAAAATCCTAATAACAAGGAATTCTTCACAAATAGATAAACACAAACTTAAAAAATAAACGAAACTGAAAGAATGTGATTTAAATCATGCAGGCAAAAATCACAGAGAATTACAATTCTATGGATTGTAGTATCACAATCAACAACGAAAGTTAAAAACTTAAATTATTTTTTTCATCGTTGAGAATTCCCATACCCTCTTAAAATAGAAAAGCCCAGGGAGAAGTGGAAAAAGTCGAATGGTATTTCTGCATCTTGTTGCACGTACAGTGTGTTCTGTGACATTCGGGACACAGTTAACATTTATTAATAAGAATGTCACATCGCTGTGTGACTAAGGAAGCAATAATAAATCCTCTGGGTTTAATGCAGGCCAGAAGCTGAGTAGTGAATGTATTGTGCAAATGCATTTTAAAAATGACTAAAAAAATTGATACATTTTTGTAGTTGCAAATAGAATACAGGATTAGGACATTGAGTATAAAAATGATACTTAACTATGATATGTCTCATCCTGCAAAATGACTGTTTTTGTCTCACTGATTTCTGCACAGAGATGCATAGAAACTTCAAGGAAGCTGGCAGCATAACTATTTGCATCTGCTGGAAGCATTTAAAGAGACTGGGAAAGGATCCTTGGAATCATTTAATGCATGTTATGCCCATGCACCCCTTTATCTAAATTAGCCATTGAGTCGACTCATTTTTTTAAACTTGGACCAACTTTTTTGCATTTTTGTCACCTACCTATCAAAAGTGGATCTGGACATACCCTAAACTTGCTTGTGCTATGAGCATAAGATCACTAGCTTTTTTCTTCACTTGCTATATGTCTGTATAAAAAACAGTGTATGCCAGCTTGAGCTGGAAAAGATCAAGCAGATTTCTTATCCAAATTCAATGACAACTGTGATTCAGTATTCACTATGCATGGCTAACCAGAGCCAGTGAAGACTGAAGTGTCTCCTTCAATGGGGAGTTGATAGATTAAATATTAAATACAATCAGATATTTTTTTTCCTTGATAAGAATGTAAAAATGTTATTCTTCTAAGTCAAAATATAAAATAATTGTGCTGTTTTTGAAATTTGTTTTTCTTTGTTATAATGCTTTGCAATTGTTTAAAGATGAGAAACTGTGCTTGTGCTTGAGAAACTGCTCAAAAAAATTCCTTTTAAAATGCCATTAAATCAACAATAAAACTGTTAAAAATAGAAATGTTTCACGACAATCACAAGGGAGCTGCATAAAAAATATATAAATTGAGGCAGATAGTTTTATTTTCTAACTGCTCTTAAGTAGACATACAAATGCCTTTGTGTAGACTCACAGACCGCATACCAGACAGCCATGCTGCTATCCCCTCTAAGCAAATTGCATGCTTCACTGCAGTTTTATAGACACAGTCCTTTTTTGCTAGACAAGATTTTAATAATGAATAGACTCACATTTGTTTTGAAAAATTGCTTTGCAGTTGGTACACTTTGGTATTAATGAGCATTTAAAATCACTTCTATTTCCTATCTGAAGCAACAACTCCACTTAATTGCTCCAAACATGGTTACTTCTGTCATATTTAATCAGGTCATCAAGCATCATTCTGAAGCTGGATTTCTGATCACCAAACATTTGCAAAGTATGAAGTAAAAGAACATTCGGAGACCCATGAAAATTCCAATAAGACTTCCAATAAGGCACATTTACATTAATGTTATGAATGTGAAACAATGAGAAGTCAAATTATAAATTAATGAATAAATAAAATAAACCATCAAGCCTTTCTTTTTTGTATATGAACCCTCAAAAATGTTGAGAGCATGATGCACCTACCCGCCTTGGATGATGAACTTCAATTCCCCGTCTGAACCTGCACTCACACTAACTGAGGAGATTAGTAAAGCGTTATGTATTACGGAAAGTCAGAAAGTATTGCTACAAGGGTTCCATTTCATACATACTCATACACACATGTTTACAACATGTCTCTGAGATCAGTGGATGGCAGCAGACAAGTTCTCTCATTAATACACTTGTCTTAGTCTTGTTAGGGTGCCTTCAAAAAAAAGGATACTTTTTCTCACACAAAACAATTTTGAGGTCAGGGCTGAGGTCAGCAAAACTCAGCTGGAAATCTTCCCTAAGAAATGAAAACTGCAATGGTGAGAAAAAGGCCATGAAAATTGCGGCGAAGGATTTTTTTTTCCATTACGAGAATGCACCTGGTAATTGTTCGAGGGTAGCGAGGGATGTCCTATAAAATTTTCTTTAGGAAACCTTACGCCAACCACCCTACAGCCCGGATAAGACTTCTTTTTGTTTTGTTTGAAGAGCGCATAATTCTTCGGGGGGGGGGGGGGGGGGGGGGGGGGGGGGGGGGGGTTAGAGAAATGGAAACACCGCCTTCAGAAGTGTAGAGACCTAGATGGAGGGTATGTCAAGAAACAATAGCCTCACGTTTTGATATGTTTGTTTAATAAAGGTTTTTATGATTTTTTTAGCAATACTTTTTGACTCGCTCGTATGTCTTTTTGTAGGTTTAAACCACTTGCACATACAAGTCCCATTGGTCTGAGAAATGGGAGATGGGGGAAGAGGCCTTTTCCATTTGAAGAGGGGAGTGTTCACTTTATGGTTTTTTGTGGAACCTCATTTAAATAAAACGAATATTGAATATCTGGGAGTGTATGGCAGCACCCACCGATAGCATATATGCTTTAATTGCTTTTCCTGCCTGGCCAATGTCTTAATTTGTAAAGGTTTTGGGAAACATGCATTTAAGTGCTGCCATGAGATTTCCTTTGAACTAATGCTGCACATCACAGAGCTCAGGTTTGGTTTGCAGCGAAGCCATCTGATTTGTCTCCAAAGTCTTTGATTTCAATTGGTAGATGTTTAGTCCAGTTAACAGGTTATTGGAATGGAATTAATGGATTTTTTTTTTCATCTCTCTGGACTCTAAAGCGTGTTATAGTTGTTTTTGGCAGCTCATCAATGTGCTCCAGAGGGCATAGCACATGGACAAAAACCAAAACGTTCATGGAATCACTGGGAATAGTTTTTAAAAACCATTTACTTAACTTTAGGTGAAGCAACCCATACAACAACAGATGCATACACATACAGGATTCATGGATGTAGTGCTCAGACACACTCATTTACAAAAGGTCTCCTGGCACCAGTATAATAGAGCATCCACATCTTAGTAAGTAAAGCACTCGCATGACAAATAACCTCTTAATTCAAAACTTATTTGAAGTGATTGCATTTTTGGTGTTGACAGGGAGGTTTTTTCCACCGCCTAGGTACTAGGACAGATGGGAGTCGTGCTCTTGGGTATCGACTAGTTCCTTATGGTGATAGAGCTGCCAGCCTAACCAGGGTGTAGGACTTGACCAGAGCTTGTATGCAGGAGGACCGTGATCTGTCCTGAATCTCATGTGAGCAGAAACAGAGAGCATGGAAAAGAGGTATCATACATGAGAATCTGGGGAGGTTGAACGCTTCTCAAACTGCAGGATATTAGATCATTTGAGGGGGTCTTATTGCAGAGGCAGACAGCCCAGATGGAAATTAGTTGCTATAGTTTAATCAGAAAAAGACATAGACCTACACTGGCTTAGTCTCTTGTGAGAAAAGGGTTATTTCCACATTCATGAATTGAAAAATGGGGAGGGGAAAATGCTGGTGTCATTAATGGTGATAGAGAGGTCCTCTGGGCAGGCCTTTCCAGGTAGGTAAAGCAGCTCTCTGTTGTCAAGGTTATGCTTCAGGTAGTGGACAGAGGAGAGACAGAGCTCCGCTGCACAGCTCAGCAAGGGTGGTGAGGTGGAGGTGGTGGTGAGCAGTGCTGAAGGCAGCAGAGATTACCAGGATGATATGTATGAATGACAGGTTCCCTGCTCCGGCAGTGTGAGGAGCATCACACAGTTAATGAGAGGAGAGGGATTGGTAGCAAGACCACAGAGACAGCCTGGGGCAGGCGTGAAGCAGTGGGGCATGGAGAGCAGAAAGAGTATTTTCACAATCTCTGACTCCCCCCTCTCAAACAAATTCTCCACATACCATACATTGCAATACATTGTTGCATATATATAAAACAGATGTGATATAACCAATATATTCATAAACATATAGAACAAATGATGAAGCGTTATGTTCAAGGTACTTCCATGAACTTCATCTCCACTCTCTTCTTCCATTTCATGAACATTTCTTAGACTGCAATAAGGAGGTAGGTTTAGCTGGAGGGGCATTTAAGAGGCTCACGATTCTCACGTCTCATGCACACATCACAATTACTACAAGGTGCATCAGCACTGAAGAATTCCACCCTACTTTGACTGACAGCAAGTTCCTTAGAGTGCACCTCATCTCAGTTGTACACCTCACTTGAAATGTGACCCATAGCTAATACAGTTAAATGATTGCCATCTGCTGCATTGTTCTAATTAGTGCTTTATTTCCACATGATTGACACATATTGCCATGCTTCATGCATAGCAAATAGATAGATATGCTTATTATAAGAGCAACTGTAACTTGAATCTTCAGTTTATAACGTATCTACCGTCAATATTGCTTGTGTTGTCATGCTTCATTTTTATTTGATTGTGTTTGTGTGTTTTTGTTTCTTTTTGTTTCCCCGGTCCATGTGCTTTTGTTTTCCCTTCCCTCGTGTTTCTCCATGTCCTTGTTTCCTTGTTACTCTCCTACCTTATTGCCCATTTGTTTCACCTCCCCGCTTGTTCACCTGTGTCTCATTTGCTTGTTTGTGACCTAGCATTTATACACCGTTTGCTCTCTTGTTCATTGCCAGTTTGTCTCAGTGTGTTTTCACCTATCTTGCTACCAGCCTTGTTCCTGTTGTTTCTGCCTGCCTGCCTGTTTTGATTCTGCCTGTTTTTTGGATTTCCCCTTTGATTATTCTCTGCCTCGTGCTTCGACCACTGCCCGTTTTCTCTCTGGGACAGTGATTTTTGCACTTTTGCCATGTCTTCCTGGTTTTTGACCCTGTCTATCGCTGACCTTGATTTTGACTCCTGTGTCTGCTTAATACAATTATGCTTATTATTGTTCTGCATTTGAGTCCAGCCTGTTTTGTGACATCTACACTGTACAAAATGTGTGGGATTGGAGGAGAGTAGGAAAATAATACATATTTTATGAGCTAAATTAACTTGTTAGATTTCACACTAGAAGCTGAAAATCTCTGTGATGTAGGTATTTTAATCATAGCTATTTCATGTAGGAATTCTCATGCCGCTCATATGAATCAATTCATATTTCATAAAATGGAAAGTATTTTATGAAAGTATTTCTGGCAAATATTCAGAACTGTGCTGATGCTGCTGTTTTACATTAAACATTTTATATCATTTGTCTTGCAGAGCTACTTTAATGTGCAAAGCAAATTCCCTTCAAGGACAATACATGATTTATCTAATCATGTTTTTACCCTGGTTTTGGCAAGATCAAATGGCATCATTAGCAAGAGCAGACTAGCCCATCAACTACTGCACCGAGGGGGAAAAGAAAACAAAAAATAATATAACATGTTTGTTATAATGCATAACAAAATATTTCCCAAAAGTCACAATGTGGTCTAGCAGGCAGCAGGCTGGGACAAGAAATTAAATGGTACAACTAGTTTGTCACGATAGAAAACAAACAGGAGTTTCAGTGGGCAGTGCCTGAACATGCAGCCTACATGTGTCGCACTGACAGAGACAGAGTGGAGTGAAAAAATTAAACTGGGGGGAAAAAATTGGTTTTCTTCCGAGCAGCCAAAGGGAGTGTGCAGAATTCAGCAGGAAATGCAGAGCTCTACGGTGCCCAAGGCAAGCTGACCTATCAGTGATTAATGCAGACTTCTATTCTCCACGGAGAATCTCCATCAAACGCTCTCTGTCAAAAATAGCTCCTGTTTTCCTTTTATGTACGTGCGTCTGTCTGTCTTCCTGCCTGCGTTTTTGTCCTTCTAGGGGTCTGTGTGCTTATACTGTTCTCTTATTAACCTCTGCAATTAATCTGTGAGGACTGCATCATTGTCTGATGCAGATGGTCCCACCCACAAAACAAGGCATAGGAAATCAATACCTTCAAAACATGCCATTATAGTTCTGCTAAAATATACTTTTCCCATGCCATGTACACTAAGCTAACTTTATTGGTTTGAGATTAATTCAAAGCAAAATGGCAGTATTTCACTTAGCTTTCCTCTATTGTAATAGGGTTAGCAATTGCACTGGTGCAGTATGGTGATTCATCCTAGTTAATTGGCACTGAGTCAGACAAACTTGAGCAGAGCAGTCATTTTCCTTTGGCCTGTGGATAGAGGCCACCTCACAGACAGTTAGGACATGCAGTCAGGGAGGGTACAATAGGAACCACCTACCTTCAGAAAAGCCATCAGAAACAAATCAATTACATATTGCATGATTGTTCATTACTCTGTATCTCCCCAACTAGTGTCTAATGTAAAAGAACATATATAAGGTTTAAGAATTTAAGGGAATGGCTTGGGATGGTAATGTATGTGGTTTAGAAGGACATCCCCTGAAGGGATAAAAGTTCTGTGCCTTCCCATGAACCTCTCGTATGGGGTTTCAATACACATGTTAAAGTTTTCTTTGTACTGAGATTATTAGTGTTTCATCTGGAACGGGTGAGATGCTTGATTTAGTGGCACAGGCTGATACCTCATCCCACATTTTCTTTTGAAGGTTTGTTTCATGTTTGTCTGTTTGAGCCATTGCAATTGGAAGTTCTCCTCTGGCACACATGCATCAGTACTCACTGTGCATTGACCTCAGTGAAGTCAGGTAAGGCAGAGAGACAAACCCTACGCCCGACTTGCCTGCTGTGATGACATGCCTCTGTCGTACAGTCTCCCAGCATCAGGAGACAGTATGTGACTGGACTTCAGCACCTTCATTCCTGTTTATGCCCTGTATTTGACTATCTGAAAATAGTCAAATACAAGCACTCGAAATTAAACACATTATAAGCAGGTAGTCGCAAACACAGTAATATCAGAACATGCATGCAGCAATCAGAAATGATTTGTCTGTGACTTTACAAGACTCCACCTAAGGCTATTCTATGACAATATATAATTATGATCTAATCTGTATCTCTCAATGAAGCTCAGAATCAGTCTGACTTAATTTGCATGGAGATCATTTTTTGAAGGTGGGGGAATGGGTTTAATTTGACTCATCCTGTGCAGAACAAGTAATATGTATTTTCAAGGCCAATTCATAATGCCTGGTACATCAAACCAAACTCACCCTCTGGGTTTGATTTTTTTTTTTTTCAAACTGAACCACCTAGATGCCTTTTAAGTTCAGGAATTGAAAAGAGTTTCTTCACTGCTGCCATCACCTTGATCACTACACCAAATGTAAATATAGAGATAAATTGCTATCGCCCCCCTCTACCCCCATAAGACATGCATTAGTTTGCATAGCAGAGAGATGCCTGTCCCTACAGCACCCCGTGTTCCAATCAAAGGCTTTTACCAGAGGAATAGGCAGTAGAACTATGAACTGTCAGGCTCTTCTGAGCTGGTGCAATGTGCAATGCACTCCCATGCACTCATGAACCAGACATCAGTCAGACCACATCGCAAACATCTGAAAAACCTCTTCTGCTGAAACAAAAAAGAGAATATACCACATTCTGATACTCTAGTTCTACTTGTTTATATATGTGCATTTATTTCAAGGTTATGTTTCCTGTATGTTTTTCAGTGGCTAGCTAGGGGAGTGTTGATTGATGAGTTGTGTGAGAATAGGGAGAGCTGGGTAGAACAGGGGTTTGCAGTTGACTATGATATTAGGGTAGAGAAGGTGAATGGAAACAGAGGCAGCTCAGGGGGACAGGCTGTGACAGGGGGCTAGAATAAGGTACTCCAAGACACTTACTCTGTGGAATCTCAGCCATCTAAGGGAGCAGCAGTTTTCTTTCTTGATCATCATTTCATTTTTTCATTTGTTCTGTTTTTTTTTTTCTCCTTTTTTTGCTGGATGTTTTGTCCTTACATGACCCTGTGGTAGCTGTGCACCTGCTGTGGGAAGGTACCAGGTTTGGGAAGTCATGTCTGAACAGAGTACAAGTAAGAAGACTACATGGTGGGAGTGAGGGGACAGAAGAGAGGCCTGGAGCTGGGCTGGAGGTGGCTGTGCCCCCTGTAGAGAGGAGCAAAGTGTGTGTGCTCTGTGGTGAGATGGCTCTACTATGTGTGCCACCCAGAGGCTCACTGTCTATTCACACACAATTATGATCATATATCCAGTCACATTTAATTTCTTCTCAGTATGTTTATCACACACTGAATTATGTACATAGTGCAACAATACATATATTTACTTCACTATTATGTGAAGTACAGTGTATAGTAAGATGTTAACTTACTCTGGGACATAAGATAAAGTAGGCAGGGAAAGGGAGTCGAAACCAGTGTGTCTGATACATGCACCATCAGGGCATTTTTATATGAATTTTGCTTTATTCTTTTGCATCTTCTGCCATCAAAATGCAGAGAGCGACATGATTTAATCACTGGAGGTGACGTTAAGCCCTCTCGGTGTGAGTGACTGCACATGGGGCAAAGCGCTCGCTTGGCTGTCGGTGGGGTGTGGAACCAGCCTGCGAAGGCTGCCACATCCCACTTCAAGCATGTCTATCAAAGAGACGTTGTAATTGCATCCCTTTATGATCACAGAGCAGCGCAGCTCCCCAGAGACCCTGCGTCATACAGCTACCCGTGCAGCCCACAGGTCTAGCCTCCTTTAACAGATCACTGTAGTTGAGATGTGTCATCTTACATCTGAAATGCCTACTTTCTTTTGTCTGCATTTTGTCCAGGGTTTTTGCCAGCTTGGGGCTAATATATATCCTGTCTTTGTTTTTGCACTGCACACATTCTAACTCTGCTAATTGCTGTGCTTCAGCACTGATTGGCCTCAGTTTTCCGCTGGCTCTTCAACCCAATAACCTGCCACTGAATCACTGCAGAAAATGCTGAGCTGTAAATAGATGGCAAGGATTCCCTCAATAAGCCATTGCGCTAGGACAAAGATCACAACACAGGAGAGAAAACATACATTCTGATAGTGACAACAGATATAAAGGGCAAACTAATGGTACTTTTAGCAGCTCCTCAACAAGCCAGGAAGCAATTTTAAAAGGGTGAGGAGTGTTTTGAAAATGCATTCTCTTGTTTTGTTTGACTGCAAACACTTCCTTGTTCTCGGGGGAGATTGCAAGTCTGCGTTCATGGCTTCTTGAAAAAGACCAGACCATTTCTGCACTTCGATGCAGAGATGGGAATACCGATTTTCCCACTTCCAATGAATGTAATCTATCTGTACAATTAGAGGGTAGGAGCTGCGCCTTGGAGGAATTTTCACATTTCACATTCTGCTCAGCTTACCGCTTTACCTTTTTCAGTGCCAGCTTAAAAAAATTGAGCTGTATATTTTTACCACTTTCTTGCTCACAAGGTGCAGCAGCTAGCTCTCGTAAGATGAAATGGACCACAATTTTTGTAATAGTCCTTTGCAGTGGTAAACACAACATGAAGTGTCAGCTGATTTTCCGGTGAAGTGTCAGCTGATTTTCTGGTCAAAAGTCAAAATGCACTCAGTGAGTATATATGTGATTATAGTCCTATCCATATGTTGCTGAAAGTTCTGGTTTCGGGAAAGTTTAAAAAAAGTTGAAATATCTTTGCAACAACCTCACCCCAAGCAAATTACAAGTTGCAGGAAGGTTTTGTACAAGCCTCTAACCCTTACTGTTTATCCGCCCCAGCCTGGTGACTAATTGATAGCACTCGCACTCCAGGACTCCATACCCCCAGTGTAAGAGCTGGAAGGAGGTCATGAGGTTTAGGACCCTGTTATGCGCTAAAGTTATTACTGCTGTGCCAACAGAGTACGGACAACTTAATGAGCCCACGGATTGTTCTGCTTTTCCATCACTGCGGGACACATTGGTGAGATTTGAATGTTGCAGAGAGGCAAACGAGATTTTGCTCATACCTTTGGGGAATATGGCTCGAGCCATGACTTAAACAGGCTCCCACAGCCCCTCGCCAGACTCCTGGAGCATATTAACACCAGCTCATATGAATATTGCTTCTGCCACATATATCCACTCCTTCCAGCAGTTCTGTTCATTACTCAGGATGTAAGTGAATGAAAGAAGCGCCTAAATGGCACCCTTGCTTGGATAATGGTGGAACAGAATCACACTTGAAAATGAATTTATTCTGGCTAGCATTTGTAAGGAAGTAAGAGAGTGTACCTAATATGTGCTGGGGGCTATAGGTGGGCTTATCTGAATCGCTGTGTTCAGGAATGTAGGGGGGAGGCAGTTCTGTACTAATAACAGAAGGGTAGAAGAATGGTAGTCGTGAGCTCCTTTGTTCTAATGCAACAGAGGAGATTAATATGCAGCTATCTTTCAGATGCAAAAATTGGCAGGTTCATTAATGTTAATGTCTGTGTGGGCACATTTTGGTAACGGTGACTTGATCCAGAATCAGCCCCATGCGGGCTTTGCTAAACATTGGTGACACACATTGAAAGATTGTGGAGCTCTCTTCCGTGTGATAATGGCATAGATGATTACATGTGAAACATATGAAAGGTAGAGTGATTCCACTAATTCTTTGCATTTTTCCTCATCAAAATCTAAATTGACAGGCAATGAGAGTGTGTTTTCTTTGGGGTTGCTACTGGTGGAATCCTAACTCTTGTTCTTCCTGCCATGCGTGGTTGGCGAGGGTTGAATGTGTGGGCTTGGGGTTTGCTCGACAGAGAGCATCACGCCTTACCCACAGGACAAGCTCAGGACTGCCAAATCCCATCGTCTCACAGCATCACAAGCAGTATCCTCTAACTTTGATATTTAAGTCTCTGCCGCTGGGAATGTTTCTTCTGTTATTTGCCAGAAATTCTGAATTCTTCAGCAAGGTATTCCCCATGAGAAAGGGAGGGAGTGAGAGATAGGGAGAGAGAGAGAGAAAATAGTGGCCATACCATTTGATGTGTGTGTCCCTGGAAAGAAGGGGTGGTAAAAAGCAGGAGGTTAGTACTCAAACACCACCGGAGTGCAGAGAGAATCCCACTAAAGATATTAGACACTGGAAACTCACTGTCTGTGAGAGGGATGCAACTCACATGCAGCATGTGGTTGAATGGCCCAAAATGGAGTCTGTATGGGACCAGAATGCTTTACTGTTGCTGCTGCTGCTGCACCAGCGTAGGCCCCACTACCTCATTTTCACCTAATCTCCCTGTTTAATGCATCACCTACAGGTTCCAACGATTGTCTCCTCTCCAAAAAGGCAATGAGACTAAGCTGAGACTGAAAGACTAAGCTGCTACCAGTCTAGGGAATTTGAAAACCTGTGATCAGTATTTTAAAAATTCTAATATTAAGAAATCGCAAGTGGGGTTTTCAAGGAATAAGAAAATTTTGTCCTGGTCGAGCAAGACAAACATGAGCCATTTATATATTTTCATAGGTTTGCACACACTGCAGTGCATTTCACATACCCACAAGCCTCATTGCCAGTTTCATTGGGCAAATTAATGTGCCTGATATCTAAAATCAGCAACAACAAAAAAACTATTGATATGTTTGCATACTCTAAACTATATACATACAATTTGTAGTTTACCTTGGATTTGCTTCTCCTTCAGGCATACAATTACATGTTTTAGAGGCCAAAAGGGACTTATTTCATCTTAGGCCATCCCAAAGAAAATCTACCACCATAATTCATGGGCTATCAGCCCAGACCTTGTGTATGTGTCACGTTTATGCCTGCTTGATACACACCACCCAAGGATACACAGTGTCATATATCCATCAGGTGAAGTACATGCTTTTCAATGCAAATCCACTTCATGTAGAAGCTTTGTAGACATTTTGAATGACTTTGCTTTCTCAGGTGTCTCTCTGTGATTCAGATAAGAATCAAAATTGGAATTCAAGTTAAAATAAAAGTTAAATTCATTATTATATTTTTGGTAACATCTTATTCTAAGGCTATCAAACTAATCAGTTTGTTTCTCATTAGTAATAATCTTCTTAAGCATTGTGGTCTTGTGTTTGTTACCATTGGTAAATGATGATGTCAGGGGAAGGTTATTATGGTCACAGGTTTGTCTCAATCAACATTATTGTAGCTCCCATGATGTTACAGACAGGTCATAATAAACTAGGAGGATTTAAGCACTCAATCTGCTGTCAATATTGGGGTCTTACAAATGGAAGCTTGCCTGAAGCCATCAGTTAATACATATATTAACAAATCACAAATAATTCATTATTGATTAGCACATTAATAAATAATGACTTATCAGCAGTTTGCAGTAGGCAATAAAGTATGGCCAGTGCCGTCAGTTTAAATAGAAATTGTTCAGTGCTTCCCAGGAAGTCACTTACATCCATATGACAATGCCATGCAGATACACAATAAAACTGAGAAATTCAAGTGTCAATCATGATATATTATTGTATATCTACTTGGCAAACCTGCACACACAGAGTGACCTCTGGAATTGCACAGATGGTGGTTTGTGGATTTATATCTATCTAGCTCTTCTGTGCTGTATCCCATAATTTTTTCAAGAGTTCAGTTTCATTGCCTTTCAGGAGCAGGGAAATACTTTCCCAGTTTACTTTTTTCTAATCCCTTGCAGTTTGACGGCGTTGAAAATCATATTATAAGTAATGATTGATTGGTTGGTTGGTTGGTTGATTTATCAATTGATAGATTAGTGCGTGTGCTGGGACTGCAGCTGATGGCTCGGTGCCTCGGTACCATGGACCCAGAACGGCAGCAGACCACCGTCAGAGAGGAGACAGGACCACAGCAGTGCGGGCCAGTCAGACAGCGGGGCTTTAACACCCAAGTGGCACACAGCCATGATTGCTGAAGAGATGAGGTGTGAGATTATTAAATGCATAAATTCATAATCCCTCCTCAGTCTCCAGAGAAATGGGTGCGCAGCTGGTTAATACCAGCGCAGTAGGGTTAATTCCCTGCTTCCAACAGCAACAGCATGGAGGGCAATTACACAGCCTCCCAGCGGAACCTTGGGAGAACTCACACTGGCCTCCAATTTGCCCAAGCAAACAGATCTGTAGAAACACCTGAGTCCAGAAGGAGGCTGTTCTAATGAGCCAATTATCTTATAAATTACCTTGATTAATTACCAGAGTGGAAAATGAATGGTCTACCCAGGACAAAACTCACTGCAGTTTAGGAGGAACATCAGGAATTAGCTGAGCTAGTATTTACATTTACATATGTATTTATTTACATTCATTCATTCACTGTTTTGTTCACTTATTCATTTGAAATATTGTGTTATCTAGAGTGACTTAAAAGGTAATCATCACACTATACCCTAAAACAATATATGAACAGAACTGACCAACCAGTAATACAGTAAATGATAGCCGCTTAGCGCCCTGCAATTATCCTGAAGAACAATGAACCTGCATCATACTTACGCGCATAAAGCCTAATATTGCGTTAGAATTATAACATTTCCTGTCTGATTCATCATTCATGGTGATAAATGTGAATCACAAGTGCAAGAAGGGTGAAAGAACTTTATTATACTATAATTTTAATTATCCTTGTTTTTTTAAGTGCAGTCATTATATCACATCTTCAAGGATATGTATAATTGTGTTGTATGAGTATAAGTCAAGAAGTATTGCTACAAAATCATAGAAACCTTCATGAAACAAAAAGATCAAAATGTGAAGCTATTGTTTCTCAAAATATCCTCCATGTAGGTCTATACACTTCTGAAGGCGGTGTTTCCATCTCTCTAACCCTCCCTTGAAGAATTCTGCGCTCTTTGATTTACACCATGACAAAATGGCAGTTTCGGCTTTATCGAGGGACTCAAATCGTGCTCCTTTTAAATGTTCTTTGAGTTTTGGGAACAAAAAGAAGTCTGAAGGGACGAGATCAGGGCTTTAGGGTGGATGGGGTAAGGTTTCCCATTGAAATTCTCGTAGGACAGCCCTTGCTACCCTCGAAGAATAAGCAGGTGCATTGTCATGATGGAAAAAAATTCCTCAGCGCAACTTTCATGGCCTTTTTCTCACCACAGTTTTAAATTTTCTTAAAACGTCTTCATAATAACCCCCCAAATGATTTGGAAAGATTTCCAAATTTCCTCGAGTTTCGTTCAAAATGTGATGTTAGCCCTGACCTCAAAATTGTTTTTTTCCATGGCACAAAAAGTATCCTTTTTTTTGAAGGCACCCTAACAAGACTAAAACAAGTGCATTAATGAGAGAACTTGTCTGCGTACATCCACTGATCTCAGATACATGTTTAAACACATTTTGTTTGGAAAAAACCTGTGTAGGAATGAACTGGAACCATCGTAGCAACACTTTTTGACTTACCCTCGTATTTGAATTACCATGTAGCATGTATCAGCAACCCTGTTCTGTGGAATACCACAGCAGTAACTGGAAAAGCCAAACTGCACCAATGTTCATCAGTGAGACGTGAGACAGCAGGCACCATAACATCTACCATTTTATTCATATCCTCTGGGATTTAGAGCACAGCACATTTCACTCAGACTCCATCTGAACAGACTTTGTTTGAATAGGATTTCAGAGGTACAGAGATCTTTATTTTTTTGGACTGGGCACATATCTGGTATCCTGAGTACACATGCTCTGAATACGTCTAACATCAATTTTACATGCAGAGTGCTCTGAATACATCTAACATTTCTACACACACTGAATCTGATTGCCAAAACTCACTGCACTGCCTTATTTGTCATAGAGACATATGGACATATGGCCATGCCTTTTATCCAGAGAAATCCAGATTATCCAGGATATTGCATGCCTAAAAGTTAAATCTGGAGCGCGAGAAATACAGATAGGTTTCAGAAACACTTCATATTTTTTGGCATATGAAGAAAATGTCAAGTTGAGATAACCTTGGATATCAAACTTATTTTCACTTTCAGAAGCAGAGAAAAAAATATCCTCCTATCTACATAACCACAAACCTCAGGGACATCACATCACCAAAAAGAATCATGTGACAAATATGCTGGTCTCAGCTACATGCAGAGGCCTAAACCTTTATGTTCGCACATCTCAAGGATGACAATCCCCAGGTTCTGCCTCTGTCACCATCCCCAAATGTCACAAAATGTCACAAAAGCCTTTTGCTAAGTCTAGCATAAGGCAAGAATCATCATCACACGGCTTAAGACTGTGTGTCTGTTATCTCTTTTCCTTTACTATCTATCTGTTCCTACACTTTGAATAAGCAACTAACACATGCAAATAAATGTATCTGGTATGCTAAACAAAAGATATTCCCTGTCTTTGTATGTCTGATATTCAGCTCTTCAGTGCTTATTTTAATTGCAAGCCATCAGTTTCATGCATCTGAATTGTCATTCAGTTAATTATTGTCTGGCCAAATAATCCATAAAATACACTAATAAGACAGATAAAACCGGTTCAGTGATTCAATGAATTTCAAGATCATTCTAACACCTATCAGGCTATCAGCAAATTTCCTGCCATCAGCAAGTCTAGTTAAAATTCAAGTTGTATTCTAAGGCCATATTAACTCTATTTTTCTTTCACTCCAAGCATGACTTTGCTTGCTGAGAAGTATTGTGAATATCAGTATTTGATTGGGGAACAAACCTCAGTAAACCAAATGTAAAGATTTGAGAAGGACTGCAGCATATAATATTCCTGAAGCATTTACTTTCTCTCTCCCCTTAGAAACAACCCTTCAACATCAATGATACACGCGTTTACACACACACACACACACACACACACACACACACACACAGTCTGATGCTGGAATGTGAAGAAAAATCTCAATAAAAGTTAAAGTATCTGGAGATTGAAATTTTCTGCAATTCCTATATTCTGTTAAGTAATCTTGCTTGGTCCAGGCCAAAAAACTTGCTGATAGCTGGCACAGTGTCAAAGAATTCTGTTTTCTCATTTTCGTTTTTTCCACATGAATGACAAATGAATGGGTACAACAAGCGTATCTCTTAGAGCATCTGGAAATACAGAACCACACCAGAAAACCAAACATTCACACTTGGTGTAAATGTGAGCAACTAACTGATTTCTTCTCATGTGTAATGCAATTAAACATAGCTCTGTCACCCCCATTAGATCAGTCCAAATAGACAATGTCATTCAAACAATCTTTTGCCTTTTATCTTTTATTCATGTTTTTCCAATGTACGTATGTTTATGGTTATGGTTGTCAAGTCTAAATGATCTTTGTATGGTTATTTTTAGAGAGAGGTTAAGGTTGGATTTGGGCTCCAGGATTGGGCTGGAAATCATTGTGATATATCATGTGAATGAGCAACACTTCTTTGGACTGGTTTGGCCTTTTTGGCTTGAAATCTGCCTTTCTGAGTTATTCTCAGTCCATAAACTACCACCTAAAAAGCTGGCAAGGCTCCTGTTTTTGTAGCCATTTCAATTCCTCTCATTGGTCTACCATCACCCACTGTCAGGTGAGGATGAGAGGTATCAAAATGTTTAATGCGATGGGGAACAATCAATAACTACAGAAAACAGACCAGTAAGCATTATTATTCACCAAGGCTATTCAAACAGTTGGAAGTACTTAAACCTCTCCTTTTTGTGAGATTTAGAAGTCCAGGGGGAGCACAAAAATATCAGACCAAAATGCTTTATTTTGGTTTTGTTAAAGCTTCACTTGAAGTATAACAAAGAATAAAACATTTCTAGCACTAAACCTCCTTTGTGCCTTTGATGAAACAGTTCCTCTATTGTTAGATTCCATCACATACCCTCAGATGAATATGTGCCCCTACCTTGCAGGAAACAGACAATAGCAATGTGTTTTGCAAGGTCGCTGTGGCCTTTGCTTGCTACAGATCACCCTGGAGACACTTACAGATTTTAGATATAGTCTCTGTCCATAAAAGTAAAGCAATAGCTGCTTTTGTAATGGGAGTAAAACTGAATTGTATTTATGTATTTATTTTATTTTATTTATGTATTTATTTGTGGCATGCTGGCAAACTGATATAACGGGGATTTCTTTGGAGACATAGTCAAAGTTTAGACAGTATGAACACTGGCATGGAAGCACAAGTTTAGCTACCTCATGTTGGAATGAGGTTCCAGATTCCTAACCAACCACAAGATCCCCCCACCCCCCGGTTTGATCAACCAGGAGGCAGTGCTTGATGTATGACAAATTAATGTTAATACCATTGCACATATGTAAAAACCGTTAATACAGAAAATTCGGTTGTATTCATCTTCAATAATCCCAGCATAAACCCACTCCCCCTAATAGAAAATGTGGATACAGAAATTCATTCAATGATACGTAAGCTGTGTATCATAGCGTAGCAGGGGAAAATCCCCAGCATTAGGACTTGAGAAGCTGTCACCGCTACTGTGATTCATCCTCCACCTCCTTCTTTACCTCCCCACATGAGCAAGCAATGCTGACTCAGGTTATTAAGCTTTGTGTTTTTAAGAGTTAAGACTCCGGTGGAAGGCACATGTGCATGACGTAAGGCTATTTATAACAACTATTCTTCATGATGGGCCTGTCTGCAATGAATAACAATCTCTTACTGGAACCTCCTCCTCCAGAATCCATCCTATATTACACAAGTGAGACTCCATGTCAGATTATGCATGCATTTTATACTGCTACCTTGCACTTGCTGGGACAGTAAAAAACATAAGGATGTAAAAATATACCACTGCAGATCAACTCAAACTGGAATATGAGTCACAGTGTAATAGTCATAGTGTAAAATATTTAACTGTTGTTTTCATCACATTGTGAAACTGAGTGGTCTATTCCAAACATGACTTTTTCTCCATAATACAGTGTCTTATTTCTGCTGTCAAATATTTCAAATGGCTGAAATTTTAGTGATTAGTGTTTTCTGCCATTACACAACTGCAAGGAGTTATGCCACCCTGGTCACCCATATCTCTGTACCGGTGGTCCTCAATACTGGTTCTTGAGAGTCGTAAGATATGCTGGGTTTTCCTGTTACTCAGCACATAATTAAACAATGATGCTCAATTTAAACTCGCTGACATCACTCGTTTTGAGGCCTGAAATATTTGTGGAATCCAAGGTTAAAATAAAAATCTGCACTATGGCTCTCCCATACTAGAATGTTGGATTGTTAGTCCATACAGCCAAAACGGCTTTCCAGCAGTGCCTTCCCAGGCAGGAGCTGTCCAAGTGCTGAACAAAGACAGAAATATATTTTATCTTCCTGTTGTGCAGCTCAGTCAAGTTGTCATGGTTCCAGTCGACTCTGTATGGGGCAATCTTAGTCATGCAAAAAGGGAGTTCATTGATGTTTTTGAGATCCAAAGGCTGTGATAGATTGAAGTTTACTCAAAAAGTCAACAGCACCAGGGCTCAGGCACACAGAATGCATTTCTTAATCCTGCCTAAGGAAGACTTGGATCAAAACATCTCCAGGTATAAGCTGTGGTCTATATTTACTGTAATTTTTGAGTGCTTTCTTGACAATTGTGTTTTTCGCCTCCAAAAAAAATCCTATTGATTGACCATTTTGCATGATTGTGTGCAACCCTTCTTCTTTTTTCATTCATTTGCCTTAGAACATTTTTTTTTCTTTTTCCCCAGCCTGCTTCTCTCTGTCTGTACACAGGAACCAACAGCCATACGGTAAGCGAGAAGCCCCCCACCCCTCTCTTAAATGCCTCACTCCTCCCATCATGCTCTCTCTCCCTCTCAGCTGTCTCTCACGGTGTCTTAAGGCAAGGATACAGTCACCTCACGGTCAACAATCCTCAAATGTCCACTGGGCCCAATCATTTTGAGATCTTTCAACCCACCCCAAGACTGTTTTGTATATTGTCATTGCATTTTATTTTTCAATTCCCAAGTTAGGGCAGCCATTGTATCTCTGACCAAAGTTGTCCACGTAAATTACTTAAGTGAATAAGCACTGTATAAATTGGATTGTGCGTAAAAATGTAAAACTGTAAATTGCTCTGGATTGTAGCACCATCCAAAATGGAATGTAAAACTTAATTTCTGTTTTCTTCAGCCTTACCTGTCAGTCACAGAACAATAACTCGGACTAGCCTCTCACTTCAACGTGGAGCACCTCTGCCCAACTTAAAGGAATGTACTTTCCTTATAAATCAATGGTCAGCTACTTCTTCTGACACATCCCAGAGCAGACTGAGTGTGTGGTGGAATGATAAACCACCTGAGCCTCCTAAATCCAGCTGAAGAACTATGCAGGCTGGGTTTCATCATGAACCAGAGCAGAGGGTTTAGACTCCAGAGAAACCCTTGATTGGCTGTGTTTCCAACCTCATCTCCACCCCACCAGACCCAACGGGGTTGTCCTCTGTTCACTTCATGAGCCATTGGAAACATTACTCAGGCGTCCTCACCTGCCTGTTTTAAATAACCTGATAAATAACACAGCAGCACGTGCATGAAAAAAAAGAAGTGTTGTTGAACGCACATGTCCTGTCAAAATTTCCTCTTTAATCAGCAAGATAAAAACAGAATCTAGCTATATGCCTTCTGACAAATCTGCAGTTCCCCAGTCTTTTGTCTTCACCATTGTTATTCCTTTATTTTTCCGTTCTTCCTTTCATTTTTCTCTTCTGTCCATATCCAAGGCGCACAGCACCATCCAATGGCTAATTGTCGGAACGTGTACAACAATTCTGAAACGCTGAGCACACATCCGCGCCGTGCCTCCTGCAGCGCAGCACAGTGTGACTAAACTCAGACAGGGGACCCTGAGGGGTGCGAGTGTGGCTGTCGGGTACACAAGGGAGAGTCACACCAGGCCACCGAAAATGATGGAGAGGGTGATTAAAGCATAAAAGAGCTCTTCATTAATACTGCATGAGGATGAATTAAAGAAGAGGAGGATTCAGAGTTTACCTAGATGGGATTCTAAATCTCACATGCTCCCTTCAGCACATCTGCTGTTGACTTACACCAAACAAATGGGGGAAGCTCAACCCCTCTGTCCATTTGGGTTAATTCCCTGAACTCTAAATCTTGTCCCATCACACACTCGCCTTATTCAATACCTTGACGACAACAACAGGGGGTGTGGCTCCCTCGATGTCCTTTTGGCACTGTGAAAATAAGTAGAGGCAGTAAGACAGAGTGAGAGCAATAATAATATGTACAGTGCTAACATTCTATTCATTTATCACCAGAATTTGTTTCCACAATGCCCAGTATTTTACTGGATATTAAGCAGTAACTCAAGTGCTTTAAAAGGCTCTTTGTGTGAGCTCTGTGGCTGAAAAGGACAGGAAGACAGTGTGAGCTGGTGGAGAGCTTGGGATGTGCACACAGGTACAGCCTTGTGGAGTTTCACATTCTCCCCTAGCTACTCCTGACGGTCACTGAGCATCGATCAAATGTATAACAAGAGCAGCTGAGAAGCTGCTGTCTTTTGTTGGAAGATATGGACAGCGGTTAATTGAAACAAACAGATCTGAGGAACTTCATCTGAGCCTGCCTTAGTCTACATAGTCAGCTGTGCTATTTTTATTATAAAGTACTCTGCTTGTGAAACCATAAAATGTCATACATTGAGAGAGCCATAATGAGGGAGAAAGCTGATAAGAAATCAATAGGACTGTATATATTCTAAGCGATGGAAAAACAGAATAAATTCTTTGTGGAATGTTAACAGACAACTCTGCTAAGAAAATGCATGGCTCTGCACTTTGATAAGGGTTGTTCATGCTAATTGACAACTCAGTGCAAAGGAGTGCAGTACAAGTGAACCTGTCATGGTATTTTTTCTGTGTGTGGATGGTCCCCATGATCTGGTATCCAATGTCGAATGTGGCTTGCATCCCACCTGAGGACACATAATTGGTTGCAATGCGCCACCTGCTGGTTGGTTAAACGCCCCCTGCTGGTCGTTCAAGTATATGCGGTCTGCCTACACAATTTCCACATGAGGTGTGTTCCTCTGACTTACGGCGGTGTGAGATCTGCTTGAGTGTCGTGGTGTGAAAAGAAGAGGGGACTGACATCACGTGTTTCTGAATAGAATGTACGCTTGTCTATGTCTCCCAGATTTATAGCAGCCATTACGGAAGTAAGTACAGCTTTTGACTATGACTGGGAATTCTAACCTGGTGGAGAATGAGAAAAAGCAAACAAATACAGAACACCAGCAGACATCACAAATTCATGGCTGTTTACCTCAATAATGACTTTTTGTGTTTATGTGAAATAGTTTGCAATAGAATCCAATACATGACATTCTGAATTAGGACAAGCATGGCGGTCAACACATCACTGCTTAGGGTGCTGAGGAATTTTCTCTAGGCTACAATGGCACATCCTCAGATTTGCCTCTGAGCGATGGGCAGACACCTGCCTGCTTGGGCTCTGGAGCAACAGCGTCTATCTATTTATTCCAGGCACACACGGTGAAACCGAACATTGCTGGAGGGAAGGATTAATATTTATCCCTCTTGCATTCCTCTGATTCAATTATGTGAGATAATGCAAATACAGGTCTTTTAGGTCTGTTTGCAGCCTTTCCAGAAACACTGTACTGAAAATGGCAGATCATGGCTAACACTGAAGCATGTTTCTCCCCTCTTTTCTTCATGTGTGACATTGAAATAAATTGTTTTCTATGAACTGGTGTCCTGAAAGGGTATTATATTTTAAGAGAATTCCTAAGGCTGGCCAATGTGGAACAACATGAGACTGCTACAGCCTTCAAAGACAAAAGGAAAGACCTTCTGACATAACACCAGCCTTGAAACTGTCATCTGCTTTCTATTTTACAAAAACATCCTGATCGGAGGATTCAAAAGGGCCAGACAGATTGTTCAAAGCAAAATCCCAGAAAGTTTAGCACCACAAATTACTATCGCTTATTTGTTTTATCACCATGGTTCTCAGGAGTGTTTTATATATAAAAAAATAGATTCAGTATGCATAACACTCATTTAGATTAAATGTGTCCTTTAGTAATATTTTTAATCTTGTTTGTTTTACCATCCATTTATGCTGCCATGCTAAATATCTTCCTTTAGAATCATTTTACAGTTCACATGGCAGGCTCATCGTGGAGAGAAGAGAGAAATGCGAGTACTTATGCCTGTAAGGTTTGTCAATGACATCATTTCCACGGATGACTAACTTCCACATAATGAAACAAGTCCACCCTCCCCACTTTCCCGGCTTGGGATATTTATTTACACTTTAACCCTGCGACCCATTCATACATTAGGTTTAAACACTAGGGCAGATGTCTATGTGAAGCAAAGAAGGAAGATTGAAAATTGATGTGATCCAGGTTTGTTTTAATATGTGCTCAGTGCGCAAAGCCCTGTTTTCTTATGCATTGGAAGGTAGAATCCCTGAGGTAATCACAGCAGCGGTGTAAAGTAGCACAGTAAGGTCATTTAAAAGATATAGCTTGTTCACAAGCTATGCCACGCTTCTGTGAATTGTCGCAAATAACACTCCTTCCCTCACAGTAACAGAGTGATGAGAGAGAAACGCAATCACAAACAAACCCACACGGTCCATGCCATAGACCATGTGCTGTCTCCCCAGGCTAGCCACAAAATCACACAACCATCAATTTACACTAGACAGAAAGGCAAAGGCAAACTCATTTTATATAATGCAAGTCCATGAAAATAGAGTGAGGAAACAACAACAAATTCCGCTGGTACATTGGAGAGGGGGTGAGCGTGGGGGGGGGGGGGGGGGCAGGTATACAGCTGCTCCAAAGCGCCCCTGCAGCTCTGAGCAAACCTGGGCACTGAACTCAGTGGGGGTGACTCAAGCAGTTTGGTCCAAACATGACATAACCAACTCTGCATAAAAACATGTTTCTTATTCTGTTTGTCTCAGCGATCATGCCTCCTCTCATCCACAATTCCACACTAAGGCCGTCTCTCAGGGCTCCATCCATTTTTTAAGCTGTTGGGATCGCTGTGGAAGGAGCAATGAACAGTGAGAGCTGTTAAAAACATACATTGACCTGACTCAATCACCATATCATATTAGTCTCTCAGGAAGGCAAGGATCTATAAACACCCACATGAACCTCTTGGTAGAATTATTAAAATGCTACATGATTGGACACAAACTGTTAACAGACAAATAAAGGGATTAGGCATATTTCAACACTCAACACTGACTTAAAAGAACATTTTAATGTATCCACAAAAACATATCCATATCATCTGGAGTGAAATCCAGCTTTCTTCTCCAGAATGAAGTTCTAAGTTGTTTGAACCTGTCTTCTCTCAGAGGTAGCCACATTCATTGATCCTTGGATGTATAAAAGCTGAAGACAATTTTGGAAATATAAACAATGCCCAAGAATTGCTCAGTGAGATAGTCCCAGGGAAAGCATACATTTACAGCACCTTATCCAAATCTTAACACCTCAAGTCTGAATTGAGTAAGTGGGGATTAAAGCACATAGTGAGAAATGAGTTGGCAAGTTAACTTTGGTATTTCAAGCTACTTCTGTATATTAAATCACTAATAATTTCAATGTGTTTGGTTTGCATAAGGGGTGGTCTCACTCTTTGAACCGCCTAACTCTGGGATTTTCAATTAATATTGTTGGTGGGCAACTTTTACATTAATGTGGCAGGCCAGTTGGGCACAAAGAATATAATAGTATTATATCATAGGCATATAATATAATATAATATAATATAATATAATATAATATAATATAATATAATATAATATAATATAATATAATATAATATAATATAATATAATATAATATAATATAATATAATATAATATAAATTTTCATTAGTAGGCCATAAACTGTAGTAAATGTGGGCTTGTATCTTATGATCGACACCATCAGGTTCATAAAACAAAATGTGTCCATTAAGGTAGAGAAAACATGAAATTTAATGTTTCATGGATGGTAAGCACTGATCAGTTGTACGAGTCTTAATTTTACCTTTATGTGTCGCAGACTTGGGTGGGAAAATGGCATTGTTTGCAATTACTAGCAACATGAATTTAATTTTCACTGTCAAAATAAAAGGTTTTTCAGTTCATGTGTAGCATACGCTGGTCGTTATTGCTCTGTTGCAGCAGAACTCAGAATCACTAAATTTGCACGGACTAGTTTCACAATAAAGGAATAGGAAAAAAGGATGCTCAACTAAGGGGACATGTGAAACGATCGCGGATCTGGCCCGCGGGTCACCTATTGAAAATCACTGGCCTAACTCATGATAGTGGTGGATAAGCTGTATTGTGAGAAACAATGCCACCTGTTGGACAAATGTTACAACAATAAATTCAGTTTAATGGAAGAATAAACAATACAGAAAACATGACTTTCATCTCAACCTCACCACAGCCCTAAAAAATTAATATACCACCCACAAGAAATGTGGTAGGAATTAAATTTAAATTCAAGGCAAGCAGCCCATTTACTGATACATGGGGACATGTTTTTCCATTGTCTCTGATGTATTGCTACCAGCAAATAAATTCTTTACAATTGATTTAAAAGCATGTTAACGATACAATGATTAACCTTTAATATTGACCACTATAGTCATTAGTGTGTGTGCATACATTTAATCCCAGAGGATGGCTTCTAATGAAAGGAAAGCAAAATATTTTAAAGAAGGAATGAATATTTCCCTTAGGGATGGGGGATGGAAAGTTGTGCAGCTTCAATTTCCTGTCTGTCCAATTATGTTCATATATTATTGTGTATATATCCAGATAAAATATTGTAATTACACTTGTAGTAGACTGCAAAATGCATAATACCAAGTGCATCCTTCAATAATGCACCCATTTCACAAATAACTGCTTGTCCTATGTAAGCCATTTCTTTTAAAAGGCAAGTGTATAGACCCCTAATGTTGAATTATACAAACACATACCAAATCAAGCTAATTTGGTGTCCATTTAATTTAGATAAAATCATGTATATAGGTATGCCTGTTCATAAACAGATTAAATAAAGGTATTTTAGGATTTGCCTTACTTGTACGACTCAATGCCTTACAGCAACACGGTGCTAGACAAGATAGATTGTCTTCTGTAAGATAAGCCCACCTAACTTTTGACTAAACTAATGATTACTCACTTCCTTTGAAGAGTCATGATGACTTAACGCACTGACACATAACATTAGCACATGGCTAAGACTTGCTTGAACGAAACATAATGCAGGACATCAATCTCAAATACTGTAACTTCCTTTTCTAGACCCTCAGGCGATAGAAAGTGTTAGGACTGATGTTCACAACATACAACTGTGCCCTGTTCAGTCTGAGTTATAGGCTTATATCCTTTCTCTTGCCTACAGCCTGACAGAACTGTCCAAACTGTGGGCTAGCCTCTACAAACAGGTTTACTCAAAGGTAATTCTCATCTTCCACTGCTCTCACATCATAGAACCTCTGCAAGCACAAACAGTTCTACCATGTTTTTAAAACAGCAATCTGCCCATCCTAAACATGTTCACCATGGAACAATTACAACTGCAGCCTGCCTCAGAGTGACTTCTGACAAATTTGTTTTTGTTGCAATCTTCTTCCCCAAGTAAGCCATTGTACAAAACCAGTCCATCCATGGGTGATCACTGAAATGATGAGAAACAAGCCTGTGAACACAATACTGTTGTCAGAGTAATCTTCCTACACCATGACTGTTGGGGAGACATGGTTTTCCCTGCAGCCTGAGGATCAAAGATAAGCGATCAATTCTTTGATTGGATTTTTCCCATGATTTACCACACAGTCTACAAGCAGTATGCACATATATCAAATATGACTGAGTATAAACAGTCATTTTTGTGTTGCCATAAATGGAGGAAAGCTCAGAGGAAGCTGTTGATTTACCATGGTTGTTGTATTACAGTTCCTACATATCAGGTTAGCTAGCCTTCCTCGGAGAGTGCTACAAAATTTGTTGATTGAAATCTAAATTCAGTGAGGTGTATAAAGCAATGTGTTGAGATTCGCCAAATTGTAGGCAATAGTTGTTTTATTGTTTTTTTTTTTCCTCTCGGTTTTGCCATCAGTTTGGAACAGGTTCACGATCTGAGATATTCATTGTTTAAACTGAGGGCTAAATCCCTCTACCTGAAGCATTGCAAATGTGCACAACCATTGTGCTTTACTGTTGAGAACTGAGAACTGAAGACCATTGTCTTCAATGATTAACTCTTTGAAAAATTCTGTGGAAATATGAGCTGAAAAGTAAATGAAAATGAGATGTGAGGAGGGGAGGGAGGGAGGGAGGGAGGGAGAGAGAGAGAGAGAGAGACCTTAGTTTTATTTGGACAGGTTCCACATACACAAATCTGAACTGTGACCACCTTACTGCCGCAGTGGGAATATGCCTCAGTAATTGACAAGGTGGGTGTCTTTGCTTGCCAAAACATTACCCTGGCAGAAAAAATAATTCCTCAGCATTTCATTGCCTTTTCCTATATTATAATAGGTGATAATCCCTCCAAGTGCTTTACTCACAACACTGCAGCATGATTAACTGACACATAAAAGAGGCAGGTGCATTGATTTCATGAGGCAAAACAATTACCAGACTGTAAGACGGCCTGAAAAGGCAGCCAAAAGCATTACATACTGAGTGTCCTTACTTCTTGACTGGGTAACTGCAGCTATGCAAGGCTGTTTATTCACTGCTAAAAGGTAAGACAACAAGCATCGATATGACTTGTGCTGCAAACAGGCAATAGGAGCTCAGACCTGGACTGAAAGATCAATAGAGAAACAAGCAGAAAATGCAGAAACCCTCAACCCTAGCCCTGGACAGCTGCAAACGCAAACACAAACGCAAACACTTACACACACACACACACATCACTGCAATCATTTTGCAAATGCATGTACCTTTTCTTTCATTGTATTCACCAGATGAAAACAGTAGTCCTCATCAAATAGCACAAAATACACTGGCCTAGAAAGTATCATGAAAAATAAATCAGTGCTGGTAAGCCATGCCGGCCAGGCTGATCAATAATTTGTCATTAGGACTGCAGGGAATAGAAGCGTTATTGAAAAACCTATGAGAATACTTCCAGGTCTACATTATACATACTCTACGTGTATTCACAGACACACCAGTTTACAACATACTATATATGTAGATACAGCAGTCCTGATCATTCAGGATCTGAATCTACATTGTTCTGGATACATAAGTTCTAAGGTCACACTTAAAACTTATTTATACCATCCAGACAGAAAGAGTATATGTATGTTTGACACCTCTTGTCAATGCTGTGTGAATTCAGGGCTTTGTGCTAATGTAAGGCAATCTGTACACTGTATTTTGTGAGAGGTGTGGTAGTTTCTGTCAAATACTACCTTTGCATCTCTGCTAGTGACTGGCATTTGATAGCAAATACTCTCCCTATAACACAGGCTAATCTTCCTGCTTTTGTAAACTTGATATTTGATGTCATTGAAAGAAAACTGCTGTTTGACTTGTAGATCAGGGATTGAATAGTTTGTTGGCAGTCTCTTTCACCTCAGTTTCTTTCCCTTTCTAATAGTCATACCATCGCCAACCTTTTAACTTTGTAGCATAACGTCACTAAGCTATAATGTTTTTCATGTAAATATGATTTATGAAAAAAGGGAACGATCTTTGTGACTTCCCATGCAGTGTTTCCTTCAACCACAGATATCCTGTACTCTGTGGAGTTGACTAAAGAGCAAGAAATATTTCCACAAATTATATACTCAGCCACTTTGGTCAATATGGCTTTAGGGAATGCTTTTTGAAAGTTCATATTGATGTCAATCATTGGCTTTAAGAATAAGTTCATACTGCTTTTATTATAAAGTATGAAGTGTTATAAGATCTCACGTGGAAGTCAAAGCAAGGTTTTTCACAACTGAGTGAAAGCCTGTTTTAATGCATCTTCTGACCTTCAGATATAATGTATGCATGCTAACAAACTACTGCAACAGATCGAAATCTTCAAATTATGCAGAGTCCAATAAATGTACATTGATTGCAGATTAATATTTCATGTTTACAACATTGCAATCTTATCTGCGATCCACACAAACCAATGTTGTGTCTGTTTGAAGATGCACCATACATACTAGTACACTGTCAAACCAGGGTTGGTAGTCCAATATTGTACAAATAAAAATACAGACCTTCAAGCCTAAATGAACAAAACACAACAAGATGATACATATGGAAACACAATGTACTGAAAGTAGCAATTTTTATTTGAGTTAAAACTATTTACATGTAACCAAAGACATATTCTTAAAACTGGTACAAACATTTTTTTCTTCCTGCAGTTGTCTTTTTGTTTATACTTATTACTGGAAATAACACAACTGAGAAATACGGTATAAAACAAAAATAGGATTCAGAAAAGTTTCCTACCATTCCATTTTGCATTAACCAATATGTACATAAGTATTTACATGTAATTCCATTCATATTTGTAAATAAACCTTTTTTTTCTTTTTCTTTTTTTTGCAAACTTCAGTGTTTACTGTGGTTTATACAAAGGAAAAATAAAATCACTGTCAGTATGGCTCTTGTCCACTTTCCAAGAATAGAGTCATCTTAAGTTCACTCAGTACTCTTAAGTCTTTAACGCTCAAGTCACAGAACGAGACACAGGGCCAACCAAAGCAACCTAATCTCAAGTGCACCACTGACAGCAATTAGGACTGGAACAGCCATTCCCAGCATGCAAACTCCGGCTTAAGCTTGCTCAGACTGGCCTTTTGCATTGGTGGCACAACGATTCAAGTCTCAATTACATACAATAATACAAACACCATTAAGCTCATCACTGTTCACACATCACAGTCCAGTTTCTCTAGCCCTCCCTATGTCTGTTCTGTGTCACTATAACCTCACTTTCACCTCATATAAGAGTGAAGGACTCTGGGATTAAGCACTCATGCAAACTGTGAGTAAACACACAGTGGAGCAAAGGGGAACTAGGAACTTCATGTGAACAATGCAATTAGCTTCTGTGTAAGGGGGCAATCTATTCAGATGAGCTATGATCTCCATGAAACCTCCAACAATGCCCTTTTTGCAATTACATACAAACCACTGTGCCATCTTTTCTTATTTCAAGCCACTTTCATTTAATAATAATTCTTTAACAATTGCAATATTGTTCCATCTTGAACAAACTTCATTGAATTCTAACTTGGAAGGTGTGTGTGTGTGTGTGTGTGTGTGTGTGTGAAAGCTTAATGTCTTGAATGATACTTTAAGATGATTTCAAGTGCTTCAGTTTAAAACGGTAAAATTAAGAATTTGTTTTCCAGTCCTGCTGATTTATTTTATACTTAAATTAAGATAAAAGTTGAACAACATTCAAAGCACATTCTGACAACAAAACATCTCTTGCCTTATTAGTCTTCATATGTACACAAAGCATGAACTTCTGTACATCAATGGAAAGCACTACAATGTACATGAGTGATGTACATTATCAATCTCACAGCTTTAATTGACAAAAAAAAAAAGTCCCTGCGTACAGTTCCCTCACCAAACATAAACTGAACTGTGCAAGCCTGAACTGGAGAAGAACCAATCCAATCACTGGGACTTTTGTAATCCTTGCAAAAAATGCACAGAACTGCAGAGACAACAAACACACAATGAACTCAGGGGTGAAATCTTCCAATCACAGATACCAAGGTTCAAAAGCCTCAACATCTCAGTATTATGACGGTGATGTACCTGTTAAATCACTCTTGGTTTACCCTCATAGTTGCTTACAATTTAATGAACACATAAATTAGCTTATGAATATACTTAAATTAAGATTTAAAAAAAGCAAAACAAAAAAGATTTCAAAACAATAACCAAAACACAAAAACAAATTCACTTTTCAACAATCGAATTCAGGCAAGTGCTTGGTCTGCTTTCTTGGTCATAGGGGTTTCAACTGTGGGCCGAAGCAAACTGTGGAATTGCAGGAAGAAGAAAGTGCTCATGGGTACTTCAATAGGCACCCTTAATTATGGGAACATTGTCCCTTATCAATTGTCCAACAAAAATCCACAAACTAAATCCCAAAGCCAGAGCCCCAAAGTCCCACAGCCCCACACCCCACCCCTCCCCGCCCTACCCCCATCCCATCAGCAACTTCACAATATCTACTTAAACTAAGAACTGAGGCAGTGTATTAGAACAGACTGAACAGAAAGCTGTGAGCACACTGAACATATCACAACCTAATTAGGAGATCTGAGACATTAACAGTCAAAATGCTGCAAGATTATGACTACACAGTCAGCTGCCTTAAGAACATCATTCAATAACAAATTAGATTTATTTAGAGCAATAATAGACTGCAATCTACAGGAAAACCAGTATTATATTTTAAATAACCTGTCTATTTGCGGTAAATTTGTGTGTGCATGTGTTTGCCTGCATTGTTAACACTTTGTTCTCAGAATTGAACTTTTTAAAATTCCATACCTTCCATTGTTTGATGGATAGCATTCAATCATGCCTTAAACAAACAGTGAAAAACATTTTTAAAATTATTTTCCCCTTTTCTCCAAAGATGGAATGCCCAATTTTATTCATGAGCTGCAATCATTGCTACAACCTCAGCCTTCAGTTGAGGACAGCACAGTCATAACATGCACATTTTCCTCCAAAACACGCATGCCATCTGCTGCCTTGTTTCTCAAGCTGAGCTTGCACAGAGAAATCAGAAGAAAACATCTGATACACAGCTTTGTGCAGACAGACTTTGTGCACCCGGCTGACCAGAGGCGGTCACAGGAGAGCAATGAGATATGGATTAACCACCCAGACCAAACCCAAGACCTCCCTCCCTATGCAATGCTAAAGCCAATTAAAACATGCCCCATAAGGGTGTCAGCACTGGCATCAAAAGTGAAATTCTGCAAGGTGTAAACAGCCTCTGCGTAAAGATGGAAGATGATGCAGCTCTTAAAAGGGATGACTGTGATGATCACACAATGGTGGCCTCCATGTTGTGCCCCTCTGTGGTCCATGGCCTGGCACCTCCAGCAGAAAATAAACACTAACAGTGCTCTAGGTAGTCAATTACCCGGGAGATGGACTTTTGTCCAGTGGTTCCCACAGCACACTGCAGAGACAGGGAGAGATGGAGATCAGGTCACCACAGAAACTCAGAGGCAGGTTTGCCAAACTAGCAGAGAGTGGGTTACCACAGCAACAGAGACTAGGTTACCACAGAAACAGAGAGCGGGTAACTAGACACAGAGGGTCTGGGTTACCACAGCAACAGGGACGAAGTAACAAGTGATTACCACCACACCAGAACCAAATAAGTAAGCATCTGAGCATTTGTACTTCAATGTCACAGTTTGGAATTATTTTATTTGGAATTATTTATCATTCATTGAATATTAAAATTTGTGGTGCTTTAAAAATTTGAAAATAAAAACAGTGGAAACATCACAAATACCCTCATCATATACATTTAACATAACATTAAATTGCAAAGGTTTTCTATGACGTAGCATAAAACCATGTGGAAGTATGAAACTGAATGTACCTTTCACTCACTTTAACAGCTACTTATAACTGGAAAATGTTATTGCTAACATGGCTTTACAATTATTTTTATAAAACTGTAAATGTGGAAGAAACGGTTGTATGAAAATCTATTTGTTATTACCAGAAAGTACACAATACATTTCACAAGCATATGATTAAATATAATGCATTTCAAATTAATTAAATGGTATTTATTTGACATAATTATTACCATATTATTTTTTTTTTCAACAATGTTTCAAATTTTTACGTACTGCATTTTAGGTAGGTTAATATATCAAAAGTCTGGTATTTATATAAGTCCAGGTCTGCATGCAGCATAGATGGAGAAAGTCTGGACAACCAGATATCATGAGAGACACACTTCTACATAGACTAGTACACCAATCCCCAGATGGAGCAGATGTTACTTACTGTAAGATTCATGAAATTTAAGAACTTCTTCAGCATTTCTGTCATAATAGAGAAATCTCCTTTAGGTAAACTCTCCCTCACAGTTGTCACATTCATCTGAAAGATAAAAACCACGTGTTGTCACACTAATAAAGATTTACTTACATCTGTTTCCATGGTACCACAGTTCAATGCTCAAAAATAGCTAGGTTTCATGATGACCTGCCATGTATCCTGACAAACTTTAAATAACTTAATTTAAGTTTGCTCTAAGGCACAAATCTGGCTTGAATTAGACAAGTGAATAGGAGAAATGTCGCTTTATTTAACCACAAATTTGTAAGGAGTGCCCTTCACATAAAAGACAACACCCTAACCAACAACATGGATTTACACAGGCTTATCAGTAAACGGATAATGACTGCTGATATCAATCATAAACTAACATCACATTGTAAAGTCTATTACTTGCAATGAAACTAAGCTCTGGGCAGCACTGGCCTGCTAATAACATCTATAAAGAACATCCCTTAAAACTAGAAGGACATTATGGGTTTTTTTTTTTTTTTTAACTGTCATCCTTGAGGCTTTAAGAGTGCAGTTTATAGTGCAAGCTCAACGTTCTTTGGAGAAACCATGAAACAACAAAAAACCTGCCCTGCAGAAATATATACAATTTGGTGCAACAAAAAATACAGATGGCATACTGTACAAACATTAATCTATACTAATGTACCAAAAATGAGCACAGAGGTTTTTTTTTTTTTTTTTTTAATGAAACTGTACAAGTACAAAATCATAACTGATGAACATGACAGTTCTTATTTAACCGTTTGAAATTTTGCTGTGTAATGACTGGCTCATGTGCAGCCATATAAAGCACTCCCTTATAAAGCATGACTTACAGGACTCCCCTGGCACAGGCAGCCTAGCAGGAGTGCAGTGTATGAGGCCACAATGCTGTCCTCCATGTGCTTCCCAGCATGCTGCAGGGCTGCGGGGGCAAAGACAAGACACTGATCAAGAGGAGACAAACAACACATAACAGCACAAAAAATAGGCACAAAAATACACAATATCCACACAATAGGATACCATGAGAGGTATAGGGACTATAACCTCACAGCAAAAAGGTACAGTCATTAAGTCACATTGGATGGGGGTACAGAGTCATTAAGTCACATTGGATGGGGGTACAGAGTCATTAAGTCACATTGGATGAGGGTAAAGAGTCAAATACACATACCAACAGGAGCTGAGAAGGCTATACACTCACAACTCAAGAATGTGAAAGCCAATGTCACACATTAAGAGCTGAGGAAGGGGGCATTAACTCACACAGCAAGCAGGTGAACAGTCAAAGTAACACTATACATGAGGAGACAGTAAAAAAATATATCCACTGTCACTTCTCACCCCAAGGAGGCGTGATACTGTGGCCAAAATCACTCAACGTCAGGAGGGACACTTACCTTTGTTCAAGTCCAGCTCTTCGTCCTCCTCTTCCTTCTTCTCTTTGTTGTTCTCACTCTCTGTGTTGTTTTCTGAGGCCACCCACTGGATCTCTCCAGATGTCTCCTGCCACTCTCCGCTCTGGTCCGGCTGGGCCTTCGGGGCATCCTTGATGAAGTCGTCCGTCTCCGCTTCAGCAAGGACTGCTGCACGCTCGCGCTGGAGGAAAAGCTGCGTGCACACAGACAGGAAGACAGAGACTGATAAGAGGGTATAACAAAATAAAAATATATGACTAAATCAGGTCACCCAGGCTAATCATCTAAAAACTTACACGGAATATCTCGCTCTGCATAAAACCTCAGAAAGTACTGAGCTATTACCACTTTTGCATTTCGATTCAGTTTTTGAAAATAATCTTCTCTCCAGTTAGTTTTTGGTTATAGAAATGTTTTTCAACCAAGCATTCAACCCATTCAATTGTGACCTTACAGATTCTGAAAATTCATTTCTTTGTAAACTGCACCTTTTGTGTTGGCCTTAGAGACACAGAGAATTCACTTCTTTTTATACTGAACCTTCAACGTTGGCCTTAGAAATACTGGGAATTAATTTCTTTGTGCATGCAAACCCGTTTTTTTATGTGTACTTCAAGACAGGATTTTACACAAATAACAGACAGACACAGGCAGACAGACCTGCACCAGCACTGTGATGGCACTGAATGACCCCTCTGTCTTCAGCTCCTCTCCCTCTCCCACACAGACCGAGTCAAAGGGGGTCGTGTCCATCTCCATCTCCATCAGGCAGTGTCGGTTTCTGGCGCTGTACTCCACCAGGTTTATCAGGAGGCCCAAGCCCTGTACACAAACATTACATTTTCTGTTTAAGAATAAACATATTGCCCTGCAATAGACCATCAGTTTGCAAAAGCTCCCAAAGAATGATCATTGCAAGCCAAGGTCCTCCAACTGATACTACTGGAGTCACAAGACAAGTCACTGAATGAGTAATAAATTTAAAGTCACATCCCACTGCAGGCAAGCAGGGCGGGGCGTGGCGGGGCGTGGCAGGGCAGGGCAGGGTGGGGTGGGGCTCACCAGCACTCTGATGTCGAATCTCTGCTCCTGAGGTAGAAACTGCGGCACACGCAGGACACAGTTCAGCGCCGTAGTGATGAGCGCATCTTGCTCTCCTGTCTTTGTGCTTCCCCACTCTGGAACGCAAGAGAGAGACCTTCCCATGATTCCCATGATACAGGCTCTCTGAACGCTGCAACACTGTGTTTCTTACAACATCCTCTTTAACCAGAGTACTGTTCAGTCAAACTACGAGAAACACACTTACTTACAAGACCACATAATTACACATTTACAGGGTCTTCTCGGTTAAACTATTACAAATATTATTTGAATGTTTCCTATCGGCACAGTATCCACACTTTCATTCACCTCCATGTCCTTCATCTGCTTCTGTAATTATACATTTTTACCTCTGGTCATTGTCTATTCAAATATACTGGGCAAAGTACCAAACAAAAGGCTATTAGCTACATTTTATTAGCACAATGGAGACATGGTGGAATGGTATGGAGGACAGAACACAGATGCATCAACATTACACTAATCTGCTCTGTGCTCTGTAGTGTCGGCATGATCTGGTACATGACATGGGGACACAGCCCACAGGAGCAGAGGCTCAGGAAGATGGGACAGGAGATGGCCACTTTCTCACCGTTGTCGTGTGTGAGGTTGAGCAGGACCCCGATGACGGCGCGCATGCAGTCCTCCACGGCCTTGCCCACGTTGCTGAAGCTGCAGTGTGGCAGCGCGGAGCCCCCTGAGGAGCGGACGCCGGGCACCTCCCGGCTGTACCGCTGGATCATCTCCTCACAGTGCCACAGTGCCCTGGGGAGGAGCAGAACACATGCACACACACATGGACATAAAGAGAGACCTGTTAGAGAGAACTGCTTGACTGCTGTCGCACTGTTCACACATTCAAGCACACTCACAAATACACAGAAATACAGAGAGGTCTGTTAGAGAGTAGGCAGACACAACATACACATTATACAAAAACAAAACACATACACACTATTAAGTTTCTCTGCCTTATGGTGAATTTGAGATGCATGTTGATGTACGTGAATCCTCAATAACTAGCAGATAAAGAGTGGGACATTTATTATTATGTCTTAAAAACAAGCATTTCTTCACCAATGATGATGTCCACCTGCTTTTTAGGTGCATATTTCCATCTTACAAGTGCCAAAAAAGAGCATTACAAGACCCAGTTAGTCTGGATCCCAAGCAAATAATGGTTACAGACAAAATTAGACGAAAGAATCTGTACTGAAGACCCATGAGGTGAAAGCACCAAAGCCAAGATTGTTATTCTCCAGGAGAAAAGCTTGCTGCTCTAGAAAATAAAATTCATTATGCATACAAGTAATGCTTAAGCTGCACAAAATCATTCATGCACAGCAATATGAAAACAATGAATTAATTTCCCAGGTAGCTGCTGAAATTACATGTTCTGAACAATGCATGCTTCCAACATTCAGATTCTGCCTTTATTATTTTCGGCATTGTTTTTATGTGTGGCAGGTGTTCCTATTCTGAATACCACAGGGAGTATCGCTTCCTATTAATCTGCTGTTGCGCTTCATAGTGTAAAGGAGACTATGTGTCCAGATGGCCGCTGTATGCACACATTTTATTTTAAAAATCACTCGAGCTCCTAACCTTCCTTCCACGCCATCTGCCATCTCAATTACCCTCACACTCCACATTTCTGCATGTCTACAACAGAACCTTCCCTTCACATTAATGCAGTGACAACCAACAAAAATGAATGAACAACAGGGGAATGGTCATTAAATTTGTATGCAGAACACTTATTAGAGTTTAGCTATGTGGTTAACCACTTCGTGTTAGTATCTGTACAACCAAACATCCGATCTTCCCAAGGTTCCTTGCAAGTGGCTGAACTGAGCTGCAGACAAGGTAGGCCCACATACAGTGAGAGCAGCCTCCATTTGCTAGGAGGGACAGAAGAGCAAAAAAGAGACACTACAGATCTGCTTTCTATAAGGCTGGTGTTGCTCCAATTCTGAGCCCAAAAGGACACAGGCTGCAGAGACTATAGCTGGCTCATGGGCCAAACCAAAGCTCAGACACACAGGTTAGTGGCCTTTGAAGTTGTCTCATATCAAAAGAATGGGGTAAATTCACGGACACCAAAGGAGCGGAGTCATGTACGACCACGGTTAGATCTCAGCCAGAAGCATATGTGATTTATGCAGGCATGGAGACATCCACACATAGAATATGCCAAAGTTAAGAGCAAGAACGTTTTTTTGTAATGTATTCCATCTTCAAAAGGGAATTTAAAATGCATCTGTGTATCAATAGCTCAAATTAAAATGTTATACTTGAGGGCTCCAGAATTTTAAACCAATGGCAACAGATCATTGTAAAGGTCTAGCTGTATAGCTCTCTGGTGAGCAGATTTACAAAAGTTTGCTTAAAGTTTATGACTTCGACAGTACCACTAGACAACAGACTCAGCATGAATATTCATACATACGATGGAAAACCAGGGGTGATGTGTATATCTCACACAGCTTGTATACTTTCTCCTGTGATACTGACCGTTTAAAAGCCAGCTAGCTTGGCACTTATGACCATGGCAAGGATTTGACCATGTGTAGCGATGACTCGGATCGGAAAGTAAGCTGATTTTCATTCTGCCAGGGATAGTATGAGCAGACTCCAGAGCTGCAGGGCCTAATATATTGGATTAAATTGGATGCTTCGCAACATGGTTGTTATGGGCTTCTAATTCCGCTCAGCCGCCTTGGGGGTTGGTGCCCGCTTGTAACTGGCACCATGACACTGCTGTCGGAAGGTTCCGGCCTTCTGGCCTGGCGATTCGCTTGGAGCAATCAATTTGAGCATTCGTTGGCTTGGTAACAGTCCACTGCTGGCTCTCATTTGTCTCGCAACTCGCTGTACGCGAGATCACATTTTGCCACACTACAGCTGTGTAATCTGGAGCAGAGCTCTTCGGCTCAGTGTGTCCAGGCCAGACATTATATGCTTTCCATCTGTGGGAGCTGCGAGCTGCTGAGCTGGAAATGGGGTGGCGGGGGTGGCAATGGTTGTAAATTTACATTTACAACAACCATTGCTCTCAGCCATTTCCATTGTATTTGATTGGACTAACTAGAATTTCTTGCCAAATTTTTATTCATACACATGCCAAACTTGTTGAACAAATCAAATTAATGAAAACAAGCTGAGACCAATCAATTATTTAAAGGTACAATTTCATATGACACATTCTCAGGGACCCTCCTACCCATTTCCTACAACCAACATTGCTCCCAAATGCCACTATTTCCAAATTCAAGAATAATATACACATATGATGCATCTTAGTAGCCAATTGACTTTCATTAGGGTTGCACTTTAAACACAGCAAATACTGACAAAAGATAAAAATGGGAAAAACACTGTGCAGCCACAGAAAATCTGTTGGAAAAAAAGTCATGCATAGCCAGGAATCTCAATTTACTAAATTATACATCAAATTATATCTCACACACACAGCGGTGGCAAAAGACTTGAATAACATGCACAAGCGCATGGCTTTCAACACTGAAGGAAGTGCTAGTCTACTGAAACTTGCCTTTGCGAAGCATTGCACACTGGGCTTGTGTGCTCTTTTTACAATGTTAACAAATAAACACATCTGCCCAGACTGAACAGTTTCTTTATGGGCTTCCATGGTTTCTGAGACACAAAGAAAGGTAGACACGTGACTTGTGAAAGAAAAGCCTTGCGGCTTATGTGTGGCTCTTCCTTTGTAGCTTTTTTATAAATGCCAAGATTTGCAGTTTTCATTGAGAACCTGGTGGTACACTACTGCCTGAAATATAAATATATATATCTGATACTGAAGAAAATAAGAATCCATCAAATAAAACACCTCACTCTGGGATTATACTTTAGCAGAATCGGTTGCTATTTTAACCATTTCTGAAAGCCGCTTGATGAGCCATGACTGTACAAAATAGCTTTTGGGGAAAACACAGTTTAAACTTCCGATGACAGTTCGTAAAAGTATGGAATAACAAGTCAGGCAAAATACGCAATGCTTTAATGAAAAAAGAGAGGTTGTTCACATTGATATGTTAAAACACTACAAACAAAATTCTACTAATTTACAGTAACATGTAAAATGTTTTTTTGATTGTAGTACTATTCTACATACCATACAGCACAGAACAGACAGAACAGCCACATTCTTTTGGTTTTTGCTGCATTTTACCTGACTGTAACATTGAGCAGATTTTGTCACAATGATGTGGAACTGTACCAGGGAGGGATCTGAGGACCTCCTTACGCACCCCCATGTTGCAGAGAGAGTCCTTGCCCGCTGGTGCAGAGAGCAGCCCACTCACCTGGCACTGGAGACGATAAGCTGGGAGTCCTTGTACGCGATCAGATAGCCCTGGTTCTCTGGGTTATGAACAGTAACCTGTGGCGGGCAGAAGTAAGCAACGTAAAGTGTAAGAAAATCTGATACACTGAGACTTCACCTCAGATACTCTAAAATGGAAGAGCGTGTCAATTCATATGCGCCGACAAGGATGCAGCATATTGGATTTTCGCGAAAGAACGGATCGATGTTCAGAGACTCGGTGGCAAGGTCAGAACTCGCCAATCCTGGCTCATTATCGCTGCAGACAGACCTGTGCCCCTGGCTGCGCGAATGGATGAATGTTATCAGAATTTTTCCACAGGTCCTGGGTTTCTCTGACCGGCCCTGAATCGATGGGCGACCTGGTTAAATCGTCAAAGAGGGTTTGTGACACTCCACTTAGGCCTGAATCTCAGACCGACGAGGAATGCTGTACCGCTCATCAAGGGCAGACATGTGATCAAAAATCTATTTTTCATGTGACTGGCAGAAGCAAAAACCAGCACACACTGGGGAAGGGGGCCCTGACTAATCTTAAAAGCTAGCTTAGGCTACATCTTACAGGGCAAAAAGCAGATGGACTGGAAAGCCTAATAATGAGAGGGTAAAATGCCTGCTTTCTGACTATCAGTACCTTGTAGACTAATAAGCATGTCCATACAGAACACGACACATCAAATACAAGAAACTGTGGCTGTATCCGAATAGGAAGGAAAACAGCAAACTTACACTCTCTAGCACCCGCAAACACCTTTCTGCTCCCCAAAGCGAAGCCACCAGATTCTCCTTGTCTTCCTCCTCACCCAGGTTATTCACACATTCTTTCACTGAAAGAAACAGACACATACTCATGATGGACAAACATACAGAACTCATCAAATTACAGACACATACACACCTCAAAGACAGACTTACATGTATACCTACGTGACTGAAATATTTGCCTCATTACAGACATACAGCACTCATTACAGGCTGTTTTAGGTAACTGCATAACTGACAGATCCAGGGCCCATCTTTAGGCCTTTTTTCTGTAAAGCACCATATACTCTGCTTTTATCACTAAAGAATTGGCTTCCAACGCACTTCTAGTGGAGGCCCTGAAACCTGTGGAGCTGAGCCTGGTGGACCATGAGTATTGAACCATGAATTGAAGAACCTCCCACACATTAGACCATCTGCAGCGCCTCTCCAACCCCCACCAGTCTCCAGCTGGAGAACCCAGATGGGAGCAAAATTAGATTGCTATGTGTACTGGTTTTAACAAAGTGACTGATCTGAGATCAGCTTAATACAGCATCAGAGCATAAAAACAGGAGAAATGCCAGCCATGTCAGCAGTAAAATCTGTAAAACTGATCTGGAATCAGCGATGAGCAGAGTAAGTGCATGAGCGCATGAGTATACTTCTGTCCACAGTTAAGACACTGAAGATAGGGAGCAGAACTAGGACAAATACCAAATATGGCAGCTGTGAAAACCAGCTGGTCTTAGATCGACTAAATGAGGAGTCAGTATTTGAAGGTAGGAGTTGCTGACTGTGAGAAACAGCTAAGATCAGCTCACAGCAATCAGTACACTGAAGGCACCAGCATACACTACATAACCCAGAGACACTTTATTATTACTTTATTTGCTCGACCACCCTGTACCTTTATCAACTATGTGGTCCAGTCCACCCAGCAACCGTAGCTCCTCTTTGAACCAATCACCTGCTCGCTTTGAGGTCAACGACAAGAGGGTCTCCATGGCTAAATGACCGGTCTGGAACAAGGCAAAGAGAGTGAGTGGGAAGGAGAAGGGGGAGGGGGGAGAGAGACAGCAATCAAGCAAGAGCACATCAGCCAAGAAAATTACAGCCACAACAACCTAAAAAATACTATACAACAAACATTTTCAATCACTCGAATAGAAAGACTATGAAAAGCAAAGGGCAGAAAAGTGTTTTTGTGTCAGACAGAAATGCCATACAGGCTAACAGACACCGCTGATAATGGGACCATATTTCACTGCAACTGCAAGTAGCATATGCATATACAATGCCTCTTCTGTCAGCCTTATGGAGAACATTCAGAGATTCAGTGGCTTTCGTTATGAAGCCGAGTAAAGAAACCAAAAAATTCCAACAACAGGACTGAATTTCTTGCCAAGGCTGATGAAATAATTAAATGAATGAAGTTATTAAATCTCAGAGGAAAAATTAAATACAATTTGTAATATCAACAAATTTATATATGGCAAAGATAATGCTAACATCTGGACATTTGGAAAGGAGTCCACAAGCAGCATGTTTCCAGGTCATAGACAAAGGAAGATATACTTCTAAAGAGAACCACTAGAGGGGGCAGTGCAAATAAAGAGGCATTCAGAGTTCTGACCCAGCTTTATGTACCCTGAAGAAAAACCTTATTTATTATAATCTTATTTATTGAATTCTAGAGCTTAGGGCTAAAAAGGAGGCAGATCAAGAGAGATCCACACTGCTCACATTCTTTGTCATTGACATTAATGCAAGAAGCAGTTTGCAAAAAGCCACCAAGAGTATACAGTCTTTAGGTTATTAAACTAATGTACTAGTAATGTGGGCAGGAAACACAGATAAGTGTCTTTCTGATTAACCTGTAAATATTTTAATAGTAATTAACCCCCTACATGTCTCTGGGCCCAAGTGTGCTTGGATTTACTGCTGAACATTTTCTCAGGCTATCACCCAATGCTTTTTGTGTGCATGTGCAAATAACTAAAGGCCTGTGAGAAATTTAAGGTCACAAAATCTGATTTTCTAGTTAAACATGAATAAAAATACAGCCAAGAACTGGAATCCCCACTGCCCACAGTGGTGGGGTCTTGGGCTCAAACAAAGGGCAGATGTGAGTGTTCTGACCGTGATGTTCTCCAGGTCCAGGTGCTTGTTGTGGACTGTGTCACACAGCTTGCGGATCTTCTCCTTGACTTTGCTCATCTCCCTGGCGGTTAGCTGGGCGTCTGCTTCATGGTCCTGCTCCAGCTCCAGTAGGCGAATCATCAGGTCCAGACTGGCCCGATCCAGGTCCATGTTCAAACGGTCGCGACTTAGGATGTACATCAAAGAGGCTGTGCACAGGGCCAGGTTCTGTGAGGTATGGAGGGGTAGAGAGGTATGGGCAACAACAAGGGAATGAGAACAGGGAGACATTCAAGGAGACCAAGGGAGAGAAGGAGCAATATAGATTAGATAGAAGGAAAGAGAAGTTAAAAAAAAAAATTAAAACACACAAGCCTGTGCCCAAGGTGGCAGAGGTGATGAAGCTAAACGTTCCCCTGAAACAAAACCAGAGCAGGTTGAGTTACATCATACTGAGCAAGGCAGTAAGGCAGACCAGAAGTTTCAGCTGTAATGACACAATCGAGAATTAAACCTGCAACATCTGAGCTACAGTTACAGTTTCAGGTCCATGTTTAACTATTACACTGCAGTAGAACCCTCTTTCATTTCCAATAGTATTTAGCTGTGCATAAAAGTGGCCATACCGGATGCTGTGGGGCGTCGTTGAGTGTTTTGAAGACCTGCGCAACCTTGCCTCGGGCCCTCAGGTGCATACGGAAACTGGGCATGGCACACCTGGTTGCCAGGCCAATGACACTGAAATAAAAAATTATAATAATATTACACAAAGCCTTCATATCATATGCAGAGTTTTGTATCCAGTTCTGGGAGTATACAAAAGCCTTGGAAAAAGTACAAAGATGGGTGACTGAAACTAAATTGGTTCCTGTTATGAAATGTAAAATTTATGAGGACATATTAAAAATACTTAACCTATTGTAATTCAGCATTGATCAGGTAGTATTTTCTTAAACATGGAGCTGTTAATGCAATAAAAAGCTAACCAGGTCATGCAGTAGGGGCTGCAACCATTGAGCTGTTACAAGTCAAGGTTTACAACAGTACTGCGGCCCAGGATGCTACAATTTCAAGCTAGCAGCATGTGGTGAGTTTGTTTTTTTTTTTTTTAACAGGGCTAGTTATATCTTTACCTGGGGCTGGTTATGAGCATACCTAAACCTGTGTGCATTGTATCCTTTTTTGAACAGGACTGGATATGAGCATACCTAAGGCAGCGTGTGTTGAGTGGCTGACCGCTCTTGAGGCCAGCTTCTAAATACTCAAAGTCGTCGGTGAACTCCTGGTTCTCTCCAAACTCCACCACATCATTGAAGTGCTTCACATGCTGCACTACAGTATACAGCTGCAACAAACAGAGAAATGATGTGGGATGACCTTCCTGTTAGATAAGTCTTTGTAACCCAGCACCCGATTGACCAATTAAAGCTGTTGATTAAGCAGTGAACCCCATTTGTTTCTTGGGTCTCAGCATGATTCTGAATTTAACATTACAAACACAAAACTAAAGATCCTGTGGCTCTCAAGGACCAAGGTTGACCAACTCTGCAACACTTTAATACAGGTGAATTGTAAAAATGAATGCAGTTTTATGGAGATCAGTTAGATTTTCCAGACACGTCATCAGCTCACCTCCTTGTGCTCCTTCCGGCATTTCAGCGCTGTGACAATATCCTGGTAAGGCTCAGTGGGGATGGTCACTGATTTGATAACTTTGGGTGGCGGAGGCGGAGCCTTAAACACCCCATCGTCTCGGTGGGAGTTGGTCTCCCTGCTTCCCCCTGATAGGCTAGCCTGTGAAGGATACAAACAAGAGCCAATAAGCTCTGTGCATCCAGTTCCCTCGCAGGCTCAAGGTATGAACTAAGGTAGAATAAAAATGTACAGTCTGCTAGCTGTTCAATTATGGAAATATTATTTTAAATTTGCATTTGTATTAAGTACCTCTGCTCCCCAAGTTTTCTTCCTGGGTATCTAATGCCTGGTTCCTGAAGCATTACACTATACTTCAACCACTCTACAAGACACATTTATCTCAGGACCCACCTCAGCCCACTCACTCAATTCAAAATAAGATTTCAAAATTAACTCTTTCTGAATCATTAATCAAATCTATATCCTATCATCTACATGAAAGAAATTATCCATACAACCTTTATTTCTGATAATATTCTCTAAATCCATTTCTTCCATGCCTGGATGTCACTAGCCCACTTCAGCTGTTCTGCTCAGACTAATTGGGCTGAAACAGCCTCTCTAGTCCCATCAGTGGTCCCAACCCATTATTATTCAACCGTACATGATGAAAAATTTGTAGCTGTACAAATCAAAAATACGCACAAAATACAGGAGGTACAGTGTCCACAGAAAGCAGCAGGAACATGTACTGGGGCAATGAGTTTTAAAGACACAACAAACTAAGTGGTGCTACTGTTACTGACTGAGCTGTTACTGACGATGCTGACTGACTGCTGGATGTGGCACTATCCATTACGGGGTACATGAACGTTCACTGTGCCATCAATGGTGGAAACTTAGACTTAAGATTCAGGAATACCAAATAGTTGTAACTAATCTTTTTTGAAAAACGAAGTTGCATACTAAAAGGCTTATTGAAAAATGATGAACATCCAACACTTTATATTTAAACTAAGACAAGCAAGGTCATCCAGCACGGATGAAGTAGTATTTGTTATAAAATAAAAGTGTTAGCATTCTGCCTGTGACTGCTAATTAAGCATGTGTGCCTCTGGGCTGTGAAATGTAATATTTCATTAACGGAAGCAGATGCACTCTGTCCCATTTACAGCGGGTGGCTTGTCCTGGCAGTGAGTCAGCAGAAAGGGTCTGGGTGAGTTCAGCAAGCTCTGGGACAACTGGGGGCAGAGGTGTGGGCTGCAGTGTACTCAAAACAGAGCGACCAGGCCACTCACCGGAGCGGTCTGTGATCGGGACAGGGGCGGAGGGGGTAGCTCCTCATTTTCCGGCTGGTTCCAGTGTCTGGCATTGTAGACCGCCTTGGCTGGGGACTTACAGAAAAAAAAGATGAGATGAAAAGACTGTGAATCTGTCATAGGATTTCATTTGATGTACTGCATCAGCATACTAAATTACAATTAGCAATAAGAAGCATTAACAATATTTTGTTTTCAGTGAATGCTACGCAAGTTTAAATCCCTTTACAAGATTCTTCAGTAAGACACAATCCCTGTGCAAAACTGTGATAAACATCCACAGAAAAACTGTTTAAATTAATATGTGCTGAGGGACTAATAACCCATTTTGACAGAGGAGCTGGAAGCAGTCTAGCTCTCTCGGTTTTGAAGTTTTTCATTATAAAGTCAACTCAGCCTGCCAGCATTGCTGTTGTTAAAACTTTTCACTCCCAACAGAAAGTTAGTGAGACACTGAACTTAAGTATGTAGTTTCCACTGATATTACTGCAAGAAAATGAGTAGAGAAACTTGAGGGAGAATAGAAAATGCTGCCATTGTAGAATGCAGATGGAAGTAAAAGTGAACCAAATGCAGGCAGATGAATCACAGATACTGAACCTAGTTCATTAGGGCACTCCCCAGGGTTCTGCAGGAATTCCCAACAGCATTTGTCTATATGACCATCTTAATCAAGCCATCATAAAATTTAAAACTACAAAACTCCTCCCTCTCAGCTTCGGTTGTTGTGTGGTTAGGAAAATAATCACAAATGCCAGCTCAAACAATTACAAATACTTCAAAAATGTGAGTACCGATTGTACATGTCGAACACACAAAGTAAGGTTTACAATTCACATAGAGAGACAAATGCAGAAAACACTAAAAGTGTGAATTTGTAAATCATGCCAAAACATCCAGGATCACAAAAAGGCACAATAAAAAGTCTCAAGAAAGGGGAGGGGAAAAAAAAAAAAAAAAAAACAAAGTCATAGCAGCACCGGAGATAGAATAGAAAATACTGGAGACAATAGTCAAGTCCACAGAAAAAACCTGGCACCCAAAACAGGTTGGAACAGTATATCCTCTGCTTGGCAAAGTGTGTTACCCAGAATAACACTGCACTCAGAAAGGAAAAGGAGAAAGCATTGAGCTGTTCGAGTGGTGGCATACAGGCAACCCTGGCCCTAACAGCTCTCTACAGTTCACATTTAGTGTCATACAGTTCTAACAGTCAGTCACTCTCCTACACGAGGAGGCCAAACCAAAGGAGGAACCATGTCACAACGATTCTCTGAGGAACACAAGTAGTGTGACCACTATATTCCCTAGCTTCAGGCTCATAACTATGGATATGCCAAGCTTCTCACTCCAATATGATCCAATTCTGCCCAACCTCGCAGCATGTGCTGATAAACCAATGGTCAATTACTAGTTCTGACAAATTCTACAATGCAGGGGGTGCATGAAATGAACAGCCTAAGCCAACCAACTCCACCCCCTGATGTCTGCATGGTATGAACTGGATGACAGGGAGCCTATTCCCAAAAAGTTACAAGTGCAAGACAGTCTATCAGATAAATAGATAACCTGGAGTTGAGACTACACATTCTCGGTCAGGTCTTCTTTAGAGTCACTTAACAGTGATGGATGGCCCTCAACAAATAGCGGTTACAATGAATACGGCTGCTACAATACATGCTTATTTAACTTGGTTTCTGTACATAGAAGTCTTCTGTACATTACAGTCTTCTCCTCACATGAGTTTATACAATGGAGAAAACGGTTTCTGTAGATAATGGATCTAACACAATAATGGCCTTCATATCTTACAAAGAATTTAGAATAAATAGAAAGCAGCAGATGCCAGACTGAGTGCAATGGTGCTTCAGAATAATCTTTTTTTTTCTTTTAATAACAATAGTCTCCATTGCTGTTCAAATGCAGGTAACTGGTAAAAATGTTACTGGTAAAAAGTCAGGATGTGGCTGGCTGTGCTATACGTTAAATGTAATTATGCAGAAAACGTAATTATCCTTATTAGTAATGCGAAATAAGCAACAATTAAACATTTAATGACAACATCATCTTGGCAAAATTGTAAAGTTCTGTATCACTGGGCTTTGTGTAAATGCTAGAGGCAAAAATGAACTGGCATGACATCCTAGAGGCTTCGAAGACAGGACAAGGAGAGATGGAATTCTCCCTGTTCTTGAAGACACAACAGAGGAAGGAAACAATAGAGTTTAATGTCTAACCAAATTGATACACATCTTGAAAATAGTAAGGAAGTCTTCTGAGAGCAGAAACTGTGGTTACATTAGACTGGTTATATTTTAGAAAATAATGAAAACAACACAGAATTCTTTTATGGAATGTAAATGTTACGACAGCCTTCCACGATTTCACATTACAGTAGTCCTTGGTGGGGGATCCTTGTACACAAAGTGGTAAGAATGCTAAACAGCAATGACATCATATCTTTACATGATTTCTCTTCTACTAACACATTATTTATGCCTTACTGACATAGGCATTAAATGTACCATTTTAATGCAATTAAGTGCACAGCAAACACTAACAAAACGAAAAAGCGAGTGCATGGGGAGGATGTTTTCATTGACATTTAGCTACACTATGCGGGAAGCAGGAATTAACTGTAATCTTTGTGGTCTGTGCTTTGTGCTCAACCTCCTAAGCACACAAATGTGCATGCAAAAATGAGCTTCAGTTTTAATTTCACAGACAGAAATCACAGCAAAGATGGGCTTTTATGATATATGGTGCTGCTATGATTCAAAGGGACCTCATTGTGCTTGGGAAGTCATTTATTCATTAACTTATTGTATGCTTATTATTTCCATCATAATTGTCATACATTAGGCTTTTACTGCTAGAAGGGAGATGTGTTGCTTTGTCAAGAACACATTGTACTGTCATTTTAAATCAATCAAAATAATGAAACCAGCTGGACAATAGTGGTTAAAAGATATTTCAAGAACATAGTTTTACTACAAAAAAGACATGCATTTACACACTTGATTTTTACTTTTTCTAAAGGCCTATCAGAAGCAAAAGATTATGTGACTACTATAGGCTAAAAAACTAAAGAATGATTATCCAACCGAGTACAGCCAATAGGAGCTATTCTACTGCAAAGACAGACAACTTTGCCCCTGAGGTCCTCCTAATCATATGTTGATATTAAGAATTAGCCTTTACAGATTCATAGTTTTGAAGCTGTGTTCTAGTTTTCTCAGCAAACCAAGAAAACAACTGAAAAACAATGCTGTAATTGTTGGAAATGTCCTTTTTCCATTCCCGCCAAACATATAAACTCTGAAAGTGGGAGATTAACTGACTCGATGGAGTTGGACAAAAGAAAGACGGACACACAATAGATTGCCTGGACAGAAAAAAATACCACTGTTATATTGGTTAAAATGACCAAGATAAAGAATTCACTGAACTAAAATGAAAGCAACTCTACAAATAGGTTTTGAAGCCCCCAGGTCATTGATTCCTGTCATAAAACAGGCAATAAGTGTTTTTCCCCTAAAGACTATAATTATGTGAAGCAAATTACAGGTAAATGTTACATTCACAATGGACGAAATAAGGGGTTTTCAAAATGAGTGGTTTACGAGTGAGGACTGGCACTTAAGAACCGTCAAGCACTTTTCCAGTTCTTCTGCAGGTTGCCAGGTATGGGACCACATCACTATGACACAATGGTTCTCCAGTCTTTAAACTGGTGTAGCAAACAAAATAAAAAAGTACTATTGTATTTTTAAGGTTATGAGCAAGTATTAAATAAAGGTACAGTGTTAATTAACACATTCATTTTTAGTAAAGCTTTTTAGTATACAAAGCAAAAATAGGCCCAATGACTCATTATACTATATCCGGAATTTGCGTTAAATCGGGGCGTGTAAAGTGGGCTTTCACTGTAATATTTCGCTGTCTGGCTTGCACACTAAATTGCAATGAACAATATAATTTTGAAGGTTATGATAAAATATCTGTACTCCAGACACTAATAATTGTTTCAGTGGACCAGCTTGGACTTAGTATTCAAGTCAGTCTTGTTTTATACTGCCAAAATATTCCTCAAGTTAGCCTGCTCAGACTTTCATTCGATTTTACTCTTCACATTCAGTACATCTTCCAGAAGTAATGAGGATCTTAATCCTTTGTCAAGGCTATTAAATTGAAAAAGGGGGCTTAGACATTTATACACGTCTTTCTGCAAGAATGCCTATCTCCAAATTATGAGTAAGTGGGCAGACTTATTAAATTGCTTATCCTTCTGAGGTGACTGACATTATAAAGCTCAATAAAATTTGCAGAGATGACTAAACTTACAATGCAGGCCGAGTGTGCTCGAGCAAGTGCTTAATTTCTCTGACATCAGCACTGCCGTGAGTTCTGTTACCAGTCAGGAATGCCAAAATGTATCATCCTTGCTCAAGGTGCTGTAACTTCAGGTGAAGAATTAAAATAATGAATTCTGACGGTTTTACCAAAAAGTTGTAAAGCTTGAGAAAAAACCTCCAATGGCCAGACAATAATCCAGAGTGTGGAAGAATTGAAAGAATTGATATAAGAGTAGGCTCTTTAGGTTTGTCTCGTTATTGGTCTTGTTATTTGCGCCAGAGATACAAGCATAAAAACAGCCAGTGCAAGTAAAAGAGGTAATTGAGGGAGAAATGGTAATTTATAGAGAGCCGAGTTCTATGTTCTTTCCTCTTGCAGGTTGGATCCACTGTGGTTCAAAGTTTTTTATTCTTGTTTGTAAACAAATTTAGGGAAAGATACTAAGAAAAGCCAACATATAGCAACGGGTTCTGAACCTTTTCTACAGGGGAGGAGATTAAAAAAAAAAAAAAAAAAAAAAAAAAAACTGCCATTGCTTGTTATGACTTTGCTCCAGCTTCTGGAGCAGCTCACTATCCCATAAGCAGCAGTGATTAGGCCTAACACTTCCCAGTGAATTGCACTGCTGGCCAACCTTGAGCTGAAAACGGCTCTGCAGAGCCAGGTCTGTCCAGAGTGAGCATATATGCCCTTCACCAAGAGCTGCAGTGAGAAAGAACAACTCAATTCCATCAATGCAGTGGAAATCAAGCACATTGCCACAGTAGCCACAGGGGATTCTAGGTAAACATATCCCACGCACTCTTCAAAAAAGAAGATGAATAAGAATTGTTTCTTCTTACGGGTTGATTGTATCAACTGAAAACACTTGGTAAAATTATTTGCTTCATTACAACATAATACAATTTCCTCAAAAAAAAAAAAAAACTTTTATGGTTTGAAAAAAATATGCCAGACAAGGGTTAAAGAGAAAATGCAGAGGACTTGAGGCTCACAGGAAATTGCTCTGTGCTCACCACTGCAGCAGACAGTACCATACTGCTACCAGACATTTCCTAGCTCAATCTATCCAGTCTGAATTCTTTCCAAAGACACTAAAATTGAACTGTCATGTTTAGGGCTGTCCACAATTACCATACAACTGTCATACTGACAATTATAAGGAAGCACACAATATCATTTTCATCACCATCTGTATCATCATAATGCATTGTTTAAATGTGTATATAGCCTGGCACTTCAGTTGTTAAGTAAAAACAGTCACATGCATTTTTCTCTCCCTTCTTGATAAGATTTGAAGCCTACGCTTTGACCTTGGCGAGCTGGCTGGTATCTATTAAACTACTTAAACATGTTCATATATAATGTGATTTAAGTGTGTTGTATCTGCCCATGGTGATTTCAGCTTGCAATCCTCTGATGAACAGTTTGTGCATGTGAATGTGCAGCTAGCATTTTTTGAAATTCAATAAAATGTTTATGATTCAAAGTGATTACATTTTCTGGATCTGTTTGATTGCACTGCATTGAGTTAAAGACATTAGCATTAATACAATGGCAAGTCATGCATAAACTGGCTTTTTGTGAATCGCTTGTTTAAATAGCAGCTTGTCTGAAATGTCAGATTTGACTTGATTCTTCCATTAAAATTACCCAGCATGCAACGCCTACTTTTCCAACGACAACCAAGAGAGATGGAAAATATATTTTAAAATACTATTCACTCTTCAGAACAACACAATCCTTATAAAAAGTGGGAGAGAATGCTGCTTTATACCACTCAACCAACATACATAATTACCACGCTTAAGTAACTTATACAATGTAATTATATTACATATTATTAAGCATGTGATAGCATTTGTCAAGAAGCAGATCTGAAGTCTGCTTTAAACATCTCCTAGCACCTGATGGAAGAGTGAGCCTTTGAGAAACGGTAAAAAGGCAGAGGTATTAAATATTAAGTGATGTGAACCAATTACTGGGTTGCTTTAGAACAACTTTTTCAGCAGGTTTGAATCAATCAGCAAGATATCTCACTGCAGCTTTGCCAAAGGTTCATGAACCCTTACTGTCCCATCAGTAAGCAAGAGGACCTACCTTTTTTGGGCCACTGAAAATTTTTCTGCTGCTCTCCTTGGATTTATCCGACTGTTTTCCCTCCGACCTCTTTGGCACTTCAGACACAGAGGGACAGGATTCATCTGGGAATTCTAAAATATCTAAAGGCAGAGTAAGCATGACAGTGATTACTGTAACATCCAAGTCAGACAGAGAAATGTTATATTTCACCACTCTCTTCATCCCTAACAGGCAGGAAAAACCACAGAGAAAGAAGAATTTTGTCATTATTTGACAGGGTCAGATTGAACAGAAACACAACAAGAATATGTCTGTGATTTCTACTTACATGAATCATTATTACATGTTTTATGCTTCTGACAACACTTCTGAAAGGCAGAGGTTACCATGGTTTATATGTTTTATGGGTATAATGCTGCCATTTTCAAGGAAAAGGTAATAACTAACAATAAAAATAGCATTTCACAGGAACAAAAGTCTCGATTGAATCAAGCACTGCTGATGTACACTATATCTGACATATTAAGCTATCAAGGTTATGACAACCTGGAGGTAGTGTCTTACTGATACAACAGTCTTCCATAAAAACACACAGTTAAGTGTCTAAATGCATAAATGCTAAAATTGCTTTCATCAATCTCTTAATCCATAATATCAATACATTTTATAGCTGGACCAACGACATGTGCCTTCACTCCATGTGAAATCCAAATACCCAGTTCTTTCATTTAAAACAAAATAAAGCACATTTGTGCCTTGAAATTTTCAGCTGGTATGAGGAAAATTAAGACTATGCTGTTGTGCTGTAAATTGTTGCCTTTGTTTTCTGGAAATTAAAAAAAAGACCCAAGAAACTAACCCCCTGTGGAGTAATTCTGGGGCAAATTCATGGAACAACCCACAGATTCAATCAAAAGCACCATTCTATGCACTCAAACAAAAACAGTTGAGTCATCTAGGAAGGTTTTTTGTTTTTGATTGAACAGTACTTCTCAAATATTATGGTAATTTTGATTGTAAACAGGGGACATTTATCTCTGTCAACTAATATTGCATGTTTTGATTGACTATTTTATTCCCACATTAATCTAAGAATGTTTTATTTCTTTTTGACTACATTTAATTTCCCCTTTTATGTCATGTTACTTTTTGTCTGAATGAAAAAGATCATGTTCCTTCTACTTGCATCTAAAAATAGCATATCACTTAATCATATACTGTATATACCACACTGGACTTATCACTAAAAAAATTGACAAAAACAATGGACTTCAAAAAAATACTGAAGTTTCAGATGGATATTTACATCAGCAAATCAGGTTGATCTGGGCACCAGACTTACAATCCCAGTTCCTAAACCATTTCACTGACCTGTGGTGTATACTACATTCCCACCTGATAGTGTCTTACTGTTAGTGCTAGTTTGTAGGAGGTGCAGTGTCTGACCGGTGTTGGTGCTGGTTTGGCTGTCCTGGGAATCAGATGGTTGAGGACTATCCACGCTCATGGCCATGGATGCTCCTGCTGCAGCCTTCTTAGCCCTCCGTTTCTCTGATGCCTGGGAGCCATCCTCCTCCTCACTGTCGCTCTCACTGAGGTCGTCGAAGCCAAAGTACTTGATCTTGTAGTTGGTGCTGCCGGAGGCCGTGGGGTCTCCTTCTACATCTTGCCCCTCGTTATCTTCAAAACCAAAGAACTCCAGCTTGGATTCCTTTTTCGACTTGCTCTGTGTGGGTCTAAACCTGCCATCAAAGAGGGAACAGTTTATGCTACTAATACATGTGAACAGATTCACTGTCTATATTACCAATACATATGAACAGATTCACTATTTATGTTACTAATACACGGGAACAGGATCACAAGCATATATGCTACTTTTGTACACTTCTGACAGCAGAACACAGGCACACATTACATCAGGGTAAAGTCAGAACTGATATCAGGCAGCATTATTTTACACTGAGAGCTGTCAAGAGCTTTCCAGGTCATGTAGTAGTCAGAGACACTGGAGTCCCAGCAGTTCAATTCCAAGAATGTACATGAGAGAGATCATATGTGCTGAGCCAATAGCTGAATTGATTGTGTTTGGCGGTATATGATTTGAGGCTGCTGTGTGTTGGGCTGTTCAACACTGCCAATCAAAAATACCTTGCCCCTCCCAAAATGGAAGCTTACTAATATTGAAATCCATTAATCTGACCTCACACAAACCATTTTTGTTAGTGAACCATTTTGTTAGCTGTTGAGTTACGGTATTTAGCACTAAATGAGAACTACAAAATGTATGCAAGACAAATAAGGGGAGATACAGGATACCAGTATGACACTGATTATGTACTAATTTACCCTTCACCGTTTTGTTTTGCTGTACAGATGAGGAGGGCTGAAGATACATTAATCAGCTCATTTGCTGCTAAGTATCTGTGGATATGTACTGCCCATGACTGGGTTTGAAACTGATCACTGAACTGTACATACAACAGACAAAATCTTACAAAGTTCAATGGCTTGCCCTCTCCCACGTCCCAGTTTTCAAACAAATCCTCATGTCACAACTACCGAAATCTAAACACTGAGAGCTGTAAACACACATTGAATCGAAGTTTGTATCACCTCAATGCAGAAATTATCCTACTCAAAAGGCATTTCTGGAATCCAGTTTCCCTTTACTAGACATGGGTAAGCAGGGCTAGAATTGACAGCCTTTCCCCTTCACACAAGCCATGGAATTTCTTTATGGTGTATTTATGAATAGCTTCACTAAATAATTAAGAATCACTGGATACATACCCACCTGTCAGACAAGTCTGATGCAAGGTAAAGAATTTTAATGAGTGCATTTGTACGATTGTGTACGCAGTGACTGACTGTTTAATATAAATGGGAGAGCAAGAAGCTTGTGTTGTCTTTAAAAAATGACTTGGCGTTGTGTGTGTGTGTGTGTGTGTGTGTGTGTCCTACATACTTTATCCATATGGTCCACACTTCAAGCCAATGGGAGTAGCATGGGATAAAAAGATCACTTCTCATCCTCTTGCTTAATGGCTAGACAGTATGCATTCCAGTGGGACTGCTTCAAATTTATCTCAGTTCGTTATCCCATGCTTACAAAACCTTGCCTGTAACCAACTTATGGGAACATCAGCTGGAAGAATTCGGCTGCACCCCAAATTGGGCGTGACTGGGATAAGGAAGGGCATCCAAGATGTATCTAATAACCCAGCTCATCAGTTAATACATTTCAAATTCCTTCATAAACCTTATACCACACCATATTTGTTATATAAACTGCAATGGACCCCCAGACCAATTTGTACACCTTGTAACTCCTACATATACCTACATATGTTTTGGGAAGGCAAACCAGTTTCCTTAGTTTGGGATCACGTGACAGACGTGGTAGCTAAACTGGCAGGAAAGTTCCCAAAAAGCCAGGGCTCTATCTGATAAATGATTACTGCTCCATAAATCTAAACGAAAATCAGAGGCATATCTTATAAACTTCTTTAACAGCTGCCAAAAAAGTAATCCTTAAACATTGGTTTGACCAACATCGGCCAATGAACGAAAGCTGGCTTTTTGAATTCAGAAATTGTCCTTCTGGAATGCTCTACAGCAAAAATAAATGAAGCACAAGACAGAACGATCAAGGAATGGAACAACATTGCAGAATGTCTGGCTGTGGAAATGAATGAATAATGAATATGAATGATTGTTCAATGTGATGTCATTTTATCAGGCCCTACTGTTGTATGTAGTGGTCTATGTTTCCATTTTCTAATTCTTTTTTCTTTTCCTTCTAATAAAATGTTGATCTGAAAAAAAAAAAATACAATGATGGTGTTTACAGCTATCCTACTGTTAAAGCTAATTATAATACATGAATATGTTCTTTCCTAAAATGTTATTTTTCCCCCAAGGCATCGTTCATTTCCTTATTTTGAACACACCATTTCATCGGAGTTTCTAATCAATTCATTGAATTTAGGACAAATAATATATGAATAATTAATCAAAATATACAGCATTTAGATTTTCACCTATATTCTAAATCACTCGCTGTGAAATCTCTATGGAAAAGCACAAATGATAAGTGATGGATAATATAAGAACAGGAATGATTTCACGATCTGGAGGGAAAGAAATAAACTGGGCATACTTCCTAATGAAACCTAAACTGCAAATGTGTTGGGATTTGTGGGAGAGAAGAGTAAATAGGGCAGCAAAATGGAGAAATTGGTGTATAAAGAGATGTAAAAGCCTAGCATGTTAAGGTAACTTACGACATACCCAAGTTATCTAGTGACTTGGGAAATATGCCTATGGGGTAATTGCTAGGACAAAATGGTGCACCTGGTTGGTTTTGTGGCCGCGGTATCAGTCTTCTTCCTGAGCCGGCCGGCCTCACCCGGGTCCGCAGTGGTAGTAGTGGGGAAGTCGTCCATGGTCCTCTCCATGGAGTCTTGGATGGTGACGTTGCAGACAGACAGGCAGGACGGGTGCAGCACCGTGTAGTCTCTCGTCCGCCCGCGGCTGCTGGACTTGCCATCTGTGTTAGCACCGCTGCTCTTGAGCGCCCCCTGGCCTCCAAAAGCACCACCAGACAGCTTGCTAACACTGTTCCCCGGACCAAGGGGCTGCCTACACTTGTTGGGCCGGTGGTACGTCCGGCAGTTGGAGGGCCTGAGGAGGGACTGAAACTGGGAGTGGGCGTCAGATTCAGAGGGCTCCATGGGCAGCTCTGCACTGCCAGATGTGTGTGAGGGGTCCTCATCAAGGCTGGGGGCTGGCTCATCCTCGCTACAGTGTCCCTTCACCTCGTCACCCTGCCCATATCCCGCCGTCAATGGAGAGTCCCTGCCCTGCAGAACCTCTGAGCCTGGGGACGAGGACCTCAGCCCAATCAATGAGTTCCAGCTGTCCAGTGCTTCCTTTGCCTCTGTCTTTAGGCTGGTGGTCTGGGAAATGGGCTTCTTGTCACTTTCTGATGCATTTTTGTACCATGTGTAGCTGTGTTTTTCAGCCCCTTCACTTAACCATGTATGTGGAGTGCCTGTGGAGAAACAAGAGAGACAGGACCATGAGATAAGGCAGAGGGATTCCACTGATTCCCTGTTTTAAAAACATGTTCTTCAATAACACTGAGTTAATAAATCAGAAACTCCCTTGCTTTCACACAAACCCATTTCTTAAATTCCTTTTCATTTTCTACTTCAGCTTATTATTCAAATCAATTAGCCTGCACGCCATGTCAGTTTATTTTAAATTGAAATTATTAACATGCAGGTCTGCTCAGAAGCCATGCAACATATTGGAAAGAACAGCTACCCCTTCGAACTTTATGGATTTTCAAGGGTGGCAAATACATGATTTAGCAGTAACTGCACTTGAAACATAGCACAGTTTAATAAATTCTGGGACTGCAGTTGGAAGTACCAGAATAAGGAAGTGACCTAGCGCTCACATTTCCAGTGGGACTGGCCGGGCTCTTCACAAAAATGTTTGGCTAGCTAGAAGCATGAAAAGTCAATAGCTTGCAAGACTCAATCTGAGTAAAAACAGCAAAACACTTTTAATGTTTCATGAGAATGAAAAATGCATTAAAATGAATTTTTTCAAAGCCGTAAAACCAATCCCAGAATTTTGTTTCTACATTACACTCTCTATCCACTTCCAGCCCAAAGGCACTCTGCCAAGGATACTTCCATAAGCTGCGCCAGCTATACTAGAACTTTTGGTCTGGTGAAGGAATTGAAATATTCATCTCACCGAGTGACTTTTTTTTTTTTTTTGAACTTGGAAAGCATTAACTAGCAATGCAGCCACACCCCATAACCTGTAACTGGGTTTTTGGCAATTAATTAATGTAGCATTAATTTCTACAACTCAGTCTTATCATTTTCAAGGTTTTCCCACATTGGTTTACTGCGCTGAATCCTTCTAGAAAATAGGCAGTGAAGCACAGCATAACTATATACGTCATCAGCAATTATCAACGCAAGAGTCACAACAGAAATCTGGACATAGATGTCAATATTACAAAAATTAGACATTCTAAAAACATAAAGGAAATACGGGAAATATGCTCCTATCAATCTTTTCCACCAGGATAAATGTGCTTATTTTGGAAGTACCAAAGTGTTGATATGGTTTCTGGAGCCCCCAATACACAATGAAGTGGAGTTTATCCCAGCCAGAATCTTGTAAACAATTCTTGAGCATTAGTGTCTTTATTTCCTTCACTGAAGATGAGGACTCATCGATTTTAACATTGACGCTACTGTACCACCATGAAAATAATAAACCATCAAACCTCAAATGAACACAAAGGTAGTCTGTAATGGCCTTGCAAATGTGGTTGCAATACTTCTGTATAAACAGTTATATGTAGCATGTAATCTTTGCTCCTCACTTGACTGCTTAAATGCTTACTTGATTTCTGTTCAATCTATGAAAGTGTCACGCAATGGCATTGTAAATCAATCTGGTACATGCCGGAGGCACATGTAGCAGCCCAGTGTGGTTTTATTACATGTACTCTGTAGCCATCTGAATACTGGTAAAGGCTTAAAGTCAGACAATGTGCAAAACTGTTCGCTTTGCTTTCTCCAGCACAAGACTCGTCATTCACCAGATTACACAGCACTTATTTCACTGGTAAATAAAGTATCAACCCAATGTCAACATGGATATGCAATAATGTTAAGACCATACTAAAAGTGGCCTGATTAGCCAAACTAATTATTAAAAATATGATTGGTCACAATTGCAGCATATTTTGGACACTTCACATTAATTTAAAATGCATGCAGCTAGTGATCCTTGCTTCCAAACGAGTACAATGTGAATAAAAATGTATTTGGTGTAGGTGTGCACACACTCCCAGGCTTTGCTGCTTCTGCACAATTATAGAAAAACAAAATCATGAAATTCATGACATTTCAAGAAAATGAGGCTTCGTGATATTTCAAAATCAAGATTTCAAGAACATGAGATGTGCCTCTGCATGAGGTGGTGATTTTTTTTTTTAAGAACAGAAGAACTATGACACACACATTAGGGTATTCACATTCAGGCTAGTTTTATAGCCAAATAATACACAATACATTAACCTCCAGCAAAAAAAGCAGTAACCAATAACTAAACATAGTGTTTAGTGTATGTGTCACTACTTTTCCAGTTTCTGTCTCATATATACCAAATTTCTTGTGGAAGCAGACATAACCCTATTCATTAAAACTGGGGCTGTATGGTACACCTCACCTGCCACATATTGTGGCTCCCACCTGGAAGATGAACACCTGCAATTTTGTGTCACAAAACACACCACACATCAGGGATGGTAGGGACCGAAGCATCGCTAGCAAGACACTTGGGGAAATTCAGATGGCCAGATTTTAAGAGCCAGAGTGGGAATTCAGTCAGGGCCTTGGGGCAAGAAGTCCCACTACTCACTTAAAGCCCCACTTGAGTCACTCAGAAGTGGTTTTATTTGAAAATTGTTGCACAATGATCAAACTCTGTCTGGAGTATGACTGAAAGTATGATGGGGAAAGTCCATGTTGGACTTCCTCCTAAAACTATTTCTCCCTTGCCATGACTTCCATTCTTCCATGTATTCAAAATGTGACTAACCAATCATGTTCGTCAAGTTACTAAGCAAATGAGAGATAATTCTTTTTCCAAGCTAATTCCATGAACTCCAATGTCAGCACTCTATGCTTCTGTTATATGAGTATTTATTCAAGAACAATCCAACAGCAGGTTTGCTAGAGTGGGCTAGAATGTAGACTTTCATACAGTGAGTCAGGAGTACTGTTTCATTTCTGCAGCAGTGATGCCCCAGTTTGGAGCAGCACTGAAACATGTTGGTCTCAACAAAAATCACCAGAACCAATTATCATTGTTCATTTGAATATGTTGTGAATGTATTTTTCTAGGCTTCAGAAAGAATTTGCAAAACAAAAGCCAGAAACAGTGTTGCATGGAGAAAGACCATTCATTCTTCCTCTAATGGCTGTAAGTTTTAGACTCCAGTGCTTTTCAAAAAGTATGAAATTGAAATATTACCATGCTATGCTTCAAGCAATACAAGTTTTGCATTGCTTTTTGTCACAGTTTGATTCAACACTGCATTGTGAAACAATCAATTTCCACCCCTGAACAAAATAAGCAAGGATCTTCAAAAAGAATTAAATGACTGCCAGTTTCATAAATAAATTATACCTAAATGTTTCCTTAATTTTTTATATTTAAGGTATGCTGTAAATGAGGCTGATGTTAAAGGTTTATTTAGTAAATATATACTCCTCACATCATCAGATTCTCAACCTTATAAATTTTATATCTATATTCCATGAATATGAATGAAATAGGTGGTTTGTGAAATAGTTTACAAAAACTTCCACTTTTCAAAATTAAAACACTTTCATTGACCTTGAATATTCCACTTTCAAAATTCAAGCACTTAAAGACCTGGAGGAATCCAAAATGTTAAAGCTTTTCCTGTGCACACTTCATGAGTGCAAGTCATACATATTTCACAAGAAACATAATATTCTCTACATACCATATATCTACAGTACATTCCTAAAACATTGCCTAGAACAAATTGGTGAATTTTAAGTTCACTGTAGAAAACTTGTGGGTGGGCAAGAAAGCCTTGCATATACAGCCCTGATGAAATACACACAACTCGGGTGTAGATGGGTAATAACTACATTTAATGTGTGTTTTGCCCTTTATTGATGGATTGTCACTCATAAAAGACAGATAAGTCTATACAACCTATACATGCATCTCTCCCCACCTGTGGTTGTAATGTTATTGCACACATTGCTCTGCCAATCCAGCAAGATGATGCAAGCTGTGTATGCACTAATGCAGTCAATGCTCGTTGTATAACTTTTATCATAAACATAAGCTACCTGGTGGTGAAGATAATAGGGACACGTTGTTATTGCCCAAACAATGCGTAATTTTAACCAAAACAATGTGCTTTGTACCAACTGAGATTACCAATTTTTACAACAATTACATCATTTAATAATGTGGACCAGATTGTGTGTAAATTCCTCCCAAAACCATTTACAAGTTCTGCACTGGCAGATAGATTCAGTGACCTTTTCACTATAAGCAACAGTTTGTTAACATAAAAATATGCAGTGAAAAAATGTCTTGCAACATCAGCTAGTAAACTTCTGTCTCAGAATATCAGCTCTGTTGGGCTAACACACAAATGAGTGCCCTAAGTGTTGTTATACAAGGGAATAATAATGTCATTTATCCAGTAATCATTTTGAAACATTTAGCCTTAGCTTTTCTCTTATTTTACACTTTCTCTAGGAACACCCATCTGTTCAGTAAATCAAAGTAGGCCACAAAACATAAATGGAAAAGGACATTGTGAAAACAGGCCAAGAAGCACTTCTGAATCATGGGCCTCTTGCTTTGAAGTTTCATCAAGGCTCAATTTTACACAAGGTACACAAGGTGCTATCCTACATTTACCTCAAAGTTGCATTGCGTATTGTGCTTCTATGCAGGGGCTGCTTTTTCCAGTGCCAACTGACTGAAAGTAATTCATACAGGTTTTTCACCAACTTTTCTTCTGTGCTGGGCCTCATTTGAAACAAGGGCCAACAACTCAATGAAAAATAACTACTTTCTCTATCCCTTGTGTTTCCTGAAGAACCATGCCAAAAAGTAGGAGAGAGCTAGAGAACAGCTAAAACGCATAAAAATGAGGTGACTGCCAAGCCCAAAATACACACCAGACAGAAACAGAGGATAAGGAATTGATTGAGCTGTGCAAGAGAGCAGAATCAATCACTAAATCAATCAGCAAAAACCCAATCACAACATGGTGTGATAAGCAGAAAGAAAAAAAAAAAAAAAAAACAGGCATCCTGATAGAAATCGCTGATGGCTTTGAGTGCCCTCGAGGCCATGTGTCAATTTTGCAGTAGTCCATTTGTAATATGTGACAGTTGCACTTGTGGGGCACCTGTTGACCACTGTCATGAATCTCCACTGTCAGTGTAAGCTACCTGGTGGTGAAGATAACATGGACAAGTTGTTTTGCCCAATAGTAGTCCATTTGTAGCATGTGTCAGTTGCACTTGCTTGTCACCTGTTAACCACGGTCACAAATCTCCACTGTCAGTGCTCTTGCTGCAGAGCAGGGTCTGCAGCGGCACAGGGAGCTCAAAAGCTGTATCATGATCATGGTCGGGGTTTCTTTCCCAGTTCACCTTTCCATAGAGTTTCCTCTGATCGACCAGGCACCTGTGTCAACTATCTAAGCAGTGTACTAGTCAGCATATGTCAGCTGGTGCAAGTGAAGAGAGGCTGTGGACCACAAGTTTGAGGGATGCAAATGCATGTTTGACCTCACATCAGTTGAAGCAGGGCCTCTGTCTACAAATACATCTACATCTTCACACTATGAGAAAACAAAAGCAGAAAACAGGTAGTCCATCTGCTGGAGCCTCTTGGTTTTCAAAATTATCTTTTAAGCTGCATACTCATTACACTACAGTTATTTAGCAGATGCTTTTATCCAGAGAAACGTACAATGTTGGACAACTTAAATGTATAATATACACCAAGTTAATTTGAGAAAAAGTGCCAGACCTTACTAATAACATGCCTCGACCAGAAAAATTGCAAAAACACTAAAGCACCGATGAAAGTTAACTACGCTAACCAGAACCAATACAAATCCAAGGTACTAACAATACACACATTGTAAGACATAATAAAGTAAACAAACACAAAATCATAAGGTAAGAAAAACCATGCAATACTATATCCTGATTCTGTACTGCATACAAATTCCCCTTCTTAAGACAACTGCTTGGTCTGTAAAGACTATTTTTCTTGGTAGAACAGTCAGGTACTTCTTAATCTCCAAAAACCCAATTAGTTGACATTTCATACAAACACATAACCCTAATCCCCTGATTGAGAGTGTCAGCTGTAGCATTTACCTACTTTTGAACTTGGACTAAATATATGTACCAATGTATGAATATCCACAGCCATATTCTCATGGAGTTAGTTATGGAAAGAAGAAAAATCATCAGGCCACTCCACTTCATCTTCTGACAAATGACTTCTGGCTGCTGTCTTGTGGGAAAGCAAAACGAATGGAATATTGCTCACTTTTTTTTTCAACTGGCATTTAAATCTAGGCATACAGCTAGGTAATCAGATGATAATAGAGCCGGTCAATGGAGAGGGAAGGGCAGCTTAAGCTTGTTCAAAATCATATTTTGGAGCCTATCCCAAATAAGGAGAACAATTGGGTCAAAGACGCAAAGGTGCTTGGAAACCAAACTTGCTATTTTATGCCCAGTTAGCCTTCAGCAAAAAGGCTACAGTTTTCACTGTGTTTTTGAAAGCACAGCTCTGATGAGAATTAAAGCCAAGACAAATACCCAAATTTGGCTCCTGTAACACTACAAACACTGACCAACATATGACCCAGCAACTAAAGATGCAACAATGTATCAGCATCGGCCAATATTTGCCTTGTTTACTGCCATCAGTTAATAAGATGACATTCACCGATGGCAGTGGCAGATGTTTATCTGTTGAGTTACATCAATTTTGCACTGGCTGAATGTAAAAGGTAATAATAAAGGTTGTTTCATAAATCTGTATGATTGAATTTGTGCTCATTCAAAGACAGTGAGATGAAAGGCTGACAGACTTCAGAACAGTTCAGTTATTTTTTACAATGAAAACAAAACAGGAATAAATACAAAAAACAAAAACAAAATAAACAAAAAAAAAAAAAACCATTGGTATTGGCATCTGCTATCTGCAAGATTGTTATTTTAAACATTGGTATTGGCCCAGAACGTCACAATTGGTGCATCCATACCAACAACAATTTTGCTGGACACATTTGAGTTTATGAAAATGAAAACCATGAACCTATCAAGCAGCAATCTTGTCTAAAGCAAGCAGTGCCTTGACCAGTTTAAGAGCAAATAGCATGCTTCTCTGCACCCCAATCATGCACACAGCGATATGTATTGTCAAACAGGTGCTTAAATTTAACACAAGAGCCAAATAAGCTTACAGCGGGTTGAACTGTTAAAAATTCATGCAGCTGGGTGGGTAACCTGGATACTCTGCGTATCATACAAAAAAAAAAGCTGTGACTTCAGCAATGAGTCAAAAAAGGTCGGCGCACCTGTGTCCCAAACACCTAGCCCAGCCCTTACCTGCAGGTGTTCTGCTGCTGACGATGGTACTGCCAAAGTCCTCTGAGACCCTCTGCATGCTCCAATCAGTGTGAAGGGCAGAAGGTGCAGTCTCCGCAGCAACATGGCTATTGTGTTCCCATGGCACCACAGCACTTATCCTCTCAGTCTGGTCCAGCACTGGGGGCGCCAGTTTGGCTGGGGCAGTCTTGGGCTGGGGAATGCTGCGAGAGGTGACCGGCCTGGATTCATCGTCACTGTCAAAGCCGAAGGGGTCCTCATGGTCCTCCTCCTCAGAAGCTCGGGGCCGCTTGGGGGCCTCGCCCAGCTCTGGGACGGGGCCGGGCCCTGGCCGCTTTGGTGCTAGCTGCGCCTTGAAGGTGGTCTCACCCCATTTGGTGCTGAGCGTGGCCCGCTTGTTGGACAGGACCTCATCGAACTTGGAGCTGCCATCCCCTCCCTTGCGGCTGTATGTTTTACCAAATCTTGAAGTCATTGTGACATCTGTTACATATTCCCTGCAGAGAATAATGGAAAAGCAGGGTTATTTTGATAAACTGTATGAGAAGCTCCTGAAATACATATTTTCCCACCAAAATAAAAATGTACCTTGATTACAAACAATGAGTACACCTTTTCTTTCGTCATTAGGATCAGGAGTTAGCTTTCATTTATTTCTCCAGCTAGAACCACGCTTTGACTACACGTAATCAAAGTGTGACATACAGTTGCACTCCAGAGAAGCATACAAGCATCATGGAAACCACTTAAAGGACGATATTTTTTTTTTGTTTTATTACGTAACATACATATGATACGTTATGCTTAACTCCAAGCTCGAGTGTTCCCCCCCCAAGAAAGGACAAAACCATTATATTGTATACCTGAACATATCACTCATGTTTAAATCACCTTTAAATGACGTGACATGCAAAAATGACTAAGTAACAAATTCATAAAGTCAACGACATCCTGCTCACACAGGAGGTTCATGCCAATATCGGTTGTAGTAAACCAGCCAAAAGTGTTTAAAACCTATCAACGTTTATTAAAATTAAATGCAAACCTTCCAGCCGCAGTCTCCAAAAAGCAATCCGATCAATTAAAAGAATATCAGCTTGTCAGCTTGGTAGTATAAGTGTACAGTTTGGAAAACGATGAACAACTCCTCTTCACTGTCAACGTCAGCTGTCTATCACCAAAAATATGACCAAAAATAAACAAGCAACTTAAAGGTCAGCTATGTTAGCTCAGTAATATCTAGCATATTTCTAGGTCTGTTCGCTAAACACTGAAAACACTGCTTGCTAACTTTCGCTGGCTAAAAGCTGTATCATGAATGTTTGCGAACTTACTGTTTCGATCAAAATGAACTACATCTCTGAAAACCTTGCTAATGCCAGATAACCGTTAGAAGACATGATGCATGTTCATTTAGACAACCTAAAATAGAGCGAGACTAATTAGCATCAGCTAAAACTCAATCGAAAGATAACGACGATAGCGGTCATACAATGTATTAGCAAGTTACGGTTATTTATCGAAACATAACAGCAATTTCATTGCACTGGACAGCTGCATGATGCTAAGGAGCTAACGGTAGGCCTGACAGCTGCTTATCTCAGCACCACGTAGTTAAGCTATGTAGCTAGCAGTAACAGACTTCAACTCAACAGGAAACAGAGGCTCATCTTACATCAGACAGCGAAGGTTAATTTGTGCCATTTCGCTTGTAAATAGGCAGTCAACGACGAAAATTGACGCTGTAACACACCAAACCACTCACCAGCTCTCAACTCCAAGACGGCCGCTTCTATCCACTCGAACCTGAATGGGCCTCTTCGGCTTACTCTCGCTAAAAACAAACTGGCTATTGCTCAACAAAGCCAGGTGCGGTTACCACGAGTAGTGAGGCAAGATCTGTGACAACAAGGGTAATAATAAAGTTTATTTCCAAACTTCTATTGTTGATATTTTTATTTATTTATTTCAAACTCGACTCATTTCTGCTTCGCTGCGGACTGCCATTCGGATTCCTCCTCCCTTTTTCCTTCGCTGCCAACACCACCGTCAACTTGCAGCAAGGATAAACCCACCCAATCAGCAAGAGAGATGTTAACATGTAAGACAAAATCGTCACCGACCCTAGGAGTAAAGTTCTATTCTATTGGGTTGAACCTGAAGAAAATGGTTTGTGATTGAAATCGAATAACTGGGCGTACCAAGGGAGGAGCGTTTATGGTCGCGAGTTCAATTAAACGCTCCTGACGTATAAACACTCTTCATGGCAGTTGTTGTAAAAACGGGATTTGCTCATCAGGACAATTTTGGAGGGGCACAGGTTGTGATTCCCAATCCGTAAGGAAAAATTTGCTGTACAGAACTTTCGGTTTTCATGAACACAAGTTAAATTAAATGCAGAATAAACGCAGGTATACTTTAGTATTTTTGAGTGCTTCAGTTCATTGATTTTTTAAGGTGTTTTTTATTTATTTATTTATTTATTTATTTATTTGTCTGTTTGTTTACAGTTACACACATTGGTCTATTACCTTAAGCAATATGTCACCATAGCATAGTACAGTTTTTGGAAGTATACTCAACTAATTAATTTACAGACAACTCTAACCATGGCAATCCACATCCAATTCTTCACTCAGTGATGGGTTCATTATGTGACCACAAAAAAAGTGATAAATACCCAGTTTTCTACAGTATGTACCAATGTTCTAATTAAATGACAGACTGATAAACTGCCATCTATTGGTTGTACAAAGAAGGCCAATTGATTTCTCACAGTCTGCTGAGTTTGGGGAGGGTATGTGTCTATAGACAGCTTGCTCAGTTCACAGGCATGCATGTGCCCTGCTCAGTCCAAGTGCTCTGTTGTGTCAGGTCCCTCTGCCCCCCACCCCTCACCCCCCACTTTCACCAGCTGACTGCTCATTCTGTATCCATGCTGGGACTCTGCCAGAAACTTGCCCCCCTGTGAGCAGTTTAAACAGCTAATCATCTCCCACACAATCTAAACACTGGTTCCATTCCAAAACACACAGAGACACACAGACAGAATTTGCAAGCAAGAAGCAAATAACACACTGACAAAAAGTTGTTTTTAACAAAAATGTATGGCTCATTTTTTTTTTCCACTGTGGGCGTTCACCCAGTCTAATGTGTTCATTGTGGCATGAACTGTTTTGCCATATTATAAGAAAAGCATATTTCACAGTTTGATTACAGAGAGTACATTGCTTGTAATATAGTCTTTGTCCATGCAGAGGATGTGCTCTTTGAGTTTGGAAGAGAGGAGCAGCCAGAACTAAGGGAAAGCTGGTGGATCCATAAGGGCTGCATTTTATCCATTCCACCCTCTATGACCCACAATGGCTCCTCATTTTTATATGCAAATGCCACATTCAACATCTATGTTCATGCTACTTCCTGTTTTATTTATTCAAAGAAGTCTTAACAGGAAAGAAAACCTAAGATATGTTATGCAAAGGGAAGTATACATTTAACATTGCCATACAAATTCTCCAAAATTCTCTCAGCACATGGTAGAGGATACCATTGGTATAAACCACCCCTCATTAAAAAGAAACCAAACTTTTTTTTTTTTTTTTCAGATATGGAATGTTTTTAAAAGCAGCAGCTAGCCCAGTACATGGGGCTCATGCAGAATTGAATTAAACAGGAGAGAATAATTATTGACAGCGAACAATATACAAATATTTCACATCCAACCTCACATCCTCCAATGGCCTATTTTAACCTCTTCCACTACCCACCAGTGAGTGCTAACTGTAGCTTTTGGGTACTTCAAGAACATATAACCCATATCATGCTTTCCATAAAATTCTCTGTGCAAGGATACAAGTAATCAAATGCATTAAAATGATTTATTAACATGACAAAAAAAAACCCAGTGTTACCAAGGCATTTTTGGTCAAGAAAATATAAAACCCACTCCTTCCTCTATTCTTCGCTTCCCTATAAATAAATGCCATTAAAAGAAAATAAGTGACAGTTATGGATGTGCCCCATGGTCTGCTATCAAATCCAGACTGTGTCGGCGTTGACTGTAGCTGACATCTCTGCAGGTCAGCATGTAATTGGCCATAGCAACACCCTGGGATGGTCGGTGATTAGGGCAGGGGGACTGCTAACATTGAACACCCATGACCTCCTCTGGGTGTTCAGGCCCTGGCAGTCTGGGAATGCAGTATATTCATCTGATTCAATTACTGAAGTTTACAGGAGCCATTGATGCAAGCAATTTCAGGCCAAAGCTTACAATTGGAGATTTCAAATTATTTCAAGAGAACACCAAATAATGTAAAAAAAAAAAAAAAAAAAACATAATGAATGAAAATAAATAAATAAAAGGACAATGTGGCATTGTATCATAATTATTATTATTTATAATAAATGCTATTATTTATTTATTGATTTTTCATCAAAATAAGGAACGAAAATAAATAAATAAATAAATAAAAAGGACAAAGTGACATTTTATTTCTTCAGATATATTTTAAGAACAAACAAACAGCAAGTAGCAGTGTTAGTAAAAACAAAACAAACAAGCAAAAAAAAAACAATTTGAAAGGGCAAGTTAAATGTTTTGTTTGGCGATAAAAAAAAATGAAAAGCCCTCAATCTTGCTTTCCTCTTTGTATTAATAAGCAACATCACAATGCAAGGACTTTTCATAATAAAAGTATAAATAAAAATGCCACAAACCTTGCTATTTATGTCCTCTAAGTACAGCTGCACATATATCTGTGCAAGGGTTACATTCTTACTCAGATGTGCAGACTATAGGTGTGATGCAGTTTAGGATGCATCAACCACAAACATCTGTACTTTCCTACATTCTAGGAAATATCCCATTATGGGTTTTGGAACACAGCCTAAGTCTGAGGGGCAACATAAAACAAGATAACTCCATGGGAGAAAGCAGGTGTTGAATCCACTAAGCTACGATTATTCCCTCTTACCAGACATTTGGTGCCAAATGAATACAGCATTTGTGGAGACATAGGCTTTCATATGTGAAGTGGAAAGGAGGGAAATGTATGCTCTATCCTGAACAAAGACTTTGACTCTCAAAGCTTCTGATCATATCCCTTTATGCCATTCCACCTGTAGGGAGACAAATGACTGTTGGCAGAATATCTAAGGTACAAAAGAACCTACAACATTTTAAGCCACATTGGAAACAGTCACCATATGTTTTTGCTCAAGAGGCATCAATTTCCCCGCTTTCTGTATCTGCTGCCAAAAATATACAATATTATGTAGACAAAAGTACACAGGTCAACTGATGGCACAGCAGTAGCCATTCCCCTCTCAAATCATCATGTACACTGCAATATAAAACCATATGTACAATACAGCAGTTATTGCCACGTGACAGGTGTATAGGTTATCAGTTTATCAGAGGGCTTTATGTGTTGCTGCTCTATGATTGAAGCTATCTTTCATTTTTTATCAATAGTTTCAATATTTTGAATCAACTCCTAAGGCCTTTGTAATATTCAAAGATGTTCTGTCATTATGTGAAGGCTATTATGCTTCTTTGTTATTATTGTAAACTAGGGGCATCACCAGACCCTATTTACTGGGGAACATACCCCAGCAATAATTTGTTGTGCCCCAGTACTTGTTCATGAAAAATAACTTTCTTTTTTGCCATTCATCATAAATTGCAAGTGTGAGGATATGAGTGCTGGGGGCCTGTGCCACAGTAGTGCCTCAAGTCTAACAATCACTATTGTAAACTATTGTCTGCTACAATAAACAATATCAATCATGAGATGTTGCTCATCTTCTTTGTAGGTTCCTGCCAATAGTAACAAATATTTAAGAAAATAAACTGAAGATTAGAACTCAGACCATATGATTACCATATGTTTAGCATTCAAGTATTATGGACTTGAGGACCATACCTTAACTTTCTAATATGAATAACACCCATGCAATTTATTCACTCAATCAAAGCTGTATACATTTGTGTGAATGCTGGTGAAGCTTTTTTCCTCCAGAAGCTTTCATGTGTGAAAATTGAGTGTAGAAAAGAAAGAGTTTCATTGCTACAGTGTGTTTTTGCTATCTGTCTCTAGATAACTTCATTTTCTGGAATCTTTGTGTGAGCATCAGGTGCAAAGGTCAGTGTTACAGATATGATTATTGTATGGTCCATAAAAAGGAACTTGCGGTGGAGATGGTGTTCCTGTCAACAACAGCTTTATGAAATCAAGAGGACAAGATTCTCATTTCAACCACCAGGTGGCAGGATATTATCAATCATATGTAGAGATGTGACGATGAGGTATCGAGATGTGAGTATGAGGTATTAAAAGACACCAAAATGGGGGCGTTTTTGTATGCTGCATAGCTTACTGATTTGAATGAATCCCTTGGCTATGCTGCGAAAAGCAAACTTTTTCAAAGTCAGTGATTGACAGACAAGCTCCTCCAATTTGTATGTCACAGTGTATCTTTCTCCTATCACTGTCTTGTGAGCACAACATAGATGTATAAAAAATAAATAAATCTTGAGAATATGTTTGAGTTTGCAAGGTATTAATAGCCAAAATGGAATATATTTTAGACATTTTGACTGCTAATTCCTGCAGATAAACACTAGACTCTGGAACAGAAAGTATGTTTGTAAATCATTGGTATGAAATTCAAAATTAGTATATTCAAGCTTTTTTGTACAAACACTAAAAGATAATAACATTATGTGCTTACACCGTTGATCAGTGTGAAAATACCCTCTGAAAATGAAACATGGTGGCAACTGTTTACACTTAATTTTAATATACTTTGAGTTCTTGCGCCGTTCGCAAAGCATAGTAGAATCAAGGATTTGAAAGACCTCAGCCGCCTGCCTCGCAAAGCAACATATACATAACATGTTGAGACGCAATTAATACATTTTTTGCTTTTATACTACACACCCCAGAGGGCTGTGCGAATTTGCCCCGCCACCACCGACCTATCAGTGTCTTCCTCTTGTCAGTGAGCCCCACATCTCCGCCCAGTTTCCACAGTGCACTTTGCTTCGCACCCTCTCAACGATCAACTTGCTCCCAAGTTCTCAGAGAGTGGCAGATGGGCTGAAAAACACTATCCTAGAGGCTACATTCAGTGCTCTCTGTATTTCCGAAGGAGCACAGTTCAGAGTGGGTAAGAATAATTGTCTAGTCGAACAGTACGATGGCTATATTGTGTCATTCATCAGTGTGTTGTATAGTGTGCCTGTGTAAGGTTGGTGTCAACTTCTCGTCGGTGATGCCGAATGTTTTGTCACATAGCTAGCTACGTTAGCTTGCTAGTGCTAGCTATATGGTTAAATGCTTATATATTGCTTTGAAAGTGTTGCAGAAAACACCAGTAACTGATAGCTTGTTGTTCTTTAAACGAGATCTAGGGTAGACTGAATAGCAAAGGGTCGGCTTGCCTGCTTGCCACTGTACCCCTTAAGTTAAACAAAGTTATTTTCTTCAACATCCAATTAATGTAGCAAGACACACACTACAGCCTTGCATGACACGACACCGTTTCTTAGATTAATATGTTCAGCCATAAAACAAACCGATTACTGTTTTGTCGAAAATATCTTACTATTTGCTTAACAAATCTGACGTACTCGAGTCATGTCATATTTGGTGTTTCTAGTCATACATCTAATGTATGCATGGTCTTGTTACCTCTGAGCTGTGTTCAGAAGTGTGACTTCCTTTCAGGTTTAGCGAGATTGTTGTTCCATCTTACAGTTCTGAAAGCACATTACCAGAAGAACTTGCCCCGTAGTGGATCTACTGTTAACTTCTTGTAGCCATAGCAAGCTATACCGCTGTTATGCTGCGTCTTTAAAGTAGGTACTACATACCGTGCTGCCAGTCCCTCTGTAGCGTTATGGACGTCCTGCCACCTTTTGTAGCGTTATGGACGTCCTGCCACCTTCCATGTGGGCCATACAGGTTTTGCCAGATCCCCTTTAGAGTATGAGTGTTTGGAAGAGGTATCTGAAAAAGGCAAGATCCCACATTAGATGTCCACATTAGATCAAAACAGTGACCCACCCATTAATTTCTTTGCTTGCATGCAGTGCTGATGGCAAGGACCCTCTGTGAAGAACTAAATGTTGGTTTAAAGACCACCCATATGTGTGTTTTGATTGGTTTTGTGTGCAAGCTTTGGTTTGATTCCAGGTTCATTGATACCCTTGTGCACTGCATATGGAGTGGACAAATATGATGTATGACTGTTCTGGATATTATTATATGTATTTCAAAAGTATCATCCCAAAGCAGGGTGTGGATAGACTGACGTTTATGAGGAGTGATAAGCCACAGAATCACAAGTGGTGTTCAACAGCAAATATTCAGAGGTGGCGTTATGCAAGACATATATTCATGTCTCTCCACCATTTTAGATTTATCACTCAAATCTTGTGGCCATTTCCATTGCCAACCACAAAGGGTGGTTTGACAACTGAGTGGGGATTTTTGGCCCAAAATAGAGACTTGCATACGAAATTAAGATTCCCCTGAAACAGAACACATTTTTTAAAGATTTTATATCAACAGACTCTAGTCTTCTGTGGTTGTTTTCTAAATTTTGTCTCTGAGAATGGATTTTGCCTGTCTCAGTTTTGTAGATGTATATTAGGCATACTGTGCTTTGCTGCCTGACCTGACTTTGAAGTTTGCCTGTGACTTTTTCAGCAGTTGGGTACATACAGACTTGTTTAAAGCAGTGTTTGCATTTGTTTTCTCAAAGTGGGCCTTAGTGTATCCTTTTGAGATTATTTTGATTTTAAACACTGTTGATGCATTGAAGTATTTGGGTACATATTTTGCTGTATATTTGTCTACCAGAAATGTTCATCTTTGGCATCCAAGACAAATAGCCCAAATTTGCCCTTTTAAAAATGTTAACACAGAATCTTGAAAGAGATTCCATTTTACCGAGTGGTGATCTTAAGGAGTTTGCTCTGTGATAATTGAAGTAAAACACATTTGACCTATATCTTATTTCCTGCAGTGATGTAAATCTAGCCTATATACAGTGGAAATGGGGGCTTGCATTTCTGCAAGTGATAGCATAAGCTAATATTTCTGCAAAAAGTGTATATTGTTTGCAAGAGATACATTTATTTTTTGAAAGACAGCCTATATTATAAGATTATCTGTCAAGAATCACTCTTAATTCATTAAACATGCACCACAGACATTATTCATCCTTGGTTTGATTGACCGATTCCATTACAGTAGATGCACTAGAGGTTATGACTTTTAGCAGCTGAATTGCTGCTTAATGATGGGCGTGATGCAGAAGGAAAAATTCACACCCAGCTGAAAAACAATGCTGGTGAAGACACCATGTCTGTTTCTGCATGGGTAGCCATTGGAATTGTGAAGGTGGTGTGCAAGTAAGATGTCAAAGCGAATCAGATGTTATCTTGTTTTTCAGTGAATGTGAACTGAAAGGCTTATGACGGTAGAACTGAAACGAACTATAGCAGTTTGAAAGTTTTGTTGCGGTGAATGGGCAGGTTTGACTGAGGCATATGTCATACTGTGAAGGCAAGGGGATCCACTGAGAGAATGAGCTCACGCTGGCGCTCTGATAGGGAGCATGACTGTTAGTCATGCCCACATCTGTTGTAATCGGTGGCACCATGACATTGCTACTTCCTTGAATGGGGTAAAATGGAATGATGTCATTATTTTGCATCATTTCTCAAATATACTTGAACACCTCACTGGTGGTTCCAATTTTTTATTGATCCAATGCTTTTTTATTAAACTTACATTTAGGGTCCACCAGTCTGTTATGGACTTGTGTGTACAAGCTGCTGGTAGCATTGGAGTCTTGAATGTACGCTCTGTCAAAAGTAGGTGTCAGCAGCAAAGAGTGCAGGGTGTACATATGTGTGTGTGAGAGAGTATGTCTGTGTGCATTCACATGTGTGTGTATGAAAGAGAAGTGTGCATGCTGCATGCTCACACTCGTCACACTCTGCTGGAAGGCTGAATGTTGTGTCCCTGCTTCCTCTCTCCTCTTAAAGCAGGAAGTACAGAGAAAAGGCGCAGCCCAATCTGTCCTGAGGACACAGGCTCTGGTAGCTGTCAGAGCTGGCAGCACAGCTGGAAAGAGGGAGACAAGGATGGGAGGAGAGCAGGAGAGGACAGAAATAGCCTTTTGACATCTCCTTTATTTTAACATTGGAACATGTTTGGCTGTAATAGCAGCTTAACATCTTTCACCACTAACCAGAGTCAATCACACAGGCTGACAAAAAGAAAGAAAGAAACAGAATCCAAGGAAGAAGTCTTTTACACTTCCCCATTTGCTTGGTGGATTCATATATTTGGCAGCCTACCTTGTGGAGCTGGAAATTTGCGGGAGCAATGCTCAAGGGAACCACAGCACTTTTACGAGCACTGATCTGTAACCATCATGTCATGCTGGCACCTCAGAGGCAGTATGCCTGTTTCTGTGCAGGTGCCTGGTACTCATTATGATTTCAGAATCTGCTCTAGTCAAATTTGTCTCTAACCATTATTTTGCACACCATTCTGGTTCCCGGGTGAGTCTTTTGTCAGGCTTACACATCACAGTTAAAAAAAAAAACCACATTGCCCGCATTGTAAGTACAATCTTCAGAACCAGTCTCATGGCTCCCTAGGGTCCTCCTCACCTGGAGCACCCTCTGAGCAAGACAAGCTAATCCCCTAAGCATTTTACCAGGGGCTGTGTGGCTACTATGAGGGCTTCATGACTGAACCAGCAGTGCTGTATGACACTGTGTGCATGGGACTGTACAGAGTGGCTCCAGTATAAGACAGGTCAAATTCCATAGCGAGTTTTCATCTTTCTACTGCAGCTTTCTCCTTTCTCTTTCTAGCCTGCAGTGAGTTAGTTGAAGGAAGATGGTGTTTTGGGAAATTCAGAATGGGTGGACATATTAGGAGTTGTCAGTGAGCTGTCAGCTGACTTTAATGTGTACCAATAAAAGAAAAAGCTCCTCACAGAGAAACGCATTGAATGATTAAAATGTGTATAAAAAAGAAAAAAAAAAAAAACATGTCGACTGTGTAAATTGCTTTGGATTGGACCATTTGGTCAGCGTGCCGCTTACACCTCATTTTTCAATCACTATGAAACGATTGGACATAAAGGTGAGCACAAATAAAAAAGCTGCCAGCCCACAAAATAGATATAGAAAGTTTGCATGAAAATTTTTCGACAGAGCGTGGCCTACTGATATATGTTGTCATTTCCGGGTTTCAAAAAAGCCAAATATTTAGTCTGGAGTCGAAAGATGAGAGACCCAAACAAATTCATAAGGTTTTGGCGTGAAATAATTGTGAAATGTAATTCTATTTGTGAGGACTGCATAGTCTCAACACACTAACTTTCTGAAGTTTTTTTTTTTTTTGTAATGGAAGCATACCATTCTTATCTCATTTGGCTGTTGTTTTGTTCTGTAGTAGGCAAAGAGACCTGGCCCCAGCAACAGAATGTAGAGGTAATTTGCTATTAATGAGGTACATACTCTTCATTGCTCTGTGCCATGTCAACCCAGACTAGCACAGTCCTGTCTCAGTGGAGGACACCACTGACACGGGCCTCTTTCCAGCAACCGCCCCAAAACACGGAGTCATGCAGCCGAGGAAAACAAAGCCCCCCTTTTCACATCGCCCTCAGCATGGACTAGGGGAGGACTGAAATTCGGTCAGAAGGCATTGTGCCTCCTTTCTGCCCCTCTTTGCCCCATTGTTTTCCCTATAACACGGCAGCCATTGTCTCAGCAGAAGCGCTCTCTCGCTTAACGCACAAAGCTATAAACTTTCTGTCCTCGAGTCCCGGCAGGAATAATGTCGCCATTATCAGCCACCTGCATTGTTCGCGGCTGAGCCCAGGGAACCTCCCTCCAGCCTTTTTATGCGGTTTTTAGGACCCGTCCGATCGGCTGCCAATGGGGACACAAAGCAGCCTCACACTGGAGGGATTAGTGTGGAAGCTCTCCCCTAGGGGCGTAAGTGTGTCTGCCAGTGGGCAGGTTGGGGCTGTCCACTGAGAGTCACACCCCCTACCCCCCACCTGTACATGCTCACTGACCTCTCTAGTGGCTCGATGTTTTGGCATGACTGTTAAGCTGTGGCCAGATCCACCCCCTGTCTCTGACTCGCACACAAATTCCCCACTCTCTACAGTAAACACAGGGCTATCTCTTCCAGGCACAGTTAATATTTATCTATAGCAGCTGAATGTAGCATCTACTAAGTGTGCAGGAACTGGTCTTGTAACCTACAAATCACCTTTTCGGCTACTGAGTACGGTTCTGCCTTTTGCTTTTTCCATACTTCACCTGAATTGCTTCTGTAAAGAGTAAATGGATAACACGTACAAATGAAAGCTAGGTTATGTGTCTGCTAAGTTCCTGCTAATGTTGCTAATATGGCTCAGCACTTATTCATTCTCTCATTTGTGGTTTGCCTGCCTCCCACACAGCTCTGTAATCGTACAATTGGAACTCTTCTGGTTGTGGTAGAGCTATGCACTCAGTTCTGTAGGGGCTTCTTAATTAATGTGTTCTGTAAAGCTGTGACCTCAGAAGGAGTGGGCGGTACTGCTCTTTGAAGTCTGCAGTGGTTCATGGGAAGTGCATGAGTGCAAGCAGCCCAAGTCTGGTATAGTCACAATTTATCCACAGAGCTGTGGCAATCGCTGCCAAAGATGTGCAATGCACTAGCAGTGTGTAGTACTGAAATATTGGACAGGGCTGCCATATTCTGTAAGTGTGGGACTGATTTTGACTAGTCTTTTTGATTTCAGCTGATTTTTCATTGTATCTCCACCCATTATGGGCTCCTTTCCTCCCGTCACTATTTTCTGCCCCTTCTGTTTGCCGTCTTCAGCCCTCAGCCATCAGGTGCATAATGACTCAGCGTCATACATTTCTGTCCACCAGGGGGCAGATAGAGTGCCTGGGGGCAGGTGATAACAATAAACATTTGGGATGTGTCTCCACCCCCAGTATTTTTTGGATTTTAAATAATTTAGAAATTGGGAGGAGAGAAAAGACAAACATTATGGAACAGTTTGTCTGTTTCCACATTTGCATACATGACCTGTTTTAGAGGTATTTATAATTCATAGCCACTGTTTTCCAAGATGATGTGAAAATGAGTCTCCATTGCCAGTTGGCCTCTCCTGCCTCAATATTTAAAGTGCTTTTGTTTGCAGTAGACAGATGGACAAATGATGAGGTCTGGTCATTTAACCACAAGCCTCCTGACTGCTGACCAGAGTGGGGATCAGTTCCATTTCAGTCCAGTCCAACTCAGGAAGTGAACTGCAGTTCAATTCATAAATTCAAAAAAAGCCTTTCATTTTTCAATAGTTTAATTTTGGTGAAGATGTTGTGCATTTATTTTCACAGTGATACATTGACGTAATATTATTAAACAGAAAGTAATTTCATTTTAAGTGGTTGAACTGAAATAGAGTTTACCTCCACCCAGTCAATGAATAACTGCTAAAGACTGTAGCTGCTGTCTGTCCTCTGTTCACACTTTGCCTTTACTCCATGCATCTCCCACAGAGCTTCAGGGTAGCTTTGGTAACTGTTCTTTCCCAGGCTTCCTGCCGTCTAATTGGTGATACCAGATTTAAGATGGTGGCTTTGGTAAGTTTTTAGTTTGGTTTTTTTTTTTTTAATCATAGCATGTGCCCATTCTTAAGAGATTGTGAGTTATCAGAGGTAGTACCTGAGCACTGGATTATTAGTGAAGTATATCACTGAAAGGTGGGCAGAGTCTCATCACATTGTAGTTACAAACTTGTTAGGCTCAGAGTTAGACATTGAAGGCCTGCTCTAGCTGAGCTTCTTGATTGTACTGTAGAAAATGCTCACAAAACGGAGAGATGGTGAAGCGTCCACAGAACAAGCTGGTAAAGCCATTTTCTCTGACAGTTAGAATAGGATAGCTATGTCACATCTGTAATGTATGCAAAAGCAAGGGCCTATGTCACGGCACATAGGATAATGTTACTAGAGGAACTGCCAAAGTGCTCATGCTTTGTATAATGTGCCGATGTTTGGACTTATTGTGCAGAATATTGATATATAGCTAAACAAACAACAACAGGAGGTCAGCCCCTCTGGCCAGTGGAGACAGCAGGGTGCATCCATGTATGTGCAGATGTCTGCTTACTGAGTAAAGCTGGCCTAGAAGCAGCAGTCCTATGGCTGCTTGATGTCTGTCACCATTGGTGGTTGACGGGGATGTCGTCGGCCTAAGCTTCGCCCCCTCTGATGTAGAGGAGCACGATAACCAGACCCTTTGTGCGATTACTCAGTGACTATGTCCCTGGCAGCAGGTGCTTGAGTCTGTGTGGTTTAAGAACCCTGCTTTATTTCATGTTCATATATAAAATGTTAAGTTGAAACATTTTATGCATTCATCGGGCTCATCTCTGTTTGTCTGTTTTGTTTGACATAAGCTCTGGTGACTTAAAGGGCATTCGAAATGGATTCTTAAGCCACAGACCTGCAGGTAATGAGGTTTCCACAGTTTAGAGGTTGCTAGATTGGAGAAAGTCTGGTTGACGGTCGTGGGAATGGAGAAGTGCACCAACTGAACTCTGTGCTGCTTTCTCACATACATGCTCAGTTTGTCTCTCTTCCTCCCTCTCTCCCTCGCTCCTCTTTCACCCTTCAGCAGTGGAATGTGCAGGCTCAGAGATGCCTTACGTGGATCGGCAGAACCGGATCTGTGGGTTTCTGGACATCGAGGAAAATGAGAACAGCGGCAAGTTCCTGCGCCGCTACTTCATCCTGGACACGCAGGAGGGGAGTCTGGTTTGGTACATGGACAACCCCCAGGTAGGTGCAGTGCAGGTTAAAGTCGCCTGTGAGTACTGATATGGGTTCAGTTTTTAGTTTTCCTTCCTCATAGAAAAGGTAAGGATTAGAGTAGGGTAAGCAGGTCCTTAACTGGTGATTAGGGAAACATCCTGTTTTTAGTGCTAAGCGTTTGCTCTCACCAAGGGACATAAGAACCATGAGACAGTAATTACAAACTGTGGAAGACCATAGTCACAGAGGATGCTCCTGTCCCACCTGTGACACAGTCAGCTGTAACTGCAGTGATTGTCTCAGTGTCCATCTCCTCCACCCGCTGGCTCCTGATTGTTCTTTTCTGGTCTGTCAGATTTAAGAGTCCATAGTTTTCTCTGTAGTTTCTCATATTATTGCCTTGTGATTGCATCAGTTTTGATTAATTTGGTTGCTTTAAGAAATTTGTTTTCATCTGTGCTTTTAATTGACCGCAGCTGGTCACTGTGAGTCAGAAGCACATTCATTAAGTGGGTGGCTCTGACTCCTACATTGAAAGTGCTCAAGGTAAGGCTGGAAGGCATTTCTTTGGTGGTCTGGCTATAATTTCACACATGTAAAGAGTCAAGAATCAGTGATTAAAAGCCTTTTCAGATTCCGCTCATGTATGTTGGATAAAGCTACACGGGAACCCTTGGATAGTAACCATCTATGGTTCTGGCATGTAGAAATGTATTTAAAACGTGTGGCTCAATCATGAGTTTATGTATATGTGTCATAGCATTGAGACCTCAAGGGACTTCATGAGATACTCACAGATAAAATGGCTGGGCTAATAGCTGGGACGCATGTAATGATGAGAGAACTCTGTTAATCATAGAAAGACTGGAGGATACAGCTGCTGCTCATGTGTGCACATGTGCGTGTGTGCATGCGCTCGCGTGTGTGTGTGTGTGTGTCTGAGAACATGTTTGAGTGGAAGTTTTTGTGTGAGTGGAAGGAGTGTCCATGTGTGCACTGTGTGTTAATTTGTGAGTGCTTTATTTTCACTTCCTGTCTGTCCAAAAAATTTAATCACCAGACAATTCAAACTACGATCTACCAACTAAACATGTGGGGGAGGTGGGGAGTCAAAATTTGCATGTGTATTGAAGTGAGAAGTTTTGTGCTCACTGTGTTTCGTGTGCATAGCTGTAGTGCCCACATCTATGAGAGCTTAAAGGTAGCTTTGTTAACTGCTCTATCTGAGGTTAATTGCAGTCTGATTGATGACAACAAATTTCAGATGTGGCTTTGGTTAGTTTGGGAGGTTTATCATTTTATGGACCATTCTGAAGAGATTGTGATTCATCAGAAGAAGTAACTGAAAGCTATATTATTCCTAAAGCTTGTGTCTGCAAAGTGGGCAGATTTTAGCCAAAAGTTGCCACCAGACAATTCAAGTCACTCTCTACCAATTAAAATAATGGAGGAGGTGGGGTCACTGAAAATGGCTTTTGCAGGGAGTTTTGTGTTTGCTGGCTTTGTGTGCATGGTTATAGTGTCCATATCCACCCAAGCAGGCAAATTCTGACGAGGATATGCTGAAACCCATTTGTGCCATTTTGCTAAACCAATAGCAAAAGCATTATTTTGCCGTATTATAAAAGAGTATGTTAAAGTCTTGACCTTATATTTAATCATATCTTATTTTTAGTTTTTTTTTTGTGTATTATATCTCCACTGTAGTAATGCATTGATGAATTTTTGTTGGAGGAATATTATGGTCTTTATAAACATGTTTGAAGTGCAGTCATTAGTAGGAGATTCTGTTCTCTCGTCTGAGTTCAGAGAGAGAATAGTATAGATTAGAGAGAGAATTTAGACAAGACTTGGTGTGGAGGGACCAAGTGGAGATCAGGCATCAAAACATGTTTTATGCATGGCTTTTTGGAGGTTTGAATTATTCACCTCTGTTCTTTTTATATATCCAGATACACTCTGAAACTTTTGAGGAGTTTAGTTTTAATCTTTGAATATGCAAGGAAAGTAAACCGTGTCCATCATCTTCATTGAAAATGCAACTGAATCCTAAAAATGTTTGTTGATAATCTTAGGAGAGATATTTGTATTATCTGTTGAACAGCTTTTGTTGAAATACTATGGGCTTTTCTGACAGAGTAACAGTATTTAATTGTCTATTCTGAACTATTTCAGTACAGATAATTTATGTAAGTGCAAGTAATTTTTTCACTGGCTGCTGTCCTCTTTCCATCCCTACAGAACCTGCCCATGGGAGCAGAGAGCGTTGGTTCTCTCAAGCTCACCTACATTTCTAAGGTCAGTGTACCGCCATATAATGTGGAGGAGTGCACTCACAGAATCATGACCTCCATCTCCTGCTCACAATGTCTCTACGGTCCTCTCCAGGTCAGCGATGCCACGAAGCAGAGGCCCAAGGCAGAGTTTTGCTTCGGTAAGTTTGGGGAAACCCGGCCCTCTCACTTCTTGCTGGCTTCAGTCTGCAAGATCTTGTCTGTTGCAACACAAGGCATTTGATGAAAAAGAATGAATCATGTAATGACTGTGTTTGACTCGGCTCATGAGCTGCCAGAGTTTGCTGTCAGTGCTGACATGGTATTGAGGAGGAAATGCACAGCCGGGGAATCACACTCCTGTGTTTGGGGTGTTAATGAGCACAGGGCCAAGGAGTAATATTTGTGTGTCTGCCACTGTGAATATTTTGATAAGAAGACTGTGAGTTTGCACACATGTTTTGTATGGTGCTTGTGCGCATGAGTTTGTGCGTGAGTGTACGAATGTGTGCATGTTTGTGCATGTTGCCGTGTTTGCACACATGTGTACATGCATGTGAATGTGAATGCATGTTTGTGAATGTGACCCATCTTGTTGCCTGATGTATGGAGATGAGGGACTGGCTCTTCTCTGTGGAGTCAGAGCATTTTTACTTTAGTGTCTGTTAGCTGAAGGAGATAAGGCAGAAAATGTCACACTGACCTGTCTTTACTGAGGCCCCAGGCAATACACAGCTGTGCTTGGACCTTGCACTGCAAAAGTTGCTTTTTTATCTCACTTTTTAAAGTATTTTATTGCGCATAACTGTACCACACTATTTGATATACACTGCAAGGCATGTATAATCTGAATTAATTTAGGTTTGGTGTGGTCATCTCGCTCTTCTCAGTTCTGCCTTATCAGTGTTATTTTCATCTCTGAGCAGCTGGCAGGCTGTGACAATCCTGAGGAATGTCCCATCACTGCAAGTTTTCTCATTGATCTGAACAAAGCCTGCTCTAAGCTCAGTGAGTTTATCAGACCATAGCATAAGCCAGTATACATAGGTGCAGCTCATATGTGTCCATAGAGCTCCTATGTGATCACCTCTTGCTTAACACAGCCCCTGTGAGACTACTTCCTGTCAATTGTGGTGCTGGTGAAGACGCTTCCTGGTCTTGGTAGGGTGAAAAATTTGATGGTGGGATACTGGAAATCCCCAGTGGCTCCTAACCTAATCCAATCCCAGATCCAGAATTTAGGGGTATTTTTACACGGGAATTCCCCGTCCTGGTTCCACTCCCAGTCTCTTGGCAGTGGGGGCCTAGCACAGCTCCACAGTAAAGCCTATTTCAACTCCATAGTGCACCTTCAGCACACTCTTAGGATTATCGTGTCTCCACCAGGCATTTCTACCACAGTGAAACTGAGTGTGGTTCCCGGGCCCCAGTATCAGTGTTGAGGCTTTGCACAACCCTGCAGGGCACCACTAGGACACACTGAGTACTAACATGTTTCCAGTGGGCGCAATTAGCACATGTTGAGGCCAAGCGCAGTTCCAGAGGGTATCATCAGCACACATTGAGGCCCAGCTTGGTTCTGCTGAGCACCATTATCTCACAGTTAGAACTATCTTGGCCTCATGGGGCACTGTTAGTTGACAGTGAGAACTACCAAGCACCAGAGGGCATCATTAGCATACACAGAGGCTTAGCACATGTTCACAGTGCAGCATTAGTGCACACTGATGAAGCGTGTTGCTGTTGAAGGAAACACAGACTATGCGTGTTAAATATTACATAGGAGAGAACTGAGAACTACTGCCTGGGGTAAAATGGTCTGAGCTATTGTCTGGCTTGATTAAAATATCAAAATACTTGATTGAAGACTTGTTGAAACTCAAACTCTGTTTTTTTTTCCCCTCCCTTCATCTCCTCTCCCCCTCTCTTTTTCTCTTCCTCTGTGTCTGCAGTCATAAATGCAGGGATGAGGAAGTTCTTCCTGCAGGCTAATGATCAGCAGGATCTGGTGGAGTGGGTGAATGTGCTCAACAATGCCACTAAGATCACAGTGAGTCTGCCCATCTGCCCACTCTCTGTGCAGTCAGACGTAGCCCACTGGAAGCTCTGGTCTTCTCATTTACTGTACAGAAGGGAACAGCGATACAGGCTTAGGTTCAAGGGGAGATGACCAACTCCTTCCTATGTACATATCATCAGCTTCATTAAAAAGACTTGTATCTTAAAAAAAACAGACCATTAATAACAGTGATGTAGTACAATGGACAAAAGACAGCATGGTGAATGTTCTTCTCCCATCATTACGGACACCCTTGACTGGAATCACACCAGTATTTAACCCCAGAGTGATAGTGATTGGAGCATTGATTATTATTTTTGTCAAATCTGTATTGGACAGTAAGATGAGTGCAAAAACAGTGGTGTCTCCTTACTTGACCATCATGTGCTACAAGGTAGTTAAAAGCACTAACTTAGTACGGTCTTCAAGCCAGGAAAAATGTTTTTAAACCTCATTTTATCATGTCTGATGTATAAATTGGCCCCTTTTAAGTTGTACCCTAATCCCAGTGTGAACAGTGCTGTCATTTTATTGATATATACATCTGTGCGTGTTCCTCTTCTTTTACCTTACTCTGTAGTGCTTATTCACTATGGGCCTCCTATGAATTTGCAGTGCAGCCAGGAATTGATTTTGATTATGTTTTATTTCATTACTGTGAGAAGAAGGCAGACAAATGACAAACAGATAAACGGTGCCGTTGAATGCTGTGTACCAGTTTCGCCTCCAAGGGAATTAGAAAACATTAAAGCCTGGCTCATTGCACAAAGGTTCAAGTAAGCCTGTTTCTGTGCAAAAACATACACATGTCCATTTGATGTAACTTCATTACTAGTGAGAATTAACAAGAATAACTGCAAGTTATCAAAAAAGACACATTCACACCTACTGGAAATAATCCGTGTGGTTTAGGTGAGGGGTGGCACCTGGGTAGAGCATGCAGGAGACAAGACATGATGCAAAAACTACGCTGCGGTTATCGCAGTGTTTTGTTTACGGTGGATGAGGCTATCGACTTATCCATAATGATGACTTTTTGTGTTACTATCAATACTTAATGTATTTGGACATATCCGCAATATCGACAAAAGAGTGGAAAGCAATATACAGGCAAGCAGAAGAGAGTGCGAAGCAGCTACCCTCGGATGCTTGTTTTCTTCCAGTTTCACACCAGTCTCATGAAAGAAAAGTTATTTTCGCAACAGCTTTTTCAAAATGAGATCTAAATGGATATATTAAGCAGCCAATTTCTCAATGATTTTCAAAAATTATTAACAAAGCTGAGGTACATAAGACATTGCAGACGTGACATACAGGTGCTTGAAATGTCCAGCCTAACACCCCCAAGGTCTAAAATGGCTCCTGACTGCAAAAGAAATCACAAAAACCTGCACACACTTCAGTCTTTGGGGACCTCTGCTTAGCCCTGTGTATTCTTGCCATATTGCTGTAATTACTGACGTTTAAACTGCAACACAGGTGTATCTACAACTGTTATGTCTGTTCTCCCTTCAACTCAAAGCATGGAGCACTCAAATTGACTTCACCAACCAATGTTTAGGTGTACAATGTATTTTCGTTTTAAGGTGCCAAAGTCAAGTTGTGATGCCCCACTTTCTGCTGAGACCTCAAAGGCCTCACCAGACGTCATGGTTAACAGAAAGCAGGCTTCATACAAGACTGAAATCATTGGTGGAGTGCCTGTTGTCACCATGACACAGGTATGGATTCTACCCTATCACCCACTTCAGGCTTCATGTCTAGTACTTGCACCTGTTTAATTACAAATGCAGGGAAGTTAAGAGGATTCAACTTTGTTGAGGTGCAGAGTAATAGCTGAGTGGTAATAAAGTAATGAAAAGAGTATTTTGCACACAACTCAAGTTGTGTATTTTGCCATGTATTTTAGCCATGCATTTTATGTCTTATTACACCTTTTACCATTGTTTTTTTAAAGTATGAATATTTTTTGTCCGGTGTTGATTTGCAAACACTACATAATTACAATAAGTAGACACAATTAACAAGCATGCCTAATGGATCTGACTTGTGGTGGATTAATTTTGGTCTGTGGGATATGGATGTTTAGGATGATTTTTCACCTTGTATCTGCAGCAGGAGGGCAGTGAGGGGCCGAATGAGGTGGGTCGGGAGGAGCTGAAGAGGGCCTACAGCCAGCTCCCGTACTTCCTGAATAAAGCCTCCCAGGACCAGACAGTGATCAAGGCTGGCTACTGTGTGAAGCAGGGCGCCATGGTGAGGGACTGAGTGGCTGTGTATGTCTTTGCGCCTGCCTGCCTGCCTGCCTGCCTGCCTGGTGTGTCTGAATGTCTGTGTTCAAAATTATAATCTGTCTAACTATGCTGTACAGTTCAGTTTACCCAAATTAAAAAAATGAAAGATGATTGCCTTGAATCTTTTTGGTTTGGGAACTTTATCAGTTCACGTTAAATGATAGGTAAGATAAACAAATTAAGCTGTTCTAATAATTTTCTTAAAACGATTTCTGTAAACTGATCTCTTTGGTTTTGACAGTGTATCTGTCTTTTCATTTATGCCTCTCCTTGTACATCTATGTATCTGTCTGAATGGCACCATTTTCAAACAGGTTGTCACACAGCCATTTGGAATAGATATTGTCTAGAGCAGTGGTTCCCAACATCAGCCCTGGTCTGTGCTGTTTTTGTGTATTTGCAAAATAACATGAACACAGTGTGAATATAGGTTTTTCTTCGTGACAAGCATAGCTACAATGGAAAATTTTCTCTCAAATCATTAAAGCATGAACAATTGAGCAATTATGAACAATTAATAGCTTGTTAAGATTCTAGGGTTGCAGTTGTGGTTACCCCCTGTAATTATTTACTGTTTTGTGCTCTCTTTTTCCTGTTTTATCAGAGGAAGAATTGGAAGCGAAGATATTTCTTGTTGGAAGAGAACTCTATGAGCTATTTCAAATCAGATCTGGTAAGCTAATTGATCTTCAACCTCCTGCTTAACAAAGGCAGTTGGTCTGTGAAAGGAGGAAGTGATCTTGAATAGTGTCAGCCGTGTCCACACAGGGATGTCGGTGAAACGCTCGTGATGAAATGGTGTCCCTTATCACAAATATAATGGCCATATACTTCCCTTTGTCAGCAAGGTTTATGACTCTGTAACTCACCTCTGCAATACTCAGTGTCTGTTCAGTGATTTTTTTTTGTTTTTAAAGATATCAATATTGTATTAACAGAGCAGGTGTTTCATGGAGAAATGAGTGTTGTACCATAGTGAGAAAGAGATATTGTATTGTGAGGTAAAGCAGACTCTTGAGACCGGTCTGTCGTGTAGACTGAAAGCCCTCAGAGACATAACATCGCTTTAACAGGTTGATCTTCCTGCTGGCAGCGTTCACTCAGTGCTTACAGAATGCTCACAGAGCTCTTTAAGAGGCCCCTCATCCTTTAATATGACAGGTTTCAGACTCCCAGTAAGGAGGGGTTTGTGTTGATCAGAACCTGTGAGGTGTCCAGGTGTGCTTTTATTCAGTGTGGAAATACTTACTGAGGACTCGGTACTCAGAAATGGATATGGTTGCATGAAGAACAGTCTGAGCCTTGGGCTGTCATACTTGTTGTTTGGAGCTACATTAAATTCAGCTCAGTTCACTCTGGTGTGATGTTTGCAGATTTTATACATTCTCTGTGTTGCCATTTGTTCCACATCTCCAGTTCTGTGGTGCTCTAAAATCATTTTCCAGCCATTAGGTAAATAACATTATGCAGTACAATATGCAAAACTTGGTGGAAAAGAAATAAAACCAAAAGCATAATGAACAAAAATAATGCTGAGTTTGTACGGAGTACATTCAGAGTACATTCTACCCAGTCATGCATCTTCCTCATAAACCCTGTGGAGAGTAACGGGTACTATGGGTTGAGGATCAGGGCTGTCAACCTTTTAAAAAGTATTTAAATATCAGTGATTTTGTAGTTGTTTTCTTCCCCATTAGATGAATTGAATCTGATTAGTTTTTTGATTAATCAGGTACAAGTTTTAAAAGTTTGGTAAGAATAACGTTTCAGAAAAGTGTGTTGTAACTGGTATTTTTTCCCAATTATCAGTTTCTTAACATCTCAAAATTCAATGCCAAAGAGCAAATTTTGACTGAAGTCCTATCAATCACATACAGTGATCTCATCTTCTGAACTTCAATAACAAACACCAGATATAGCTGAATCTAGTGTTACATTATCCTCTTCTGTCAAATACCATTAGCTAATGTTTTGGGAGTGATCTATTATGGTAGTTTTGTCAAAGCAATAATAAATCCAAGGAGATTTGGAACGTTTTGGAGATAGGTTCCTAGACCGCCACTGAATGGTTTGCCAGTGCTTTGGGCTAAAATACTTCATTGAGTTCATGGTTAGTCTCACCATGCATTCTTTTCATGTGTGCTCTGGAGGAATTGGCCAGACTTAGGCCTTTATCCGTTCACAAACTAGTGTACTTCTGCTGGGCAGTGGTGGAAAAGTAAATGTGGTACCACGTGTTTGAGCTCCCTGCAAATTGAACGGTTGATTTCACTAATTAGAGCTTCTGCCAAAGTGTTGGGATAGTTATAATTAGCTGGTTTAGAGTGTGGACGGAGCAAATGTGTACTGTAGCTTTTACTTTCTGATGCTGGGGTTTTCCAGTTTTACTGCTGGGTGAATCAAAGGTAGTGATTTATATGAACCGAAAGAATAAGATCTATAATGAATGTCAAGGCAGCATAAGACAATCACAAAAATGAACATAACTGAATATGAATGAAAACTGTGTAAGGTTACTTAATGCTTTAGTGGTGAATCTGTTCCCCAAAATAAATAAGTGACTTCAAATGAGTTCTAATTGTCTTATTTTAAATTTCATTTACAGTTTTTTATTTTGCTGTTCACTTTAAAATTACAGACTGAACCTGGACTGGACCATTGAAGTTTTCCTTGAAGTTAACTTGCTTCAGTAAATATCAGCCATAAAATGGAGATTATGTAAAAATGTGAGCTCTGTGTGTCACCCTCAGGACAAGGACCCCTTGCGTATAATCCCACTGAAGGAAGTTCACAAAGTTCAGGAGTGCAAACAGAGGTGAGCCAGAGACATCAATCACTGCATAAAAATGTATCTGTGCTGTCGGCACCATTGTGCTGTAAGCGTATGCATGTGTGAGAGAGTTTGTATGTCCCCACACATAATCATGTGTATGTCAGGGTATGCATTTCAGTGAGCATTACCCTGTGTGTCTCTCTGTGGTAACTTTACATTAGCTCTGAGATGGTTTCTCCTGTGGGGAGAGATACTGGGACCACATCAGGCAGTGTTACGGTGAAACATCTAAAGGAAGAGGGGGTTGAACCATCAGGAAACTGCTAATTTTACTGATGCTAGTTTTACTCTGCAATACACTATTTTCTTCTCCCATATGGTCTGGTAATACATACATTGAGCGTTATTTAAATGTGTACATGTTTCCTTTATTTTTTTTTCCCACAGTGACATCATGATGAGAGATAATCTTTTTGAAGTTGTGACCACTTCTAGGACCTTTTATATTCAGGTGAGCAGGTGGCTTCCTTTGGAATTGGGCCTACCTCTTTTTGGCAGCACTTACATATTTTGAGTCTCTACCGATAGCTGCTTTCTCATCAGATCGTATTGTCTGTTCTCACTGATGTAAGAGCTGGGCTTAAGTATTGTGTAAAAAGGCCTGATATGTGTTCCCCTGTAAATCAGGGTTTCCCAAACTTTCTGAGCCTAACAACTATGTAGTGACCATTTTATGTCTATGAGCTACCTCATCTCAAAATATGGACAAACATGAATTTAACTGAAATGAAATAATTATAAAGGTTTCAAATGAGTTAAAAAATAAATAAATAAAACTTCAGGAAATGAGAAAAGGATCAATTACTTCATTACACTGGGCAAGTTTTAGTCACTTGGTGTTTTAGTTAAGTCAGTAAATTCTTCATTGAGGAATGGAGCATTGACAGTACACAATGAGATGCAAGCTATTCATTCATAATTATGTTACTGACATGACTGTTTAAAATGAAACACTTCAGAAAAATTTAATTCTGCCCCTGCCCGCAACCCCCCCCCCCCCCAGGCGGACAGCCCAGAGGAGATGCACAGCTGGATCAAGGCCGTGTCCGGCGCCATCGTGGCCCAGCGTGGACCCGGCCGATCTGCAGCCTCTGTAGGTTTTCCCTCAGCTCGTCTCAGAGGGAGATCTGTGTAACGGGGGAGATCTGCCATAACATCTTAAACCGTCTGCGCCGCTTCAACTCTCTGGTCATGTTCCTGCTTGCATTGTGCATTAATGTCAGCCCGGTCTCACATACGTTATCAAGACACTCTATCTTTACTATCTGAGAAAAGACGTGGCCGTGATTCCCATGCCAGTGGTGTGCAAGTTTAGGCCCTGATCAGAGCGTGATGCATTTGACACATGCCTCCCCTGGCATTCCTCCATTTTTCTTGCAGGCTGCGTTTGAATCGTGGTTCTGTTTTGAAAGTGGGCTGGTTTACTGTCCTTAACTGCCTTGCATTCTGCTAGGTTATACAGTTGAGAGGTAAAAGCATGGCACTCAAGGGCACTCTGGGCCAGATGTTGACGGTGGAGTGGCATACAGAGAGGACTGTTCCCTCCCTCTCCGTCTCAGTAGTTAAACTTACTGTCGTGGCAGGAAGGCTTCTATAGATAATACTAGGAACTGGGTGAAGGAGGGTATAGTCACTAGACATATAAGCAGGTCTGCTCTACTGCCCCTTTTTTGGACAAGGCTGGCAGGACTTGGAGCTGAAACTTTCAACCTCAGGACAGCACAGCTGCTTTTTCATTTTATCATATAACTGGAACAGTAGTGTAAGAAGTCGCTCTGAATACTGCCAGCTGTCCAGGCTGAGCTCAGTGCCAAGAGCCTTGCAATTCATCTGTATGAGGCTGAAAATTCCCAAAAAACATAGTTTCCATATTGCTTATGTCTGTGTCCAGTTATTATCTGTGACCAGTGATATCAGCGCACTCTTTTCTCCCTTGTTAGTCATTGACTGCCCAGGATGATGGTGATAGAATCTCTGTGCACCTCTCATGTGTAGGTCAGCACCAATAGACTGTCAGGGCTGAGCTGACTCCCATCAGCACAGTAAAAAAGAATAAAGGGAGTGAAACTCATCAAGCACTACCAGTTAATAGCTCAGCAATGTTAAAGGACCCAAAGCTGACAGGAAATTGTTATGTTTTAACTTTCCGGTATTACTGGGGTAATAGGAGACTGATTGCTAATGCGGGGCACAGTCGCTCTCCTGTGGGGGCCGAATTTTGCCCCTAGTTGGCCCCTCTAATCCTGCTTTGCGCTGTGTTGTTGCAGATGCGGCAGGCCAGGCGGCTGTCGAGCCCTTGCATACAGAAGTATTCATCCAGCACGTACGTGAGCCCTTGAGCCCCAAGCAGCTTCTCCCTCCCATTTGTAGCCATGGCAATGCCATTGATGAGCAGAACATTTTTTTTTTCTCCCTGCTTCAAAAAACCCTACATTATCCCCCAAGCACAGCTTCATTTTGCATTCATCAGTCCGTCCCCACCCCTGTCCTTAAAACCCCATGTCCCATGTCTCTGAAACGCCTCACCCAAGTGAGAGCAGTCCCTCTCCCAACCACCTGGTGGTCAGTTGCTAGAACTAACTCGCCTGTTTGTCCATCCAGATCCATAGCTACTATCGATCTCCCTTCCCTGTCCCATTACTGAATTATTTATTTCTTTATTTATTTTAATCCTAGGCTGGCAGTGAACTGTGACACATGACAAACCGGAGTTGTAAGCTGTAGACCACAGCTTCCATGTAACAGCAGTAGGCAGGGGGACCATGCTTTGACTAACACAAGACAAGGTGCAGTTGTGAAAATAGAAAAATAATAACAGGATAAATCCAACACTTGCTAAATGGATTAAAATATTTAGAAGCGCTGATGTGTTGACCATTTCCCTTGAAACCTCCAGTTGTGTTTTCAGCAAGGCGACTAACCTGAATCAATGTGTAAATGTATATAGAATTTTATTTATGTTAGGGGCCCTCAATACAGGTTTCTGCTAAGCAGGAAAATAGTGGTGAATATGTTTTGGGGGAAAAAAAAACAGTAGTTTAATGCTCTGCTTTGTAAGTACACATTCTTGATTGTTTCTTCTGTCTCCATAGTCCTTTTACTGTTTATATACTGTTATTTTAATATATTTATACAGACACTTGCACCGGTAACAAATTTAATGTTTACATTCATTTGAACAACTTTTATGTTAACATCTCTTTGATACAGCCAGGTTCTTACTCAAGCAGTTCAGATTAACTACAATTAATAAGAAATTTAGATTAAGTGTTATACTTCCATCAAGTATCCTGCTACACCAGGGAATCAAACTGCAACCTCATTGCAAAAATTACAAGTCAGCTCTCTAACCATCACAATACCGTGCCAAGCTAGCATTTCACAGAATGTGATTCTGTTATGAAAGCACTCCTGTATACCTCAGCGCCCACAGCCAGCACCCGAACAAGCAAGCGCTAACCCAGCATGAGTGGTTCTCTCTGTCCCCTATGTGAACTCTGACCCTTGACCTTAGCACCTGTGTCTGTATCAGGCCTCAGTCTCTGTTCTGCTTTATTTGCCACACTTTTAGTACACTCTGTTACCAAAGCATGACACCCTTTATTTCTGCTGGACTTTGCTTTACAGGTGCATTGTGGGAAAAGGTGTAGATGAATGCAATTTGTGTGATGATTGACCTTTTTTTTTTTAAAGTGGGTGTGTGCTGTCTTGGAAATTATTTTATTTATTCTGAATGTTAATGTTGGTGCGTTCTTGACAAGCGCTCCGGAGGTTTCCTCTCTCTCTGATCGGAAGCCTTTGCCCTGCTATTATGAAGGTGCCTCCTGGCTATTTGCCGCTTGTGAACATCAGTCTCCATCTTCTGCTTATATTGGAGCCTTTCCTCTCAGGCTCAGAACTGACCACTTTGTTGCTCAAACATGGCAGATTTTTGGCCAAAGACCAGGGATGTATTTTGCCAATAAACCACTGCTCATTTATTATTTCTGACTAATCAGTATCCCTGTCTGGGGATGGGTGTGTGGAATGATAAACCACATGGTCAGTACTTTCATTCTGGCTGTTCTTTGGGTTGGGCTATCTCCTGACTGCTTTATCAGGTTATTCTGATCAGTTATGAGATGAAATATCCTTAACCAATAGCAGAGAGGGTATCCAGTCCACGCAGTGAAGTTGTCTCTCTGAAAAATTAAGAAGTGCAGCAGCCCATTGTAGCTCCACCCATCTTGGGTTTCTTGACACCTCATTCTGCAATCAACACTGTTCAGACTATTCAGTGACTTAGTGCAGAGGTCCTAAGCACTGGTCCTGGGGCCTACTGCATGTTTGGCTTTAGTTTCAGCAGAAATTATAATAGGAAAGGTTTCAGCCTGACCTTTTCATTGAATGTTGGTCTGTATTCTGCTTTTCTTAACAGTTCATCTCCTATTCTCCAAATTACATGAACAGGCATTTATTAAAAGAACACTTGCGCTTAAAAAGGCGTCTCATATTTCCTCCTAGTACCTGGGACTTAAACAGATTTAGTGCAGCTGTAATTCAATTAATTGTTCTCGGCCTAAAAGTGGAAACTGCACAGTATTAGAAAGACAAATTGGTCCTATTTAATTAAGTTCAAGATTGCATAATTAAATAGTCTGTTATTGAATTACTTTTTTTCTTTTTGTGGGACCAAGTAACAAAAGTGTGTTTTTGAATACAGTTATTGTCAACAGGAAATACCCTCACAAACATATATTTCTTTTATCCAGGATTTACAGCACTGACCTTTCAAAAGATGTCAAAGCTAATACCAGGGTTGTAAACCTGGCCTAAGTGCTGACTCAGGAGGTCACAAAGTAAAAAAAAAAAAAAAAAAACCTCAAAATACTTAAAACATTTTGGAAGTAGAGAATGTGAGTTTTTTTTTTTTTCTTCACATCAAATCTTGCATAACATTTTAGCTTTGTATTATAGTTTGGGTTCTACTATCCAGTGTCACTGGAGTCCTCAGCTTTGTGAATGAACCAATACATCAGTAGGAATGAATTTGGAGATGCTATGCTATGCTATCCTCTCTCCTTTTCTTGATGTCTCTCTCACTCGCTCTGTTTGAGGTCTACTTTTGCAGAAAGAATGGGGTTTATACTGAGCAGTGATTTGCAGGCAAATGACAGTCCATTATGTACCTTTTGCTGATGCTTTCACATTGTCTGTTCCCTCTTTCTTTTTCAGAAACTAAAATCTGACAGTGAACTACTAACATTCCAAAAATGAACACAGCTGTATTGCCACCATCACCACAACTACTACTACTACTTCTGCTACTACCACCACCACTGCTACTACTGCCACAGCTACTGCTGTTCTCATTCAGCCTATTGCTACTGCCGCTGCTGAAATAACTGCAGAGCTGTGTGTCCCACTGACCTTGTGTCTGGCCCCGCTTTGGGCTCCCCCTTACAGGAGCACAGCAGCCGTTCCTGCCCCTCTGGCTTCTACCGCAGCGACCCGCCCCTACCTGCAATGCCACCCAACCCACAATGCCCCACTCTCCAGTCCTTTGGCACCCCGGGCCCGCACGGCATCTCCCAGGGGCCTGGCCTGGGACAGCGAGCATTTCATGAGCCTCCTGCCCCACCCCCGCCCCAGCCAGCACAGAGGGTCCCGCCGCGCTCGCCTGTCGCTCCAGGAGACCCGCCTGTCCAAGTGAGCAGCGAGTCGCCGTGGAGACGGCGCAGCAGCTGTGAGGACACTCTCCAGGAACCCCTTCCCCATGTTGACCCTGACACCACGGAGCTGCTCGTCAGTGAGGTCTGACCCGGTCGAAGATCGCTGAGGAAGTGGAGAAGAGCGGATGAGTACATTGTGCCAGTGTGAAAAGCAAAACCAAACCATTCTGAAGTTAATTGAGCTGGACTCTTGAGCTGTTTTACAGGCACAGCCTGGGAGAGAGTTTCACATCTATATTTCTGAATACGCCTGCACCCTAATCCAGCAAGCACCAGACCTTCACCGACATGCAGAGACCAGTAGAGGGCGCTTGCAGACTGTGACACTGTGATATGGAAGGCCAGGGTACTGATTGTGATTTTACACTGCTCCTTTCATTTATTTTATCCAAAATATCTAAGGTCCTGATTATGGGTCTTGTTATGCAGCCAAGCGAGCTTACACTCCAAAAGGGACAAGCACTCCACTGCTGCTTTCGCTAAAAGGTCTTCAGCTCATTCATTTGGGCTTGTGTGTGGCTTTAGTTTGGATGTGGATTTCAGTCCATATTCCATGGATGTCATTGCATTCATCTGCTTTGGGATTAAAATCACAGGAAGAAAATATAGCTTTGCGGGTGTTTTTAATTTTTTTTTTAAAATAAATTTGCTTTTGTCAACTAACAGGATCACTGAGGCTCTCTGCCCCTGAACACAAGAATATCCACAAAGAATTCCTAATTATTTCATATGTATTTTATTTTTTAGACTTTGTTTTATATTCTTTCACACGAAAAAAAGGGAAATAGATATTTTACGAAATATTTTATGAATATTTTATGAAGGACAGCTTGTCTTACACTAGAATGATAGGTAACTCAAGTAGATTATTTAGTTGATGACACAGGTACTACTAACACAGCCAGTACAGAAGGTGACACAGGTACTACTAACACAGCCAGTACAGAAGGTGACACAGGTACGTAAACAGTTGATACTGTTCATGGCATAGATACTGTAGCAGGTGATCGGTGACACGGGAGCTAAGACACAAATGCTAGAGATAACATATGAGGAAAGAGCTACTGCTGTGTCTCTAGACCCCTTAATTTTGCCAAGTATGTGTAGCAATGTGCTTGTCTAATATTCTAACTGTAGGTATTCCATAACTTTTGCAGAATTTTTATTCTATTTTATTCTATCTATGTTTTTATTCGTTAAGGATTATCTGATTTGATGTTTGTAGAAGCTGATACATTAAGTATCGTCAGCATTTTGCCCTCTGTCGCAGTAAGAGAGAATTACTGTCATTCAGTCATATGGTACGCTACCTCGTGTCTGTCTGTTTCACGACCAGACCCCGGCTTCTCCAAACCTACCATTTTGCCAAATGTTATGCTTTCACTAAACACTCGGTGTGTGTTAGCCACCTGTTCACTCACTTTGCTTTATCATATATCAGAGCCTCAGGTCTATGGTTACCAGAGGTGTCAAACAGAGAAAAGTGGTTGCCAGTAATTTCTACCCTGTTGTTTGGGAAAATTGTTTTTAAACGTTTGCTTTTACTGTGAGATGTGTGTGTGTGTACATGTGAGCTTTTGGACAGAATTTATCCTGTTCACTTCAGTCTGATGTATGAGAATTCTTTGTGTGCATGTTCTTTTGTACATTTGTACTTATTTGCTTGTGTACTGTAAATACCCCTGTCCTGTCCTGCTTTGACAGACGCCATGGGAGATCTGTGGTTCACCGCTCTGGTGTCAGGTGGCTGATGATGACCTGTCATTTGTGCTGTAAAACATATAACTTTTCAGCTGCGAGTGCCTGCCTTGTTTCTACACGTAAATTTGCTATTTGACCCTGCATTTGTACTCTGTACTTGATGTTCTTAAATGCATATTTATTATCGGGAGTTTGGGAAAAATAAACGTGTCTAATGGAAATTTCATTTGTTACGGTGTAAAAAGAATTGTGAAAAGACCTGCTGTTGTTGCATTCATAATTTGCACAAATTCATAAGTAATAGTTGTAGTACATACCCATTACATAACAAATACATTTCAGATATATCCTCAATGACCTGGACAATCAGAGCTGACATAATAAAGTGAGGAGCTTGAGTTCAGCCTGATCTTTGTGTTGTGAGCATACGTTACCTGTAAGTGGGCTCCTTAGGGGAATCATACAATTTTATGAAGGCCTTTGTTTCTTGATTGGGAATCTTATTCCGCTGTGTTACACTAAATCAGATGGGCCGTGCATGTCAAGCTTTGATTGGAAGGCTGTCCTGAAATACAGGGAAGCACTTTTATTGATTCTCCACTTTAGGAAATGGTAGGAGACAAATACTAGTCAATATTTTTGAGGTCCATAGCTGAAAGGTCTACACAGGTGCAACTGAATTGGCATTGAAATTGTATAGTACATTTTAAGTGGTTGCATTCAAGCATGCTTGTATGCTGTCTAGTTGAATCACTTACATACGAAAGGTACAGGTTTGTGTCCATGAAAATAACCTCAAACTCTTATGAGGGACAGTTGTTGGTTTGGTTATAAAGTCAGGCAGCTTTATTTATTCATTTTTTGAGAGGAATTTAGTTTTTGCTTTTTGAGTATGATTGCCATCATGGCAAAAAAAAAAAAAATGTCTTACTAACAATAGCTACGTAGGAAGGGTTATACTGCCCTCTGCTGGAATGTCTATCACCAACTCAAGGCTTTGGGTTTGAATTTGAGTGGGTAAAACGTAACAATGCTTTGTGCTTGATAAAAGATCTTTTCACCTACACTTTATTACTGATGTAAAGGCCAAATACAGGTCAGAATGTCCTCTCATCACTGTTTTGTGTTCCACTTGCAGCTGTCAAATGAGATAAAGTATTTGTATGTTTGTTTGAATTTGTGTGTGCAATTATGTTTGGTTGTTTTTCAACCTCATATGTGTAGTTCAGTCTATCCTCTCGGCTTTCTTACCCCAGCTTGTAGTCATTTAATTTAATTTATTTTTGTTGTATAATCTTAACCTGCATTACTTTGGTAACTAAACGGCTACATCAGTGGATTGTAGCAATGTGAATACTTAAATAACTCAGGCACAGAGAAAGGAGTAGTATATTTTTACAGATATAGGGATTACAGATTATATGTTTTACCCCTGCAGTAGATAGCAGTTTCGTAATGGTTTTGTTGCTCAGAGGCTGTGGGTTTAGGAATCTGATCCTAGATCAGCCCTAAGATTCTTGAATATGGGCCCTGTTCACATGGTGGTGAGATCATTAAGCCCTTACTCTTGAGAAAGCAAGAAAAATCAGTGGGTGTCTTTATATTGTAGGGTGGGGGGTGTCAGATTTGTTCGGTCCATAGAGCAAGTAATATAGTGATTATATCCATTATTTTATCATCGGTCATGTAAGTTTACAACGTATTCAGCTGGACTGACCATTTAACCATACACATATAGTCGCACATAGGGAACAATCCCATGAGCTAAATCTGTGAATTAATTTCTATTCCACTGTTTTCCTGGGCTGTTGAAGCCTGTCTGATTGGTTTTGCCCCCTGGTGCCTGTAAGAGGTCACAGTCTTACGCAGTGGGGACTTGCAGCTATGTGGTGTGGAACAGATTGAATTGCATTTAATTGGATGACACATTAGATTGAGTCATATGTTTTCGCTGTTTATGAGAGTAATATGCAGTTGGAATTGTACCAGGAAACAGGACCTGTTGTGAGGAGATTTTTTTTTTTTTTCTGGGAACAACAGCTTGATCTTGCATGTTGATTGGTGCAAATGCTTGATGTTATTACATCATGTTATAATGCTAACATTTTATAGACCATGCATCATAAATTCTGACCCTTCTCAGTGATATCATTCACAATTTATCACTAGCCGAGTTGTTTTCATAGGCCATATGCCAAAGATTGCATTAACCGAGGTAACTCTTACCAGAAAGCAAAGCATACCATAATGGAAAATCAAATCTATATGTAATACATTTACTGAACATTTTACATTTTATTTTTTGTGTCTTTAATGAAATATATGTTTAAATTGTCATAATACATGCTAGACATAGTAAATTTGAATTAATATTCAATTTGTATGAAGTGTATGCTTCACATATGTACATATTTTAAATAGTATTCGATATTTTATCAATATTAAATTAATATTTCATTAGAGCTCTGTATACCCTTGATATAATGTAATGATTGATGATTTAACAGAAGAAACCAAGTATTAAATATAGATAGTATTTCTTTAGATGTGAATGAAAAGGTACATTTTAATAATGCTGGCATGAAGTACTCAGCACAAGCTCAGATAAGTTGTTTAGTTTAACATATGAAGGTGTACCAAACGCTTCTGATACAAACAACACTCCTACACCAGACTCTGCGGTTTGAACTCTGGAGTTGAGGAGACCTGTACCTATTTACCCTGCAGTCTAATCGCTTCGCTGAAATGAGTCAATAAATTAGCCTGGGCCCATAGCCAGTCACTGTGTGAAATCACATTATTAGAGTGATTAAATGTTTTATTTCATCCATTTGTCATGTATTTACCAGACCATGTACAACACACAGTTGACTTGTAAATATAATCTGAGGAAATCCTGACAAAGGTTCGTTGTACACAATGAAGACCAGTTTTTAAAACCACCAGAAAATCACCAGCGACACCCACATAAGGGTGTAACTCCCTTTAAAAACTAATCTGTACACATAATTATACTACTTTTCATTTTGGTTTTGCACTTTATAAAGCTCTTGGTTCTTTTTAAATTGCTTGCAACTTAATTAGAATAAAGAACAATTCAGTATTTGTCTTATTCCACAAGAGAATTTTATTTAAATACAGAGCATGCACCAGCAGTATCAAATAATCTAGTTAAATTCTTCCTTTAAGTATTGTTTGCTGGAATGGAACGATAAAAGTTTCTTTCCAGGAAACATCATAATTTTGTTATTGGACCAACAATCAACTCACCTCAATATCCCTTAGAAGCCATTCCTATCAGTTCTGTATCCAGAGATCTGGGAAATTGTATGCATAGCCTGTGTATTGTATTCATTTAAAATGCTTTTAGATGTGTGGGAATGTTTAAACAAGCACTCATGCACTCATTTGACCTGGATGTCTGCATTTTAACTGAGAACACAGTGCCCTTGCTTCCAAGCTAAACTGCTTGGCTACAGCCTTGTCCCAAATTAAGATAAGGTATGGTACCAGGCTGATCAATCGAAAAAACAACATTTTTTGCCCACCCAATCAGCTTGGAGCAGGAATTTATCATTATATAGGATTGATGTGAAAAATCATATCCTAATGGAAACTGCAGAATCCACCCAAGTATTTCATTTAATGGTTAGAAAACAAGGCTTGTAACTCTAAGTTTGCAGGTACACGTCCTAGTTTTATCACTGTTGTTGAACTCTTTATCCGGGGTAAATAAGCTGAACTCCTTCTGTAAATAGCCAACTGTAGAAATAGGTTGTATCTAAAACAGTCAGGCAGTAGCAGCTCTGGATAAGAACATCTAGTAAATGTAACTGCAAGTGCTGAGCAGTGGACTCAGTTCCCCAACAATACGATTCTCATGGGAAATGACAGAGCACTTAGCTCCTATTATTAAGGGAGGCCAAAGGTGGTTAACACAACACTTTTTATACAAAATGGTATACTACAGACCTCAAGAGATATGCTATTCTTTAAAACAAAAAACAGCCTCACACAGTTTGGGACAAAGAGGTTGCCCTCCCCATCATGATGTTTCTCAAGGCATGTTGTAAAATAAATTGGAACCATTTGACACTTTGGCTTGCTTTGCTGGCATCTTGTGGTGGGAGTGCAGCCAACAAATACAGAAAACAAATGGATTTGCTTTCAATCAGTCCTAACCCTTTCTGCTCATTAATTAGTATATTTCCCCTGCTAAAATTTGACAAAAAGTAAGCAGTTGATAATATTTATGTGTCTAGTTATATACTGCAGTTACATGTTTTAAGTCATGCTTAATGTTTTAGGAAACTGCCAGACATTAAGACCGTAAGTGCACTGGATTTTCTGTGGAATAAAGAATTTCATTACTTAAGTTCCACTCCTTCCAAACAAGAACCAAATGCTAGGGAGGTAACCTCTTTATGATAGGTCAAAGTTTTTTATTCCTAATTGCAACCATCCTGTTTTAACCTTTTCCAGAAATACTGACATTTTGTGTCAACTTTTCATCGACTTAACTGCACTGAATTTCTAGTGTTCAGATTCCTGTACTCACTTTACTGCAGCTTATCATAAACCCATTCTGAAACTCCTGAATTTTGCAGAGCATTTTGGAAAGAGTAAACTGTTTAAATCACAAAGGGCCTAATACAGTTGTTTTCTTTGGGATGTCTAACCCCATATGTTACAGTTAATACTGGATTACATTTTGGTTGAAAATGCTGTCTTTAGCACAACTGGCACAGAAATGTAGTACAAGTGACTCATGTACTGGGGACATGTTTAAAAACATGGGGTGAGAGTGCTGTTTTTCAAAATTCCAGACTGACTGATATCACTGGGGCAGCAGCATTGCCCTCTGGTTAAAACATTGGAGGGGCTCTCTAAAAGACCACAGGTTTCTCAAAATAATGAGCAATGTGACCGTGTTAAACTACACCCTTCATGCTCAATCTATTTCTGTTGTTTTGTGTAGGTGCAAATTGTTTGACAGCATTTCGTCTCAGCTCCATTCAACAGAAAATCCCAATATTTATCTTGTTCTGAAACATTGTGCCTGATTAACAATTTTAGCTGTAACTGCATGGCTCTTTCTTGCCTGCCTCGGAAATTATTTTACTTGGAGCAGATGAAATTGCTTGAGAGCTGATCTCATCTTTAAAATCCTGTGATGAGAATGCCATACATTCATTCCCAATAGCCTGCCCAACTATTTCTGAGATATCTGTGGCTAAATCATCCCACGGCACTCATTAAAAGAGTCTATTTTAGAACATTTAATAGTTTATTACTATTGTTGCAAACAAAAGCCAGCAGGAGACAGGGACTCAGGGCTATGCTTGTAATTCCCTGATGGCAGAGGTATAGCACATCCAAATCAAAGCAGTTCATTATTAAAAAAAAAAAAAAACAGACATTTTAATATATTGGTTCATGTTATGACAAAGAAAACTGTTATTTGTGAAATTACATAATATACATGCTCAGATAGCAACACAAAACTGAAAGTGCTTAGAATGTGACAGAAAAGTTTGCTGCAATCTTTTTGCAAATCTGCATTTTATTCACTTTTGCATGTACAAGTAAACATTGGGAAGTGAAGAAGATTACCAAACAATGAAAAAAGTTAATGACTACTCTGTGACTGCAAGATTGCCTGGGACTCATTACAGTCCACAGATTGAAACTTGTTCTCTGAGGTGAGTCATTGTGACACATATTGCCATGTTTGCACTGAAGCTTGATGAGCTGCTATGACTTGCTACATAATTTGTGTTTCCATAAGGCCAGCATGGGGTCTTTTGTTGGCAGAAGAGAGGTCTGTGAGCTTGTGCCCCCAAATTCACATATGCATATGATATGTATTTGATTCCACACAAGGCTATCCTTTATGATAAAAATATTAATGGGATTTTAAGAGTAAAAATAAGTTCAGAAGACTGGCAGAAAACAACTTTGATGACATCCTGGAAACATTGATTGAAAAAAGACACTTCATTGTAGGTTTAGCACCACACCTACAATTTAGTGTACCTATTCAACAAGCTTGCAGTTAGGGAGCTTAACATGCTCTGAATCTTTGCTTCAATATAGTGACAACAGAAAGACATTGGCTGGAAAACAATAAAATTCACTTAGTCTCTTTAAGCTTATATTCAGTTCAATCAAAACAGACTTTACATTACAACACAGGTTTCTTTGTCCTTTTCAATGTGTTCTTGTCTTTCTAAAATAAATAAATCCCAGCCCACTCACTTGCACATTTTACATATTCATTGTTTCTGATGTACTTTGGAAAAGACAATCCTGTTTTAAACTTAATTCAAACAAATGGCTTTAGGAAAAGGAAAATGAGTCCTCACCACAAGCAAAAAAAGTATTACATATTACATGTTCGGGATAAATCGGACTGTAACTCACCTTATAGTAAATTCGTTCTTCGTGTCATTGCAGGGCGTAGGATCAGACTGGCATTTTGTAGCACAAGTTTGAAGACAAATATGTGCCCAGAGGAGTGGGCACAGCAGAAGACTCACGCAAAGCTAACTCTGCTGCTGGGTGATCACCAGCAGTTTCTTGGCAGGCCTGCTGATGCCATTTTATTTCATTTAATGAGCTTTGAGTCCACTCCCTTCTGAGACAATAGCAAGGGATCTTTGCCTCTTATTAAAGCAATATTTAAAGCAGAACATATGAATCATTTCTCTGCAAATCACCCACACAGAAACATGTAGTGACCATGAGAGATGCTATTTGCACTCGTCATATACTTATAACCTGTGCAAAATAACTTTACAAGCACCATATCGTGAGAAATAATGAATCAGTTACAATAGAAAGATCAATAGTTCAGACAATATTGCCAAAATTAGCCAAAGCAGTCCCAGTAAGGACTGACAAGGGGACAGTTCAATCCATAAGCATGAACGTGGTTTTTTCTAATTCTTACAGAATCTGTCATAGCAACAAAACACACCAAGTAACACTTTGGCTGATATTTTGTAGTTCTATAAACGTCTTTATATTGTTAATTAACAGACTTCGTTTGTACATTCAAATACTCATTTTCACATTGCCCTTTTCATCATCAACCTCTGCATCTTAGGAATTTTAAGAAAACAACAAATATGACGTTAAATCAACACACTAATCAACCTACACTGAGAATAGCCCATCTCTCAAGAGCTACAAAGATTTTGGCATTCCCATAACACTGTAAAAGTATTCCGCCGCCGCTTAAGCTATAACACATGAACGTGAGTGTGAAAAGTCGCTGATGGAAGTTAGGAGGCTTACTGTAACCCCTCCTCCCCACTGAACGTAACACGAGCTAAGACAAGTCCACCAATAGGCGAGCTTGTTTATACTGTCCCAGTGTGTCGGGTCATGTGGAATTGACTTGGCTTTTATAAAATCTCTTACCAAAGAAAATAGTTAATCGCTGTGCACTGTGCTGGGTGGTAGGGAGGCAGTCTAGTATCTAAATAAAGCTGATCGTATGCGGAATGATTTTCCATTTATGTAAATAATAAATGTTGAATTTATTTATTTATTGTTTACCTTGTTAGTAAGTTGGCCTGCGTATCGTGATTAGTATAAAGTTAGGTATTTAAGATTAAGTTGCCTATCAGAAAGAAACATTGTACTGAAGGTAGCAATTTTACATAAAATCTTTTTTCGCCCTGCAGTTTGTCGATTGTATTGCAAATCTGTTTGCATTAATTAGTTTATGGCATATTTAAGTATGATTTTTCACCTCCTCTGCACCAGTTTCTTACTTATACCAGGAATAGTTGAAGCGAGTGTTTCTAGGCGATATGTGGCAGGGTGTCCTGATCGCTGCGACAAGTCGTTATGTCCCCCGATTCCTGCTGATTGCTTAGCAGGCGAAATTCTTGACCAGTGCGGCTGCTGCAGAGTGTGTGCTGCTGGAGAGGGAGAAGCTTGTGGCGGCTCTGGGAGACTGGGCGATCCTGTCTGCGGAGATGGGATGGAATGCTCAGTGTCGGATGGAGTGGGGTATTCCGCCACCATCAGAAGGAGAGGCAAAAGCGGCGTGTGTGTCTGCAAGAGCTCTGAGCCCGTATGCGGCAGCGATGGTGTGTCCTACCGAGACATCTGCGAGCTGAAGAGAGTCAGTAACCGGGCGCAAAAACTCCAGCAGCCACCTGTTATCTTCATACAGCGAGGAGCCTGCGGTCAAGGTAAATTCGGAGAGCCCAGCCCTTTTGTCGTTTAGCATCGTTGAGGTTGTGTCTCTTTTCACGTTCCATGCAATACGATTAGTGATGTTAACTTACTTTTATGCAGCATAGCCTCATACTTGGCTTGAAGATGCCTAATAACAGTAGTATTGCACATTTTAATAAATGTCTTGATTACATCTACCATTTTCGCTGAAATATAGGATTAAAACCATATCAAACAAATTTGATAAATATTGAATAGGTTATTTTCTATTACACACTGTAAAGATGTGAGCGTGTCTGGCTCTCTTGTTGAGGATTTGACTGTCGAGAGGACCCTTGAGTTATCCTCAGCTGAGTAGACCTTTGGCTGTGATGTAAGTCTCTGTCCACTCGCCTTAATGCTCAAAGCTCAACAGGCTGTTTGGTGCTATTAATTTGTCGAAAACAGGTTCCATCTCTCGTCCGAATTGTCATGATTCCTACCAAATTTACTCTGAATGTTCATATTATGATGAATGGTGTAACCATTGCAATGCTGCTCCATCTAACACCAAAGACTTTTTTTTAATTATGCACCCCTTAATGTTGTTGCCAAATTCGAAAAAAATGCTACCTGCTGAATGTTACGGCTGTTCATACATTGCCTTGAGGGTCGAAACGTGCCCCGCGGTCATGCCCATGCTTGAACATAGCATGCAATGTTCTCAGTTAAATCGGACTGTGTAAACGGGGAGCTATGGGCGTATTAAGGTTCCCGGCTGGGCTGGATGGAGACCCCCACAATTAGGGAGCATTGTAAACGACATAGAACAGACAAATATTCCATACAAACGCATTCGATCAATATATTTAGTAAGGGAAATTATAAGTTATCCTCTGGTCACGAGGATAATCGAAAGAGTTACTGGAAGGTTATCGAGGTGGATCAATTTCATGTTTTGCATCCAACATTTTCAAGGCAGTTGAAATGGATTGTAGTGATTTCCAGCGTTATTAAAGCTTGTACTTTCCAACTACCTTCTTACTTGCGCTCCCAACATTTTTGGAACATTCGTTTTCTGTTTTTGGAGGAAATATGTATTGCTGTAAATCATTTTGAAGAATGAGAAGTGACTTCATTTAAAGTGAAGGTTGTGATAAATGACTTATGAATTTGTTGGCACGCTGTGCAGAATCTCGTCATGTATGGACTTCAAATAATAAAGTGATAAAATCTCCACTCGACTGACTTTTGGTATGTCCAACATCCACCACTGCTAACATTGCCATCTGCATGAATTTACAGCTTTAAAAAGTGCATTTTGTATATTTTGTGTCTTTTATTAAAGTAATTCATATATAAACTGCAAAGCAGTCACATGGCATCCATACCCTAACTGTGCTCTTTTTGATGATTCAATAAGCTCTTAATGGCCCTTCAGTATCTTATGTTGAATTGGTCTTGACATTAAAAACATTGACTTGCAGCAATATCAACTCTTCTGGATGGTATGCTTTTAAGTGAGCTTTTTGTTCAGTCATCATATTTCACCAGGGATTTTTTTTTTCATGAAGGTCTGAAATCCCACAAAATCAAGCCAGCATCTACAGAGATCGAACCCAGTGTCAACTGCAGTTTTAAAGATGCTAGTAATGACAGATAGGAAAACTTCCAAACCCTGCCAATATAATTGTTGTGAGTCAGGCCATGCCCCTTTGCCCATCCCAGTGGTTCAGGAGAGATTTCTGAAGTGGGGTGGGGGGAGGGGGCCTGTGAGCAAAAGGTCTCAACTTTTAAAACTCACACAATGTACCCGCCATCTGCGTCCCTGGCCCGTCCTTTCAAATTGAAATGCTCTCATAGTCATGCTCCCACACCAGTCAGCACAGTCACACACAGCATATAGGCTACCCCAAAAGTTTATAGTGGCTGGTTGTGGTTTATAGAGCTACCATATGCTGTCAGTGTAGCTCATTGTAGTTCCGCCCATTATGAGGTTCTACCACCTCTACTTTCAGACCTTATTTGTAACTCCTGACACCATTTGAAGTATAATAACAGAGTATTTCAACGTGCTGTTTGAGTTGCCAGCATTCAGAGCCAAGGAGAGATTCTGGAAGGTCTCAACCCAAAGGCTAATTCATGAGACTGCATATTGCATGATGTCATTTGCATCTGGCTTCTTAAACGGTTGATTATATAACCTATTTCTTTTGGCTCAAGATCTAGGCTAAATTCTGCTCTCATTAAAGCACCATTTTCATTTTAACCCATTTTTATTGTACTGTATATTCTGCCATATATGTACATGCGCAAGAGGCGTTGACAGCTAAACTACTCTCAACATAAAAAGTGCATCACAAATTGCTGGAGAAGAATGCAGCTCTATATTTAGGTTTTGACCCCTGTAAAATAAATGTAACGATTCCTTTTCAATAATATGAGTTTCCTTCTTCCTTTTTGTCTGTGATAGTAAGAGGGAGTGGTTTTCTGTAAATCATTTCAAGCAAACACTACACATAGTCTTTAAATCAATGATTTTCCAGTCTCATGTTATAGGCTATCTGAAGATTTATCATTGTGGCCAGCCAAGCTTATCAGTGATAAAAGCGTAGGCAAACACTGAAGGGCAGCTCTGACACAGGCGCGCAGATCATCCACACACTTCCCCTTTACGGGGTGCTGAGGTGTGTGATCCACTGTGGCCAGTCTGAGCACTGTGCAGTATTTGTCAGAAGTCCTGCAGGTAATTGCCATCTGAAACTCCATAACCATCAGTTGAGACAGGAGTATGTTTCTGTCAGCCTCACACTGTATAACCAGAGAGAGAGAGAGTGTGTGTGTGTGTGTAAGAGTGAGTAAGGGAGTTCAGCCTGCTACCTAATCCCTTCTCCCCTAATCTCCCTATTCGGGAGCAAGATGGCCATCTTCCACACGGAAAAGCTCATAAAATATCCATGTCAACAAGGCCCTGGGAGTGAGAGTAGAAGCACTACGGTGTAGGACCGGTCAGAAGGCAAGTCACATTACCGAGGGATGGCGAGTGCCATTCTTGGGACAGTTCAACCGAGCGAGGTGCAGAGCTTGTCACATTTTATCTTGTTTCCCAGGGGTCACATGGTCGGGGCGACTCGTGTTTCAGAACCTTCTGTTTTCCGCCACTTTGATTATCTTCCGCATTCCTGTTCAAAGCTAGCCTCACATCCCAGCACTGTATTATTGGCTGTACAGTTCAGCCAGCCTTACAGAAGGTGACAATCGTACACTTGACTCAAATATGCAAGGCCAGCCAAAGATTGCAGTGAGGAGCTTTGATATGTAATGGTTTGCCTCTTAAAGTAGCAAAGCCTTTTATATGCTGAATGAGTGGTTGAAGGCTGTTATATTGCTCTTTTGCATGCTGTTTATATCCATTTCAGTATTTTTACAGTTAGAGCAGTGTTACTCTATTACAATTAGAGCAGTGTTATAAGAGATGTGTTTTTTTCCAACAGTACACTTAAACTATCATGGATATATTGGCTGGCCACCTGTTCTTTGACAGAAATGAAATGAAATTAGTTTGTTTGAAATGTGTCATCATGGTGGAACTTTCTTCCACAAATGGGATGGGTTTGCCTGTTTGTCTGAGCACAGCTCAGTAGCAGAACAGCTACTGGCATATTAGCAGTGCAGTTTTTCTTAAACCAGCATAACCCATGGACCAGCTGGAGTGCTCCCATGGACCACCAGCGTTTGTTAGCCTCTGGTTTAGAATATGGCTGTTACCACTGTTCTATTGGCCAAATGTGGGACTGAAACCTCATTCTTCAATCAATCGTTTAGATGTCCCGGAACAATGAAGGAGGTCACATGCCTCCGTCTTGCTGTTTTTCTCTCCACTCTGTGAACTGAATTTTTATTTTTTTTTTTACATTTTTTACATTCGCTGCAAATTTGACTTTGAATTGTTAACAATACCTGAAGACATAGGCACACCTTCTCATACATTAATTTTATTATTATATCTTAAGGATGTTTCCATTTCATTGGATTGTAACCATCATAAAAAGAGAACGAGTGAAACTGAGTTCCAATGCACTTTTCTTAGAATAGATGAAAATATGTAATGAAATGGGAAAATTAGTGCAGGAAAAAAAAAATATAAAGCCTACAACACTGCAATCAAGTCACAGCTACTATGCCTATGTTTAGGGGAAAACATACTGTCAAACTCCTCCCAAATTCTGCAATTGTTCAGGAAATTAGATTTCATTATTAAATTTACATTAGACTCAGGTGTTTTAAAACAAACCTTATTCATCACAAAGCCATGAAAAAACTTTGACAATAAATAATTGATGATACAAGAATTCTATAAATGTATCAAAACTAAAAAAGCAGCAACCATAAAGATACACCATGCTGATACAGAGTACCATGCTGATGAATAAAAATAATGCTTTTGCTTTACCCTCTAGTCGATAGGAAGCTGTGCTTCCGGAAGGTAAAGTTCACTGGGGAACGTGATCTGCAAGGAGCCATGCCAGGCATTTGGTCGCTGGCGAGGTAACTGATAGGTACAGTGGAAGGAGCAATCTGCCAATTTTGGGAAGAGGGGAAGAGGCAGGGCTGGGCTGAACATTCACACAGAGAACCTTGACCGCTGCTCCATTTTGTTATTTTAATGATGTGGTTCATACTGTAGCAACCGAGGTGTATGCTTTCTTCAGTTCATTGTGATTATCACATTGGTATTTACCTGTATAGGCATGTTGTGATCTGTAATTACTTGTAGTTTCTTAATATTGTCCTTTTTTGTATATGATGCAACTGGATGTGTTATGCTCACCCTTGTGCCCATATAGTGCCCAGCTTAGAGGTCTGGTGTACTGCCATGGCACAGAGAGAAAATGGCATATGAATCAGGGCTGTGATCTTTAACAGAAGAAGTGCATTGGATGTTTTTACAGCATTGCTCCAGACATTTACATCAAGATTTTACATATGAATTCATTGCACTTTTGTTCTTTACATTGCTGAGTTTTGTGTTCCGTTTGTTTATCTTTTCCCCAATTGACTTCGTTGCAGATCTGTGTTTTCTAAGGTTTCGTGTTCTCTGAGGTTCAGTGCTGACATGTCTCATTGTCTAAACATGTCTTCTCGGAGCCAGACCTTTCAGAAAAATTTTGTTTTTCTTGGATATGTCTGTCTGACGATATACACTTGGCATCATTTCAACAAAAACACATTCAATTAATCTATATAATATATTTGGGTTAACATATAAGGACATAACATATAATTATGCTGACTTGCTCCCACTCAGTGAGAGATACAGGGGGCCTTGCTTGTCTGTGTCAGTGTTGGCTGTGTGTGACTTCTTACTCATGATATAACTCTGTTCAGCTTTCAGGATGGTTTACAAATGTTCAGTCTCTACTTCCCAAATCTCACAGCAGAGCTGGGTGCATGAAATGATAAACCAATCCAGTCAACCAAATCCACAGTTAGAAATCTGTTGTCACCAATCCAAGATTAGAAATGTTATGAAAGTTTATCCTTATACTCCATCAGAGATTGTGTGTCTAGAATCAAGGCTAAATTGTTCTTATATAAAAAAAAAAAACCCACTGCGTTTTTTTGTAAATGCAAAATGCACTCATATTATTTGCAACATTTAGGGTTTTGGGATTGTGAATTCATGTCATATTTTTATTTTTGTTCTAGGCTCCGTCGACAGGAGCAGATGTTTTTGTGTTCAGGGGCTGACAGAATTCCTTCTGTCTTTGACTTAGTTGTGACCTATAATGAATGGAATAATTATTACGTAAAAAAGTCGTCATTGTCGAGGATTTCAAGTTTACTGCCTGCTGTGCTGAAGTCACAATGTACCAGGTCTGGTCTTTGTTTTTAGTATTGCACAGCGTATTACTTGTGCACGTAAAATTGAGGGACAAAAATGGAAATCAATCTCTTCGAATTGCACAGATGTTTCTATCAGAGCCCATTTGCTAAAATGTAAAACGGGTGTCAGGAAAATTCCCAGGCCAATGACGTTAAGCAAAGGAGACAGACAATAAAGAATGACCTAATTATCCCCATTTCTGAATGAGAGTGGAACTCAAGGCAGAACTGGACTGTCTGAGCTCATTCGGTCAGGCTCCTGGTTTGGAGAGAATGAGAGCCCTCTGAATCCATCAAAAAATAGGAGTAGTAGTGCTTTTCCATTCCTGGTCACAGAGATGACTTTTGCTTCCTGCAGATGTCTGGGAAAACGGGCTTGGCCTGAGGGTCATGGGTTCCAATCCCTGCCTGCTGTGAGATAGGTGCCTCAAAATATCTGCCTCAAAATAATGGATGGCATGCTATAGACTTCATTATCATTTGGTAGAGCACTGCAGGAAATGTAATATATTAGAAACTTGGTTTATTTATAGATATTGTGGCCATAACATATATTGCTTTGGTTTATGTAATGAGATTGTGCTACAGCACCTTCATGTTGTCATTTTTAAAAAAATATGTATTTTATATCATATTTTGGGTTATAATTTCCAATTTCATAGTTCTCTTTTAGGATTGGCAGTGGAAAAATGCCAGAGTTTCCTGACTTTGTGCATAAGCTTATAGTGCCCGCCAAAAAGCAGCTACCACAAGGAGGGCTACAAGTGAGGCTTAACCCCCTGAGCTAACCTCTCTTTTAGCGCCGCAAACACTGAAAAATTTATTGTAAAAGGTAGGGAGCCATTTCTTTCAGTTCCTCTGAGGTTGAGTTTCGACCATGGAAAAGAGGGTAATGTGAGGTGATAGGTAACCCCCACTGTTTCCATATGACTCTGTCACCATATGACATGTCCTTGCTCGGTGATATATTTGGCTTAATTTTCTCATAGGCCTCATAGGCTGGAAATAATTCACTGGTTTCCTGGACTAACTCACTGACCTGAACGAAAATTGCTTACCTGAAGGGATTTTTGGTTCACAAAATTAATAGTTGGAAATGAACTTTGTTAAGGGCACGGGTTAGTCCACAAAGGTTTGTAACACTCCCATGCTGTGTTGACTGTGGTCTGGCTTTGCCTCGAATCAGCATATCTCTGAAGGTTGACACATCTGTGAGTCATTATTGCTCAGCTTGGAGATGAAAGGATAGCTGCACAAATTCCAAAAGCAAGGGCACAGTGGCCTCTTAATTTATAATCACACTTTCTCATTTAATTTCCTTTCCCTTGTTTACATACTATATTTTATTAAGTCCTCAGGTATTGGCAGTGAAATCATGGACTAAGGTAGAATAACAAGTAACTGAGGCGAAAGCAAAGAGGCAGATGTTTTGCAAATAAGCATTATGAAAACAGCCTTATGCAAGGTTAAATAAAATGTTACATATAAGGCATTATATCATTTGCCATAGTTTCATAACCTCTGTGTTGATACTGGTACTTTCCCTGGCTGGGGAGGAACTAGCCCAGAGGGTAGCTGCACTAAACAAGGATCAGGGCTTGACTGTAGACCAGTGCTCTTCCATAAACAGAACATGCTGATTCCCTTCTAGTTGGTATGATAAACTATATTTCACACCTCCCCTCTCTCCAAGTGTTGTAGGCAGAAAGAAGGAAGAACTTCTGGCAGCAATGTTAACAAAATGATTTTCCTGCAGTCTGTTTTAGGTTGTGTGCATTGTATTAAATTAATCCTGTAAGTTGATAAGATATTTTTGCAATGCTTGCTAACAGGTGAAGTGAGTTCCCATTATAGTTAGGGGTGATCTAAGTCTCATTATCTCAGCTATTTTTCAATGAAGAACTTCTTTGAATTTAAGAATATTAAAGGAAAATTTTCATCTATAGAGAAGATACTGAGATTTATTCTCTGAATTTCAATGTGCAGACATCTTTTTTTCTCTAGTAAAGTTTTCAAAAGTGAAAATGCATCGTAAAAGTCCAACCAAATTACAGGGCTCCAGACTCTGGTCACATTGTTGAGTCCTTAATGGCCGTGTCATTAGGGTTTTTTGTTTTTCAGCAGATTTTATTTTTATTTCTTCTTCAACAGGCCGAGATAATCCAGACAGCCTACGACACAAGTACAACTTCATCGCTGATGTGGTGGAAAGGATTGCCCCCGCAGTGGTTCATATTGAACTCTACCGCAAGTAAGGACCTCTTCTGTCTGACAGCATGTCAAGCGCCTGCCACAACAACCAGTTTAGGGCTGGTTACTACCACTACATTATCAGTATCACTGTGATATCAGTCATCAGCAGTATTATGTAATCAGTATTAGTTAACAATGACAGATTTTTACCGCAGTTCTATTAATTTTATCATTTATTTTTCAAAGAAGAAAAGAAGATTGGCTGAGAAATAATTAAAAGTGTACAATACTGACTGTGGGAAGGGAGGAGGGTTGAGATGTAAGCACAGGCAATTTGGTAGCCACATGGGCATTTAAATGGTGAGAATGAAACAGTTAACACCTCTTGTTTTAAGAAGTATCATGGGATTATGGCCACTGTGAGTCACAGCCCGGGCCTTAACATCTCCCTGGAAACGGGACATCCGTTTCACCTGGGCCAGGTTGACAGCCACATTCTGGACACTACTTCCATTAGAAAACTGAAATCTACAGACCATAATTAAGCCTAATGAGTCAAACATGCTTAGCTTAAATTATTCCACCTGCAACAGACCGAAATCTACCCACATCCGAAGTCCAGAGAAAAACCAACCCCATGAACCAACCCTAAACTGTGATTGGTGATATTTTAATTATAAACCACAGTGTGACCTGGAATGCATGGAAAAATGACTGCACCTGTCACTACTGTGTGTTTAATGGGACCAACTGGTGCCTCGCAGTCAGGGAGAAGTACTTCCACAGGAGAGGGAAAATTCTTCTAATTTTTTGGAAGGTATACTGGATTAAAATGTTGCACAGGCAACAATTCAAAGAAGAATGTCAGTATAGAACATCTCCAGCTGTCAGTTAGTCATTAGATTTGCAAGTGTGTTGTGTTATAAGCCAAACACACTCAAAACGGGCCATCAGTACCATTTTCATAGACTGCTCTTGAGTCTATGAAGTAATTTATACAGATTATTGTTTCTACACACATACTACTCATTCACACTGGTGGATATTTCATGTACTTTGTACCAGGTTACGGCAGTCCCACTTGAGATTTAAACCTGCAACCTTTCAATTGCAAGCCTTATCACCACCTGTCTACTATACCACGTAGCACTTCAACCCCCCCAAAGCTGCTCTTTGGACCTGTACAATCTATTCCAGTGGTCCTGAGGCTTTAGCCACCCCCCCCCCCCCAATCCCTAGACCCCATGATGTCATCGGCCAGTTGGTTTGGCAGGATGGCATGGGAACATATGTAAACCCCAGAGGATGTATAAAGCTTTGCCAGTAATTAATTTCACACAAAAGGGCCCAGGGAACCTTTAAGTCCCAGAGAGGTCCACTCAGTCGTTTTTGGTTTTTTTGTACGTTGTAATTAGTTAATGGAACCATTTAATTTAAGACATTCTGTGTTTAGGAAATCTGTGGCAAAATTTTACGTGTAACAAATGACCTGGAAAGTATGTTATGTTGTTTTTGAGGCACGTTGATGGTGAGTCACAATGAAGGGAAACTAGTCTTTAACTTCATGAAATTGCTTCAACAGAGTGGATGCCTATAGACATCTATGCTTGCATTTCTCTACTCCCTGCTTTAATTCTATGCTGAAAAATACAGCTTGCTTTCTCAGCAAACTTGCTGTCTCAACAAATTCTTTTTTTTCTTAATTTTATATACTGTACAATAAAAAATAGACATTTCCAAATTATTTATTGAATAGAAATTTTGTGATGCATGTGTTTTCGTGTCATAAAATGTATGTCTGGCTTTTATCCCATTGTCCAAAAGCTGTCATTTATCTTTTTTGAATGAATGGATTCAACAGGGAGTAATCCAAGGGTAAACATTTTATTTTTTTAATTCTAGTTTTATTCTTCACTTATTTTGTAGATATTTTGTTGTTACATTGAATGATGGGATTTGTAATGGCAAAGCATAATTCATGTTTAATGATAAGAATGGGCCTCTAAGCCTATACAGGTTTGCTTGCGGTCTTCTTTTCATCTGTTTTATATGGATTTCATTTTAGCAGACTCTTCCCCTCAGCTAATTTTAAACAGGTACATGCCAGAGGCTTTCCAAGACCCCTCAGATGAGGCTGTGGAATCCACATGCTAATCCTTCCTATTTAAACTGACAGTTATAGGTCAAGTCCACTATGTAACTCAGAACATACTCTGTTAATAGAGTTATTGCATATGTGGAATATCAGCAGGCTTAAACTGTTAGAAAGTGTGCCTTGTTTCTTTCTTTGTACTTAATTGGCTTTTTAGAGCATTGGTATGACAAAATATCATGGCCATACCAAGACAAAAGAAAACAAAGAAAAGTTATGTCTTCCTCTCTCTTGTCATTTCTAGATTTGTTGAATACAGTAAAGCTGGTGACAGTGGATCAGCCAAAATGTTTGTCAAAACGTATTGAAGGCTGCTGGTGGTCATGACAATTTCTGATAATCTGTAGTAAACTTCTGTGGGAGTGCTACTATAGGAAGACTTTGGCTTGAATAATCAGTAGATGCAACTGTTCCTATGAAATTACAGTTATAGAGCATAATATTATTTTATCTTTTTTTATCCTGTTGTTTGAATGGAAATTCCTGTACATTATGAATTGTACTTTGCAATGTTAGTCTACTGGTCACTTATAAAAAACTACTTATGCAATTTTGATATGCCTGATAAACCTGGATTTGCCCTTTTTCCCAGTTCCCAGTCATATTCACAACCTCCACTCTCAATTCGGGAGAGTATAGACAAGCATGTGCTATCCTCCAAAATACTTAGTGTCAGGCACTATTTCTTTTGAAACCACAGTTCTGAGATTGAGCTTTCACATACATGAGTCTGTGGAAAACATGCAATGTACAACAGACTGAGTGCCTTATTGACCTGCAGAGGAACCCAAAACATCCTTTGCAGTTTGCTTTGTTTAATACCTTTTATGAACTTCAAAACCTCAGTGAAATCCCCCATAGTCTAGTATTTAATGGCTTTCTGCATAATAGAGTTTAAACAAGATATAAGAGGGGAGTTTTCTTTCCTTGTCTATCATGTATATTTTTCTCCAAGTACCTCTTTTTATTCATTGATCAGGTGTTGAAGTCTCAACTTCCTAATTGGGTCAAAATACAAAGCTCAAGCAGGTACAGGTTCTGCCTATATCCACCTAACTTCCTCCTCTCTGCCACTGCAGCACACTGTGGACTACTCTCAGGCTGAAGTGATTCCTACAAGGCAAACAGGTGCAGCATGATGTATTGTGCTGAACATGTGCTCGATTCGGTTCAATTATTGAAATCCTTTGTGAAATATACTGCTCTCTTTGAAAAACCATGGTGGGAAAAGCCCACATGAAAATAAAACTGTGATTTTCATTGCTGGGATGTGAGTTTTTTTTTTTTTTTTCATGCCCCTAGGGAAAAAAAAAACAACACTATGTTTTGATATCACACATTGTGACATGATTGCTACTCTGGATTTTAGTGTTTATGTCTTTTTATTATTATTTTTTTCATGATTATAATATAATGTGCTCAGTTTAATTGTGTTCAGCACTGTGTAATTTAGATCACTGCATCTTTAAAGAATTTGAATATGCACTGTAGGGTAGGATTCACAGAAACATGCTACACAGTTGAGTTTTGAGTGGAGTTATTGTTGCACTGGTTATTCAGAAAGTCAGCATGACTATATACCAGCTCCCTACTGCTGTTCACTTCCTCTCCCTGGATAGTCATCCATTCAAAGCATATTAAAACTATTTTATTGGACAGTTTACTGCTTGCCACTAGTATGCAGACACCATAATAGGAGTGAGTGGTCTTATTATTGAAGCGTAAATTTCATTGTGGGGGTGTAGATACTTTTAAGACATGTGACTTAATCATAAAAAATGTGGGTACTTTAATGAGAGCAATCCAATGTCGCTAATTCAATTAGTGTTAGTTTCCTCAAAATTTAGAGCAACATACACTTCCTTCACAAAAAGGTCTCCTTGAGTATTCATTTGCTTTGCCCTGGTTTTTGGATGTGACAGCGCTGACGCAGCAGTTTGAGTGAATGTGTGGGTTTCTGATGCACTTTATTCATTTCACACAAGAGCGCTCACCACACATCAGCCGGGGTGGATAAGGAAGGAGTTTATTTAGACAATAATGAATATTGGGGGGTGTTCAACTGGCAAGTTGAGAAAGCATGTTTCAGTGCTGTGGTCTGTCCATGGACACATGGTGGGAATGGTCAAAGGTTCTGTGGATTTGTGTGAATTTTGTCCACTCTCCCTTTCTATTTCCCTTCCTTGTGTCTTTCTTGGTCTGTCTGTGATGTGTCTCCAACCCCCTGTTGCTTCCCTTCCTCAGGATGGTGTTCTCCAAGCGGGAGGTAGCGGTGGCCAGCGGGTCAGGTTTTGTGGTGTCTGAGGACGGGCTGATTGTCACCAATGCCCACGTGGTGGCCAACAAACACCGGGTGAAGGTGGAATTGAAGAGTGGCGCCAGCTATGACGCCAAGATCAAAGATGTCGACGAGAAGGCTGACATCGCACTCATCAAGATCGACCCTCCTGTAAGCCCTGTTTAGTACACTTGAACCAATCGAATTTTATTTCATTCAGAAGTAAATTCAAATGCTTCTTTTCAGCCCCTTAATTTTAGCAGTCTCTTTGGCAAACAAGTACATTTTTTGTGACTTATGTACAATTAAGCAAAGTATAATTCTTGATAAAATTCAGGCTTTAGCCAGCCACCTGAATGGTCCTGCCCATGCTAATAGAGATGACATTGCTATGTACAAAGGAAATTAAGTGCATCCAACAGAAGTGATGCTTACATCTCCCTCTATGAAAAAATACAATGCGAAATTCAGCAAGTATGGATTATAAATGGCATTTAGTTTATTTAAAATTAATATAATTAGGCTATCAGTTTTAAGATGTGTTTCATGCATGTATTGTCAAGTGTAAATAACTTGACATGTTTATATGTTCTGCATTCAGTTTTATCCTTTGTCTTTGAGTTACAGCCCAGACTGCTATGTAATTGCATCCAGAAAAGCAGTGTGGGAAAGTGCATTGAAAAGTTCCCTGTTGGTGAGGGAAATTTGCCTTGAATTGGGTGGGAATACTGATACGTGTAGACAGCAGGACAGTTTTGATAATAAAAAAAAATGCTTTGCTGTTTAAGAGCAAGAGGGCACATTAAACTAAAACCATCAGAGCTGAAGACACAGCACAAGGGGGTCACTGGGGAGTTAATTTTCTCTTTCGCCAAGTCTTATAAACTCAAGGGTCTGCTTTCGCTTTACTTTGGCCCGGTCTCCCATGAGTCCATTACTGGGCTAGTCATCGGTGAGCTGACAGCCAAAGCCTCGTCTCTGTGTTACAATGAAAAATATCCCCAGCATCTGTGTGAACCAGTTCCCCTCTCTTTTCCTCCGGCAGACAAACTCTCGTCCAGGGCCAGAGGGAATGTGGTGGGATTGGATTGGGGGTTGGGGGTTGGGGGTTGGGGGGGGGGGGTTGCTTTGCCCGGCGTTGGGGCCCGCTGTGTAAACCACTTCAGTTCATGTTAGTTTTCCACCAAAGTGAAAGGGTGTAGCCCAAAGCATTTATGCACATTAAAGGTCGTAATTTTAGGGAAATGTGTCATTATGTGAAAAGATTAAGAGAATTCAGGCTGCTCTTGGGTTTTACTTAATGAGTCCCTGGCTAATGTACTTTCAGGGCTCTGTGCCCTGTAATGGAGAATGGGTTAGTCTCACTGCACTGAGGCAGTTAGTTACCAGTGTTGAGCATTATGTTTATAACATAAAAAACTGTCACAATGCAAAGTATTTAAAAATATCTTTAATACAGCAAACATATAGTTCATTCCTGGTGGTCTACAGTATGTCTGTACGTACAATCAGAGGCAGAATGGGAAACAGAACACCCCTGAAAAGAAAACAAAAAGAAAAAATATATAAATCTTTATTGAATCAGATAGAAAGAAAACCATAATAAAGAGCATCTTGGATCATTCTTGGAAAGAAATCCCCCAACTTTTCCTCATAATTACAATGAGATGTGAACCATGGAGCAAAACAGATTTGACTGAGGCTTGGAATTAATTGTGTGCTTGGCAGAAAAGTAACACCAGAGAAAGAGTTTAGTTATGTGTCCCAAGAACATAAGACATGAACCAAGTGACATGAGCATTTGATATTATACTGTATTTCCAGTCAAACATCTTTACTGGGTTTAATGCCATCATGGAGCAAGCTGTGCACCAGCAGCAGCATCCCTGCTCACGTTTTGTCTTCACCCACCTTTCTCAGAAATGTAGGATAAATATTCTCAATTAATATATTTTATTGGTTTATTATGCGTTCTTTGAATATTCTTTATTTATTTTATTTTTTACTTTGGCCATTTAGTGACATATCTCACATGATTGTTTTCAAGTGAAGGCCAGTAAGTTATCAGTGTGTATGCCTGTCACATGATCACTATTATTTGAGCTGACTGCGATCATTTTACACAATCGTTAGATTCTACTGTCATGTTTCCAGTTTCCATTCAAGTGTCAAGGGAATTTTAAGCCCGAGTTAGAAATGCCGAAACAAGTGTAATGTAAATTGGGTGCATTTCCCTCGACTTGGATAATGCAAATAAACTGCTAACCTGAACTCAAGGCTTCCGGTTTACCTGTGTAAACTTTACCGTTATTGGGCAGGTTCCTTTGTGTCAGATCACATGAGACCATAACTCTTGCTTTCTGAAGCAAGATGATGACAGAGAGATGGCACGTGGTCAATCTGATGTGTGAACCAACAAGTCCCTTTATTTACTGCAGAGAGTCTGCCCTACGGGTGCAGCAGTGTGTTTAACAGCTTAGGGAAAGTTATGCCAGAGATTTACTCCTTATTTAAAAAGGGAAAAAAACTGAAGAAAGTTATAAAATCTTTGTATTGATGTCATGGAAGTTTTGTCGAATTTTGTTGTTTCCATCCAGGTTTTTTAATCGAATGACATACATAAAAATGGATTGACGGATCATGACTTGTTCATTAATTAGCTGTTTTGAACCACTATTTTTGTTCTTTTTGGTTGTCCTACATAGTAGTTTTATCACAATCTATTTCAAATACTTCTATGGACTAAGGCCTAGTCACACAATCAAACCAGCATAAAAATTGTGACAAAATAAACAAAAAAAAGACAATTATATTTTTAATCACAATTACTTGTGTTATAGGTAATCCTGATATGGTCATGACAGCCCCAAGACTTGTATGTAATATGCCTGTAACTTATTTGTTTTCTGTGCCTTTGACTTTTCTGTGAATTTCTTTTTGGCAGTACGCCCTAAATCATAACACATTATATCACAAATAACTTGGGTCTAATCAGAGTGTTCCCCAGTCTGAAACGTTTCATGTTTCATGCACTGTGAGTCTGCAGTGTGTCTTCTCACTGAGGATCGAGCTTCTGTTTGAGTGGATGTACATCGCAGGTCACCTCACATATCTGGTGAACCAAAGTTTTTGGGCGTGTGTGAGCAGTGTTGCCTGGTCTCCCCTCAGGCCTGTTCCTGAATGATGGAAGGGCGTGGTGGGCATTTTATTATATTTTTGGTATGTTCAGATGATTGGTGTTATTCTCTAATGTAGGTGTTTGGACACTTACAAGTGGAGAACAGTGCAGAGGAATGACTGACAAAAACCACCTTTTGTACATTGAGAATCCTCAGTAATGTTCCAGAAGTGAACACTGTGGGAAAGAACAGCTCAGTCACATTTCAGTGAAGGTTCTCAGGTCAAATTTGAACTATCAGCTGGTGGCAAGATGGTGCTCATGCATTTTCTGGCAAACAATAACGATGATTATTAAACACATAATTGCTAAACAAACCCATTTAAAATAGTTATTTACTGTGATAATCCTGTTCACATGCATTTGCACTAGTTTAGATATTGTTGCTGGTATATTCACAGAGTCTCATTTTTATCATGTCCATAAATAGACACTCTTTATACAAACCACTAAACTACAGCTGGTGGATTGCCAACAGTGGTTCTAAGAAATCCTTTGTAAGTGCCACTGTGAAGGATGTAAACAGACAGTGGAGTTTTTTAAAGTTGTTATGGATCAAGTCAATTTCAAAATTAAGGAGAATTAGAATGAATAAGATAAAGAACATGAAAAATAACTGTAGAAAGTCTGTAAATCTCCATCTCAGAAACCGGTGCAGTATTTTGATTTGGATCTTTGCTGCCAGTAAAGCCACAGAAAAGCAACGTGGCTAGTTGTAAACTCATTCATTGCTCTATCCACAGTGCCTACTTGCGCAACATTTTCTTGCACTGCAGGCAATTAAAGCTATGACTGTTGATGGAAGCATCTCTGTAATGGAAGCAGAAACATTGCTAACAAAGTAGCATGCTGGTGCACTTTTCCAGGCTGTCTTTAGTTTCCAGCACTGCTGAAAGCGGTGCCGCTTGCTCCTTCTTGTTCCAGAGCGTGCTTAAGTGTTGAAGTTTCGCACAGTTTCTCTCAGCCCTGACTCCACGGTGACTCGCTCCGTTAAGTTTGGAAACCCACAGAAATGCGTCTGCTGCACCACACCAGCCAGTCTCCGTCTGTATCGTTACGCCGCTGTGGTCGGTGCATTTGATGTGGGTCAAGAGTTTTACACACTGTGGTCTGGCTTTCAGCTGCTTTCAAAGACAGCCCTCATGATCAGGTGTTGCACGCTTCTGATAAGGGCACTTATATTTCCCAAGTGACAGAGAAATACAATTGGGAATAATATGAAAGGTTTTACTGGAAACTGGATGAAAAATCTGTAAAGAAGACGGGTTCGATCAAGTGTTAAAATCTTTTTGGTTTGCTGTGGTGCATATTTTTTTATTTAACCATAGCTACCTTTTTATCCATTGGAGTCTCAATAAGATTCCATTTTTTTACAGAGACCTCACTAGAAAGTAGCAATACACGCAAATTGCATTACCAATTCAGAGCTATCTTTTTGGATGGGTGTCTGTAGAGCATAATAGAACTAGCTGAGGTGTGTAGATGCTCTTTGAATTCAAACCTGGTATTTATGTGTGGCAGTTCTTTGGCTTTTTCTGCTCTGTTAAAATAAGTAGCAGTTGCATACTGTGTATAGTGGCTCGACTGACAAGTTTTTGGATAAGTTAACACTGAACTCATTGAGAGAGGTAACAAAGAGGTAAGTAAAACTTTTATCCAGTTTAACAGTCCCGTGATACTGTAGCAATGCAAGTTAATAATTATCCTCAAAACTACTATAGTAGTGCCAAAACTGGGAATTGAACATAATTGAACATAATTTCTTTTGGTAAAATTACAGTTCCCAAACAACACTACACTGCTGCCCCAAACAGCAGCGGATGTTACTGCTAGGCCAAAGATATGACAACCTTTCTCTCAGCAGGCGCACTGGGACAGCTAGTTCCATGTTAACTGTGTGACAGCTGTCCGACAGGACAGGCAGTGTGAAACTCTACTCCACGTGACATGAAAGAATGCCTTCCACCGCGATCCGAAAACGCACATCCTAAAACACAGTTGACTAAGCAGCTGTTGAAAAGCATATGGCAGTTCCCGTCTGTATCCGTCCGTGAGTTACTGTCTGCTGCTGCGGGTGTCTATTTTCCTGCTCCATGACTACCAGTGGAACAGAGCCGCAGGGGAACATGTCTGTGGGTTTACTCACCGGACCAATCAGAATCCAGTCCAGTGGAAGACAAAGAGTGAGAGTCAGGCAGAGAGCTGATGAGTTGGCAGAGCAGTCATCCTGCCATCAGAGTGCCTTTCACAAACAGCCTCAGGGCTTGGGTTTTGTCATGAGCAAAACTTGCCATCTTTCGCAACGATGAACCAGGAGGTACCATAAAGTAGGTCAAGACTGTCAGATTTTTTTGTCATAGAACAGGGCCTCAGAGGCACAAAGGCTAAGATACAAAATAAAGGATGGTTATTTTGCTTTTGCTTCCCTAGTATTTGCGAATCTTATCATTTCTTTCTGCTGGTAATCAACCAAAAATCATTATGTTGAAGACTGCAAACAGGAATTTTGCTTGTTTTGAAGGGGTCTTGACATTCGATTACTATGAGCCATTACACTAGATGCCAGCCACTAAATGCTGACTCCCAGGGTATTTTAGCAATACAGAGTGGATTGTGGTTCACCGGTTTCTTAGTTTGCAACATTCATGTGTTGTGGTTTGTCTTGGCATGGGGAAAGAGGGCTTTGGAGCCTGTTATGCCTGTTAAAAGGAAAGCACATGGGCGGATAGCTAAGTGAGCCTCACGACATCGGATGGAATGGAATTAATCATCGCATATGGAGGTGATTCTTTCAGTAGACTTGGATAATTAACAAAAAAATTAACAAAGCCAGATCCTCTTTCCCCTCCCTTTATTGTGTGTTTTAAAACTCTGTTGCACAATCCATAAGGCCACCAGAATGAGCCTGCCACTCTTTGCATGTTTATTTCCAACCAGCAATACAGCACTAAACAGGAACTGGCAACCATGAACAAATGCAGACTTCATATTCTTTCGTAATTCTGTTCCAGTTTTCTATAGGACATGACGGGCAGGATTTGATTACTCCCTGTTTAGAGATCTTTACCCTCAAAAGAGAGAAGTAACTTGAGCATTTTACAAATCATTGCTGTGAAAAAATGGTATACTACAGCAAATCTAATATTAATGTTAATCTTACAACATCTACAGTAAATACAAGCAAATAAAATATTTCTAGCACAAACTCATTACCATCACATTGGATTTGTCATATAAAGGGGAGGGCTATAAGGTGATAAATTGCCAAAACAAAGCGAATATCCTTAACGCTGCTGACAGAAAACTTTTGAAAACTTCCTGAAATGTTCTTTCTGACTTCTAGGGAACTGAAAACAATGTTTTAGCTGAGAAGGTTTAGCTTAAATTCTTTATGTTCCATTAAGAAATTCATGTTGTGAGCTTGAGAAATCATTTGCAGGGAATATGGGACCCTTACAAATTCCTAGGCTGCACATGTGTAGCGTGACTTGTGCATCCCCTTCCTGTTCCTGTCCTCCATATTAAGTCTAAATGGCACACAAACAGACCTGATTTATTATGTTCGTGGCATTCATCCTCTTTGATAGGAGGTAAATCTGTTCTACATGCTCAGCTGGAAGGCCTTCCCTCAGTAACGGTGAAAAACAAATTAATTAGTTCCATGTCCCATCTCTCATCCTTGATTCTGTCTGACCCCTTAAGGATCCCAGCAGATATTTCTCATGTGAATGTTAGAAGAAAGATTTGATTTTATCATCGACATACGTGTTTCAAGTCCCCATTTAGTTTTCTTTTATTTTCAAACTTGACCTATTTACCAATGGACTGTTAGTCATTCTGCAGAAGAAATAAAACCCAAAACACTTGTGCTGAGATTTAGATGGCTTTGATTCCAAAAACATGCCTGGTCTAGTCAGTATAGGGTTTATAGAAGTAGTCTTACTGTACATAGTCATGGCAAAACCATGCAGGGAATAAAAGGGAATGTTTCTGGTTGTAGTTGGCCTTCAGTGCGGTTAGAAAGGCACGATCCAAAAGTGCTTCCCTCCCCCATTCCCTCCGCTCCCTCCCCTTCCCTCCATCTCTCTGTCACCAGGAAAACCAATCCTGCGGGCAGAGGAAATTGAGTAGGAGAGCTGCTGTCTCTGCGGGTCTGGGCACGCCACATCCCGAACTGGCTTATCTGCAGGAGAGTGTGCAAAGCCTGAAAGATCAAGTATATATGTGGACATGGTGGTGCAGTTATAGTGCGTAACTGGAAAACTGCCACTAATGTGGGTCAGCTCATCAGAAATAGAAAGTGTGCTAAGCTAATGTTTCCTTTCCTTTGAAAAAAAACAAACATAATCAATGTTTTCTGTAAAATTTGGATCTTGAGTTCAGTTGAATTCCATCTTAAAACTTCTGAACCACAGTAAAGTTTGTGGACAGGTATGTGGATTGTTAGCTCCTACCCTACAGGTTGTAGCCTGTTTAATTCATTTTACTCCTTAGATGATAATAAAGCAAAATGGTTAACATGTAATGGAGCTTTTTGAGTTGCCATTGGCAACTCTTTGTAATGGTCAAATCACTGAGAAACACAAACTGTGTTTAAAGGTTTAAAGGAATGGTGCTTGTGGGATACATGACCAAATACACAGGGGGATTGTGGGAAAAGTCAGTGTTGAGGTCCTGCCAGCTGGGTCTATGGACCATGCAGTCTGCCGGGCTCTGTGACAAATCTGGGGCTTTTCTGCTACGGACTCTGAAAGCTGATGGGTGCATGGCTGTCCATGCACTGGAAGAATATGAGTGATGCTTTCTGCTAGCCAGCCTTCCTGCAGCTGAAGTAGTGCATTTAAGTTTGTGTACCGCTGTTAATAGACCTGTTGGCACAAAGAGAAGCACATGAGAAAGTAGTAACACGTTGCCTGTAGCAGGGAGGCCAAACTAGCAGGATATACATTTCACATGTGTTGAAATGGTGTCGTTTAAATGCCTATAATTATAACATATACTTTTTTCTGAACAATTATACCGTCATGTTCATATTGACCCTCTTATTTTAGTATGATGGCCTTATCGGTCATCTTTTCAGAATAGAGACACTGGAAAGTGTGGTGTCTGTAAGATTAACTTAAGTATCAACCAGTTAGTTGTTATTGATTGTTTGAAGACAGTTGCTGACATTTATTATTTTGGTGATGATGTTGCTGGTGTTGTTGTTTTTAGTAGGGGTAGTAGTATGCAGTATTGTGGCCATAGTTGCAGCATTGTGCTACATGGCTGACAGCATGTCCCATTACATAGCTAGGCAGACAGAAGCACAAACAAACTCCATACTGGTGTCAGGATGGCCAGGCTGCAGACAGCCCTGTCTCTCTGAATCATCATATCTGGGCAAAAAGTCACAGGGACAGCTCCATCCCTTCCAGAATTGCACCCCTCTGTCTTCTGTCCATCATGTTATTTTCCATGACATGGACAAGAAATGTTTTCATTTTAGAGTATCTGTGTAAACACCACTGGTTGGCTTATGAATATGATTACTCTAGGAACTGTCCCAGGATATGAGTGAATGTCTGATGCTAAATCCGCTAAACTCACTCTTCACACCCTGTTTTGCTATTTAATGTAGCTTGAAGCTAAAAGAATATTCACTGTTCTCAGAATCCACTTCAACTGATTTACATTCAAAGTCAAACAAGTTAAGGTTTGATTCCACCTCCCTGCATCTTGACAGAAGCCCGAGGAAATGAACTAGCATATGTGCTGTACCTGGATGTGGTGAGGTAAGGAGGAGGAAAGGGGGTATCCTTGGGGAAATGTGAAGGTTTAACTGACGTGGTCAAAGGAAGTCCTGCAGTTCTTAAATTCAGGAGTCCCTCTGGATTGCCTGATTGTAGTACAGTACATAATTATTCCAATCAAAAGTTAAGGAAAGCTCCAGGTTTGTCAAAAACAGATCTTGATATTGAAGGCTGTCCCAGATGGGTAGCTTGTTAGTATGTATGCTTGATGTAATTTCCATGATGGTTTATGTCATCAAGGTGTGGTGGCTAGCCTTTTTAAGGCCACATAAGTAATTGCCTATGCATGGTAAAATGCTCAGTGATTGTATTGGCGCAGAGTGTACTTCACCAGAGCAGATTTAACAAGACGTTTTTCGGCACACCTCATAGTTATGTCATGAGAAGAGAAACTGGGTGTTAAGAGAAAGTATCTTGCTTTGGAAAACATACACACATCACTTCTGTTAGATGCAGAAGCGTAAAACATAAAGAAGTGTAGGACTCACACACTATTAATGCTTGAGTATCATGGGCTTAGGAGCTGTAATGATGAACGAGTGCTCATCTCCCTTTAGGAGGGAGTAGGGTGTATGCTTCGCTCTAAAATGGCACACTTCGAGAGGAGAGTGAATTTGTAGCCAGAGCAATGGAAGGATGTTGTTACTGCCTAAATGCTCCCATTTAGAATTCTGGCACAAAATGGCTGCCATACATCACTCAAAATGGTGCCACACATTAGTGGTAGTTGAGAAAGTTGAGTTCCCCCCTTTGTCAGGCTCATTCATATTTAAGGTAGGAATTGTATTAGGACTTTTTCCCGATTTTGTCTTTAGGTCAGGTTCAATTCTCTGGACAATTACCTATCATGCAGGACGGTTCCTGAGCAAATTGTTTAGCAGAACTGATGGAAGGCACTCACTTTATACAGAAAAAAATGCTACAGAGGTAGCTGTTTTTAGTGGCAGCATCTCAGACCTTTTTCTTTTCAGTTTTGATATTGCTTGTCACTGTCCATCTTCGGAATACCTATGGAATGAGACTAAAGTTCCTTTCGATGAATGCCAGCGATGCTGGCTAACATTTTTAGGACAGAGCTTAAAATAAGGCCTGACTCACATCCGCAGGGAAGAGAGTCACCCAGAGGAAACTTGTGTTTCTCACTATCGCACAAGGGCTGACTGCGATTACTGCATGGAAGGTTCAACTGGATTCAGGCCTTTCATCCGGCATCGATGCGGACCGCAGTTTACCTCCTCATCCTCCCTCCCAGTGAATTCACTGACCCAGCTCACTCCTCCACTCTCAGCTTACCGTGCGTTTAGACATTTCCCTGTAAACAAACAATTTTTTCATGCAGCTGTATGTTTTTTCTGAAGTAATTAAAGATAGTACCTTGCTTAAACAGAAAAACAGCAGTGGCCCGTTTGGAAATGAAACCTGAAGCATTTGAGAAATGAGGAGTTACACTGCACCACACCCAACTCCTAATTATGCTCATCTTTTTGCCTTTTACATTTTCTGTCTTTCAGTGGATCTTGAAGCATCCAGTGTAGCCTGTAGAGCTCTGGAAGGCATAGTCTTCACTTTCAAGCAGCATTTAAAGTTTTCTGTAGTTTATTTTTACATCAACACCAGCCTTGAGCATTAAAGCCTCAGTTACAGTCTTAGTATTTGGCCTTGGTGCCCTGCAACCTCATTGATGGCAGCAGATTTCTGAGGGTGGATTTATTTGGCTGAGATGGTTAATGTTTCTTTCTGATTCATCAGAAGTAGCATCTGCAATATTAGCAAAGCTCATCCACAGAAGTAGGGCAGAATAATACCATATCAGAGTGAGAAATGAATGAGGTTCACAAACACATATAAAACCATGCAGCACAGAAGCCTGTCTTTGGGAATTTTGTGGAATAGAAGGGAATGGAATATAATTGTTTAGGTTTTTAAAGTTTTTCGGTGTATGAGAACAAGTTTTGGCAACTACAACACATAAAAGATTTGTTTTACCAGATTATGAACACATCATGTAGATTACAATATCTAATGATGTCTCTCCCATTGACACATGCACTATCAACTTTACAAAATATCTTAATGTGATCCAAAACGTCTCATTTAATGACTGATGTGCCCCTCCATGGCTGTCTCCATGCCTAGTGCCCCCCTCGACCCCCTCTGGCTCAGCACCCCTGATAACGTGGATGTTTTCCGCTTTCTTTGAACCCCATCTGTTTATCCGCTTACGGCTGGTGGACAGCGGGTAGCTATTCCTGTGTGAGGTCTAGATTCCTCCACTGAAGAAGAGGAGGTGATAGGTTTCCCTCCCCTGTTAATGTGCCCCCACGGCGTCTCACTCTCTGTCTTCTGCTATTTATAGCCGCACCTCATGGATACCGCAGAAGCCAGCCTGGGCCTGAACCACTCACACAAAAAGCCATCCTCTTCTCTGGTGCTCCAGTTCTCCACATTTGGAAGCTTAGTCTGCTGAAGTTTTCTCCGGGTCAAGAGTTGGGAGTCTTGTTTGTGCATGATTGTCTTTGTTGTTGAGCACCATATTTGCTCATTTCTGTTAAACTCCAGTGAAACTTGTTTGTGCCTCAAACTTACTTTTATAATGCCATCTCTTACTTTACATTATCTTCTTTCTGCTTTATTGGCCCAGCTTAGAAGGTTGCACGTTTTTAAAAGACAGATACATGAAACTTGTTGAAAGGTTTACCCTGTCATATAGCAATCATTGGGAGGGGGCAGTGCCGAGTCCTATTTCTTTGTTGTGTTGTTGCATTTTGTTAAACTTTTATTCAACCAGAAAAGTCTAAGTTGCAAGAGAGACCTTGAAAAACCAAGGAAAGGGTTCTCACTGTAAACTGAGTTCAGGCAAAACAATGTCAATAAAATGGAAACATCATGTACATAGCATGATCACAAATTGACCAGAAACTGATGATTTTACTTAAGATCAGAGTCAGCTAAGGTGGGGAAAAAGTTCCCGTTCCGGGTTGTTATTTAACGCACTCCCTGACCGTGGAGCGCGTTGACAGAAATCGCTCTTTCCTGTCTGAGCTTCGGCCCCGGGCACTGGAGTGCAGAGCACAGACTCCACTCCCTGGGAACGGCTTTGGAAGGACCTCTTGAGGGGTGTGAGCAGAGCCCATCTCCCAGTCATCCCAGGACACGCGGTCTCAGACTGACCCACAGGAGACATTATTCAGCAGACCATGCCACTTGTGGTGATGCATGCACTGTAAACCTTTTTGTTCTGTTTCTTGCCTTTCACAAACTTCAATATATCATCACCGATGGCATCAATCGACCCTGTAGGCAAGAAACCATAAAGTGTATATATATATCTGCACTGTCGCTGTCAGGGAGTTTCGTTGTACAAAGTTTCTCTAAGACCACAGTTGGAAAAAAACATAAATCTGGGTGGCGAGCGTGTGTGTGTGTGTTTGTGTGTGTGTGTGTGTGTGTGTGCTTGCATGGTGGGTTTCTTGTTCCTGCATATATAGCTGGTCTCACTTACGCTGTGTTTTTACTGTAAATCTATTTATACAGTATATAAACAAAATTGATATAATGTCAGTGTGTGGGGAGGAGGGGCTCAGGGGGGTCGACATAACAAGAGCCATGACTTCAGGGAAAGGGTTGGTAAAGATAGAATGGAGAGCGACATCTATCTGACAGTGCTCTTTAGAGCTGTGCATGGAGAATTAGACATAAATGAGAGTATGAGAATTCAGTTCTTGGATGGGTCACTGTTTTTGTATCATTGAAAAATGTGTTTTACCTGATTTGCTTCTTCAACATCCTGTAGTACACTTGCACTGTAAGTATAAATAACATGGGCAAGCATCAGCTTAATTATGTAATGTCAACAACAGGGGTCCCACAATAACACTCCTCCTTAAACTTTCACTTTTGCATAGAATATGTCATGCTTATGCACTGGTAAATGAAATACCAGAGCAGTTACACAGATGACATGAGGTTCTTCATTAAAGATTTGCATTCAGTTCATCTCTCTGTGCTCGGGACCTCATACTCCTGGCCAGCAGTCCACATGGTCTGCAGATTATGCTTTCCTTTATTCACCCACCTATTTATGCTTTTGAAATAAGATAACAAGGTTGACTATTGAGCCAATAAATGCTGAAACATACCAAAAGCCAAGATTTGATTTTGTGGCCTGCGGTCTGTGCAGACACGGTAAATATTTGCAAATGTTTTATAAGTAATCTATAAATAGTTTATCTATTTATCTATAATAGTCTCTGTTCTCATGCTTCATAAGCTGTTTATATGAATGTCAGCCTAGCTGTGAGTACTAATCTGCATGTGCACCCACAGTGAACGATAGCGAGATGATTCAGACTTTATGCTGCATGCTGAATGATGGTGTGGGTAGCTAAGAAGCTATCTACGTTGTATGGATAGGTCTGTGATATTGGTGGGTGGAGCTAGCAAGCTATCCGCTTTATGTGGATAAGTGTGTGTGATAGTGGTGGGTGGAGCTAAACTGCTGTCCACTTTGTGTGGATAAGTCTATGTGATATGGGTGGGTGTGGTGAATTTCCAGTGACAGGGCATTTGGTCACAGTGTGGTGGTCTGTAATGCACCATCCTCTGTCCCAGCAGACTAAGTTGCCAGTGCTGCTCCTTGGCCGTTCGGCTGACCTGCGGCCTGGGGAGTTTGTAGTGGCCATCGGCAGCCCCTTCTCCCTACAGAACACCGTCACCACCGGTATCGTCAGCACCACCCAGCGCGGGGGCAAGGAGTTGGGCCTTCGCAATTCAGACATGGATTACATCCAGACTGACGCCATTATTAATGTGAGTCTCACCCCCATCTGTCCCCTTCTCACCCCCTAACTCTGATATGGATCTACACCTAAACTCACACATGGGCCTATGCCCTGACTCAGACATAGGCTACATCCAGGCCAGTGTAAGTGACCCGGTTTGTCCCTTATCCATATGCCCTTCCCTACACCTCCACTCCTTCCCTGCTTTCCAGCCTGAACTCTACCACCTCCCGCCCACATGGTGATCCCTATCAGCAGTCTGTGTGATGTTTTGGCTGCCACTCTTGGTGGGACGCCTTTCCTGGCTTGCATCAGTACATGAAAGAATTTACACAGTAACTTCAGTCTTTCAGCTGTTTGCAGTACCATCTGATTTTATCTCATTTTGTTCTGCCCGTAGTATGGGAATTCAGGAGGGCCCCTGGTGAACCTGGTAAAAAATAAATATGATTGTTTCTTCTTGTGCTGAGTGATTGCGTGAGATGCCAACGTGTGTGTGTTTGTGTGTGTACATGAGTGTGCGCATTCATGTCTGTGTAAATGCAGGTCTATGCATGTATGTGTTTGTTCATGCAAGCTGTGTGTGTGCATGCATATGCGTTTGTATGTGAAAGTGTGCGTAAATGCTTGCATGCATGCTCGATTCTGTGAGTGTGTGCATGCCATAGTGCATGTCTGTGTGTATGTCAACATGTGGGTGCCTCAGTATATGTGTGCCTATGTGTACACATATGAACATGTGCATGTGTCAGTGTGTGCATGTACTCGATTGTGTGCATGTGTGTCTGGCACTCTGTACATGTACATGATTGTGCACATATGGATGTGTGCCTGTTTGGCCATGGACATGTGTATCTACATGCATGTATGGTGCCTACAAGTGTGTGTGCATGTGTGTATGTGTGTGCTTGTGTGTGCAGATGCTGGGGATCTTACATAGCACTCTGTCTCACAGGATGGGGAGGTGATTGGCATCAACACTCTAAAGGTGACGGCCGGCATCTCCTTCGCTATCCCTTCTGACAAGATCCGGCAGTTCCTGGCTGAGTCATATGACAGACAGGCTAAAGGTTAGCATAAATCACGGCCTTGAACCCTTTGGGGTATGTTCACATTAGCAAGCACAGCAGTGGATAGGTGCAACAGTTGGATTTTCTTTTCCATTATGACTTCATAGTAGGAGCTGAACCAATTGTAATGCAGTGTTTTAATGAGGTATACATCTACCACATAATCAACAGACAACTATGAAAGAATATGAGTAGGTTTGAAAGGACCATGTATTCAGGCTGAAAAAAATGTGGCTTTGTTTGTAGGTATGGAGAAATCTACTTATTCTACACTCATTTGCCCCTCTAATGAGAAGGCACAATTAGGTGAAAAGTCTAATGTGGACATACCTTTACTCTGTCTATCAATCCTTCCATCAATCAGCTCTCTCCCCATGTCAGCCTGTCCCCTCATCTGCTGTGACGTGTTGGTGTCTGAACACAAAGAGAGACTTATGGTTGTGTTACTGCCATTTAAACTGCCCTGAATGTGCTCCAGTCAACCAGAACACTTGAGCCCTTACAAATGACAGAAAGGCTTTTTCCAGTAATGTTCCCTGTAATCTGACATCTCTCATGAGCAGGAAAGATGGCTCCAAAGAAGAAGTACATCGGTGTGAGGATGATGACTCTCACTCCATCGTAAGTGATCGAGCGCTTCGTTCTTTGCAAGGCAGGAAGCCCTGAGAATGACATGGGAACCTCAGTGTTCCTCTGGCACTGCCGATCTGACTCTGTCCCTCCCACCCCGTTTCTCACACAGCCTGGCTAAGGAGCTGAAACTACGGCAGAAGGACTTCCCCGACATTACCTCTGGGGCCTACGTCATCGAGGTCATCCCCAAAACACCAGCCGCTGCGTGAGTAGAACAGCCACACCCGCCTATCCAGATCAGCTAGTCCCCAAACTATCCCTGGAAGACTGGTGGAAATGTTCCTGAACTGAAAATTTGCAAAGGTTCCTGGATGTCCCTGGAATGTTATTTGTCTGGAATATGCTTTTATGACTTCCATGTCTGTATGGGTGTCAATGTTTGTGATTCATTTAAAAATCTAATCTTACAATTTTATTAATTTGGAACTAATCAAACTATGTAATAAAGCTAAAATTAAGTTATAGTTGAAGTCACCAATATGTGTTTTCAATGGATATTACATAATATCCAAATAAATGCAAGTATTGTTTTATTTTTTCAAAGTACAGTTTGGCAAGTTAATTTCAGAGATAATTGAATTCACCAAACTGCAAGAAATGGCCATTGAATTTACCCGTGTATCAGTCAAATGGATGGCTGTTGGTTGACTCTGGGCTGTAGTCTCAGACTTGTCTGAAGGGCACGACTGTTCAGCCTTGTGAAATGTCCCGTCTGCGTATTTTTTGCGACCACATTCACGAGTACGTGGTGCGATGAGACGCCACTTTTCCTCACCATTGGAGTCTTGGCCAATCCCTGCTGGCTTCTAAGGGTAACCACAGTAACATGACCCACGCCCCTCCACAGCTGTGGGTCTGAGGAGGGCTCATATGGAAAAAAGGTGCAATGTACAGAGATGTCATGGGATTTTGGAAAATGAAATGGTTGTAGTTGGTAGCTAAATAGAGCGCTCAACCCACAAACACATCTCATAGTTGAAAGTAAAGCTAAGGTTTAAATGTGAAAAGAAGATACTGTCTCATCAATGCAGTAACCTCAAACTCATTTTGATTGATTTTTGTATTTAAACTGCAGCTGCATTGCCTGATTTTTTGTTCCACTTTTACTGAAATTGAATATTTCACTTTAGATTTTGTGTTGTGCTTACATTTGTGTTTTTATCCATGTGTATTTTTGCCATTGTACGTACTTCAAATTGCAAGTGTGTGACTGTCAGTGCTTACATCCCTTGGCCGGGTTGCTATAGAGAAAGAGAACGTGTTCTCAATAATCTCTCCCCTCCCTCAGAGGTGGCCTAAAGGAGCATGATGTCATCATCACCATCAACGGACAGCGCATCACATCTGCCAGTGATGTCAGCAGCGCCATCAAGAGAGACTCCTCCCTGAGGATGGTGGTGCGGCGGGGCAACGAGGATGCCATCCTAACTATCATTCCAGAGGAGATCGACCCTTGACCTTTGATACCACCCCAACCCTCACCCTACCTACCCCTAGAGCTGGTTCTCAGTTTCTCTCTATGGACCTTAACTGGGCAACCAAAGCCATGCCCAAGTTTAGAATAAGGTAACCAATGGTGTCTCTCAATTCTGCCGGTAAGGCTGAGAGTCTGCAAAGGCTGATAGTGACAGGACAGGAACTGGCAGATCATCAGCTGTTGCATTTTAGCTCCTAAGCTATGTATATTTCCCTTTTTTTAAATGTACGCTTGGAAAGAAGCTACGACTACTGTTACACTCAAGCCAATGAGCAGTGTTCATTTGTCATCCTGTTGTCTTTGTTTGTTTTTATACTGTACTTTTCCTCAAAAACAAACTGTTGAAGCAGAGTGTTTCAGAATGCCTTTTTTTAAACCTGTTTTTTTCCTGTTTCTTTGATTGTATCTACCAAATGGCAATAAAAGGTTTTAAGTGTTATGACTATGTGTGAGGGCTCTTCACTCAAACTGGATGGAAATGTTTTTCACATCTTGATAATGTGCAGAAAACAAGATGCACATAGTAGTGGTAGTGTACAGAAACACTCACAGAAACATACTCAGACACAACTGCTTGCACACACATGGTCGTTGACACAGACTCACACATGGAGAGGGGTGGGAATATGAGACTGGTTGAATATGGTGCGGATAGTTAAACCTGCTGCACGCGGCTTTCTGTTTGGGTGTGATGGCAGCTGAGCTGTAACTCTGTAACTCTCACACTGCCCTCTCATCAGAGAGCTGTTCTGGCATCTGATCTCCCAACCCTCTAATCTGGACACAAGCACACATGTTGATGCACACATACACACTCACACATACACACACACGTATCTACATATCTACTTATGAATCTATGTACACATACACATGCATGCACATCTCTCTCTCTCTTTCTCACACACACACAAATGTACACACAGTGCATGCCATAATTCTGCATTCAATGCAATGAGACACACAGCCATCAGTCATGCAAAGCAGAAACAGCACCATAGAAACCATCCTAAATGCAGTTTTGCCAACAACAAGCACACTCTGATCTTCCTTCTATCACCCTGATCTTCAAAATAAATGATTGGAAGACAAATTTAGCCCCACTCTTTAAACGCTGATATGCCTGGAATGACACAGGATGTCCCCCATGGTCACATGTCTTCCCAGAAGAGTTTAGCGCCTGATCATGTGTGCATGTAGTATCTATGGTACTTTCAGGAGATGTGTTGACCAGCAGGCTACAATGAGATGTATTTTGATGAAACAATAATGAAACTATTAACTCACAAACCCCACCCTCAGCCCATAATTGTATGTATTTCAAGAGAAATCATCCTTTCCCTTAAGGCTGATTGGTAAAATGTATGCTTGAACTTGCTGCCCTCTAATGGTATTTTATGATATTGCAAGCTGAGGACCCCTGCCACCTTTAAATGGAGCTTTGTGTTTGAGTTACATATCACTTTGTGCAATAAATCTATTTTTATTACTAACCCTGCTTGTAAACTTTGTTGATGTGGTTCCTTAAGAGAAATCACTCTTATTTTCTGTCACCTGGTAATGCTGGCCTTTTTAAAGGAGAAGTCATTTTTTTGCAGTGCAAAATATATTCAAGTTTATATAATCATTAAAATCAAGGAATAAGGAAGACAAATATTATGAACTTGTAAAACCCTGACCACAGCAGTGGTTTGAGCTCTTTATGGAGGAGGTTAGAGCACATGAGGTCATTATGAGAGCAGCCAGGGTACTGGCCAAAATCATCACTTGTAAATAATGTAGAGGGATTAGTTCATTCTCAAACCCTGTCTGAAATGTTTAGCCAACATTACTCACTTTTTTCACAGACTCCTTCATTGTACAAGTTCATCCAATGTGCTAAATACGCAGGCCAAAGCTGAAAAAGTTTTACATTTGGAGTTGAGCTGTATGTGCTCCAGACTCGTTGGATCAGATGTAATTCATGTATTAGCATTATTATCTATTGTGTGCGATATGAACTGGCTGGTATTGAATCACACTTATTTTTGGACTTTCCTAAGGAAAACCCATGCTAACATAAAATAACATTTTAGGATAAACTCATGCATTTAATTATTATCAATGGGTAAATATTGCCAGCAAATTTAGTATACTTGAACATACGCATGTAGGTCCATGACTGCTGCTTTATTTGGGGTCAGTGGATGAGCATGTCTGTAACCTAACGGATCAGGATTTCATCTGAATTATCATAACCTTATTTTTCTGAGCTTCAGTTTTGTCTCCTGTAAATGTGGTAAATGGAATTGTGGAGTCCTTAACTTTTATTTGCTGTTCACAAGGGGGGCACCTGGAAACAATGGGTGTTGGAAAGAGAAACATCTTAATATACCATGTCATGCTGTAGTCCTTTATGTTATTTGGCCAGGGCAAATTGCTGTAGGTTGTATTTTTAGAGATATCATCATAAGGAAAATTGCAAGCCTCTCTTTTGAATTTTGATTATTTTAATCATACAATCAAAGAATATTAAAATTACGATGTACAATGAACCTCAGTAGGTTTTGTTAAGACCATACAAATTTTGTTTTACCATACATTTTACCTGGTTGGTAAAGTTTTATTGGAAATAGGGTTCTCAGATCAATCAAAGAATGTCTGAATTTAATAATTGTCTGAATTCAATTTAATAAACTGCAAATGTTCCTCCAAAATGGTTTTATCTACATGTCAAAACCATGTCAATAAATTATTTCCAAAGTCGAAAATTATATTGGAAATTTTCACCCAATGACTATACAGTACAGCAAATAGACTATAACCGGTTATGTTTTGCACTTGAATAAAAACAAACCATTTGAATCATGACTAGTGGTCACTTTGTTGATGCAGGTGGGAAAATGTCTCCACATTGCTGTCTGAAGAGACCAACGTGTTCAGAAACAGCTGTGTCCTAACCCTGCGGAGGTCGGCTCAGACCACGTATTTTGGCTTTTCTGAAAACTGTGAAATGTGTATCCCCCAGGACTGAAAAATAATATTCTGCCCCAATCCAAGACTAGCACAAATGGTGATCCACTTATTTTTAATTATGTAATGGTGGCAGATATCCTCAGAGTACCATGGCAAAGGAAGTTTGCATAGGACTCATATGTGCCTGGGGAAGGTACAATCCAAACTAGCCATGCAGTAACTCATCTCATGCATGTCACATGCACTTTCTTTAATTCATCAAAATATAACTTTATTCTGTATGCTTTGTATAAGAATCTCAACGCAACAAAACATAAATTACATTCGTTCACAGTTAGTCTGAAAGGTAGATAAACAGAAATGTCTGTAGCTGCAATTTTGTGCAATATGATTTATTGGTTTTTGTGTTTTGCAGAACTGAATTTTTATTTTTACAGACAGTTGCTATAAAACAGTTAATATTGTTAAGCATAAATAATTTCAGGTTATTTTTTATTCCAAGGACCTACAGATATAAACATTAATAGCATTCATAATCTTTACATCTAAATGACAACTTAATCATTGACACTTAAGCACATAAAAATAAACTACACATATACTGGTCTACATCTATGGTGGCCTTCCATGACTTCCTTTTGTCATCTGTCACCATGAAGAATGGAGTAGAACTGACAAATCAAAAGAGACTCATGGCCACTGGCCATCACAAAGCAAGTATTAGGTACAAAATACAAAAAGGTTAAACATACCACTTACTGCTACTAGAGAAATAATCAATAAGTTTACAAGCACTAGCACAATGATTAACTGTTCTGGAAGAGGATGCTGCATTGCACGGTGACAGGGCTGATGAGGGAGGTAGTAAAAAGTCCAGGGGTTGGAGGTGGGGAAGTGCAGGGCTTGGTTATGTCCTGGGGTCCCTGAGCCTCTGGTGCACTTCCCTACTAACAGGCTGAGTGGAAAGGTTACCAGAAGAAGGCCCTTACTGAGCCTTCCATAAATCACTTTGATTAGAATCAGTTCAGCCCACCATCAAAAGCTGGTTGAACTGGCTAAAAAGCTGGTTACATCTTCCAGGAGGTGGAGACATGGCCACAGGTGGACCTTCCAGCATGCCAGAGATATGGAATACACACAAAAATCAACAACAATATTTAGAATGGCCATCTGAGTCTCATTACTTATACCTAAATAAAAACCCAGTCTAAATTGAACAGGACAGACCAGACGTGCAGACTTAAATACATCAAGCACTCTTGAAAGCTTCTGCATGTTTCAAGATATATTCTCCAACCTTATTTGACATCACACACGTATATACATATTGGCTGGTGTAAGAAAATTCATGAAAAAAATCCAGTGTAGTCAGTCTCCCATGTTCAATACAATATTATTTCATAAGAGTGGTTTTGTCTCAATTTAAGTGTCACAATAAAAAGTTTGAAGTTGTGTTTCTAACTCGCAGATTTTAGAGACACGATGAACAGTGTTTACACATCATGCAAACAAAGAACCAATACTTTATGGTTTTATGATGTGTGCTTCAAAACAGCCAGACTCTTGAGAGACGTCACAAGATGGGAAAAGAATCAATATAATGCACATGTCATCATCGACTGTGAGGTAAGCATAGGCATCTGTCAGGGAGGAGGAACTGAATGACCCGCCCATCTATGGGCCCGATAAGCAAAATCCTATTCACAAACCTGAATCAATCGTTACTGTACAGAGAGCTGATCATCAGAAGCGTATGCAGAATTTTTGGCCAGTATGTTTGCACATTTAAGAAACATGTCAGTATAAAAAAGGATCATATATTATGTGGTATATTAATTTACTCTAATTGTCCTCATGAAAGTGCAATATACTGTAATATATTGAAAATACACTGACTTTTGACTGATGAAAAAATTGAATTACAAATACCTTTCATAACAATGCATAAAAGGTGCCACAAATCATTTTTACATATATACATCAACAAACACCACACAAGCTGTTGGTTCCTTTATTTACCTCTTTTGCATACAAAAGCTTTCCTACATACAGTGAATGAAAAACCTTTGTCAAATTACATTTAAAATATGTTGTCAACATTTGGTCTGAACAATAAGAATAGAAGAAAAGTAAGAATGGAAGCTCCAGGTATCAACTTTACAAAGACACCTCTTTTCTCCAATAGTGACAAAAGCGAACTCTGAATACCTGGTAAAAAGTGGATTCCATAATTTGTTTTAAGATGTATTTTGTTGATAGAATGTCACGTACCAGATACCAGGAAGTACTTTTCATTCACAACTTTTTTTTGTTGGATGGATTGTCTTCTAGTGACCAACTTCAAGAGGTGGAAAGTAACATCAGCATAATAATTATTGGATGCTACTTTACAAACTTAGATAATCCCAATCAAAAAGCTGAAGAGATAATGAGTTCTGAAATTCTTTGGTTAGTCGTCTCTTTTGCTTACATGGCCAGAGTACATAGTAATTTGACCGAAGTCACAGGCCATTGTTCTTCAAAAAGTATTATTATTATTATTATTGTTGTTGTTGCTGTTGTTGTTGTACTTTAACATTCTTGTCAGAAATAAAAGAAATTCAGTATACAAATAACATGGGAGATAATCAATATGCCAAAAAATTGGAATAGCCTTGATCAAATATAACAGTCTTTTTTGCTAATAAACATCTTTAAAGAATCAATTCACATAGATATTCCATTAGAATATTGGTCCAAAATATTCCTCTTGAACCACATATAACACAATAAATATCCAGTACCATCCTTTAGACTGGAAAAGTAAGATTCATAAAGACAATATAATGTTATTGTCAGAACAAGGACTGCACACTGGGGTTTTTGAATGTGTCGTATATCCTGGTGGGGTGTCCACTGTGTATGTGTGTGCGTGTGCATGTGCGTTTGGAGGTTAGATTACAGCACATTCACTGAACCTTAGAGTCCATGGGAAAGCTGACGGCTCTGTCCTTCTGTGTTTGACAGGGGTAGCTTATCATCATAAACTAAACGTCGATACATCTTTTTTATCAGTTTATTTAACTCATACACAGGTTCCCATTATCCCTGACCAGAAGCTGTTGCACAATGCTTTTGACATGTATATCATAACTTTACAGCAAGTCAATTACAAAAATCAACTTTTTAACAGCTGCATGCTCAGCTGCGCTGTTTCCACGCGGTTGTGCAGTACCAGGGCCCGTAGAGTTATCACAGGTTTTACTGCAGCCATAAAAGGCGTGGCTGTGTGGCATGGCATCAGGTATATAAGCAGAACAGGTAGAGGCCTTGATCACGAACATCTTAGGCTGAAACATGGGGATCAGAACTGCTACACTTCTTCTCTGCTCTCTTCTGGCTGTCAGGACTGGACAAGGTACTCACCTAACTTTTTAACTGAATTTTAATGTTACCTTTTCGGCTTTCAATTAGTGAATGTATCTGTGCTTAATATTTCTGCATACAACTGTAAGAAGGGATGCATAGTGACCATTATCATAAAAAAATCCAGTAGGGGTGCAATAGGGATCACATATAGTCCATCAAAATAGTACAGTTTTCTGCACTGGTACTATTATGGCTTATATTTATTATTGTTTTGAAGTGGGATTTGGTAAAATCAACTCTATAGTACACTGTAAAGATATGTATCATTCTTTATATCAATATTGTCTTTTTTGTTTTAGGATGGAATATGACAGCTGGTGAGTATAAAACATCTATAACTATAAAGCAAGAGAAACTTCACACTAACAGCATTAGGAATCATAGAATGTTACTGGATTAAGTCGAAGAATTGTTTTGTTTTGGTTTCCAGTTGTCAGTTTTATGTTTCTGACCATTGATGCCTCCTTACAATAGATTAGGCCATTTCAAACAGACCGTCAAAAACGTCAGTGTCAGAACTGACATTGTACTAATTGTTCGTCATGTCAGCTGTGTAATCAGTTTTAATTTTAACTCTAACAGAGCATATATGTCTCGTTGGAATCCTAATGTAACCTATCACAGTAAAATGGACTCTACCAGAGTTGATTTAACACTGAACATTTTATTACAGATGGCTAGTGCTCATTATAGTTTTTCTCTCTGTCTTATTTAAATAACATTATTATTTATTATCTTTTAAATTGTGAACTGCAAAGACACATTATTCTTCCATGAACAAATGTTGTATGTTTTCTTTCTGGGTGGGGTTTGACAGGACCAGGGACTGGCAACAGTGAGTATTAAATAATTTTCCCTATGACATAAGAAAATCTCAATACACTAAGAACATTATGAAATGCAACAGGTTACAGGAATAAAGCTACAAGAATGCTGAAAAAGATATGAAACAAAATATTTTAAAAAAAGATCCAACTTAGGTGAACCTGGCTGTTAGTAAGGCCACTGACTCCTGGCTGAGGGAGGGAACAGGGAATGACCGCAATCCATAGGGAGGCGCAGAGGGGCGTGCTTTCCTGGTGCCACCTCTCCTAGGATCCTATTTCTGCACCTCACATAGACTCATCTCACAGTAGATTAGATGATATTATCTTCAATTTTCAATTTTATTTGACACAACCAAACATGTTCTTTGGAATGTGTTCTTGAAATGCATATGGCATATGGCATATGGTCTTAAAACAAATGAAGTCTGAAGGGTGGACCATGGCCTATATCTGTAAATAAATTAATAAGATAGTTTTGTATGTTACAAACACTGTGGCAAAGTAGGTATAAACCTAAGTACACCGACAAAACAAAGTAAACAGCATAATAATATTTAATCTTTTTCCAATTTAGACTCTATGAGTTGTGGGGGATATCAGGATATTTATGGCATGGATGAGTTCACCAGTCCCAACTACCCAGGGCCTTATCCAAACTATGCAAGTTGCACGTGGGTACTTAGGGCCAACGGACGCAGACCAGTGAACCTGACTTTCACCGATTTCAGGTAAGACTGGCAACCTTTCCTTTTGTCTGTTCTTCCTTATTATGGCATATGCAGTTTGTTATTTGTGCTTATGTATGCATGTGTGCTTTTTTAAATTTCTTAAGACTGGAGAGTGACGGCCCATGTAGGTATGACAGTGTGTCTATCTACGACGGCGATTCCAGTTCGGCTCCACTGCTGGCACGGGTGTGCGGAAGGCAGGGCGGTTCTTTTCTGTCCAGAGGAGAGTACATGACAGTAGTCTTCAGAAGTGACAGTTCTACCACCTACACAGGATTTAGGGCTGAAGTAACACCTGGCAGTAAATGAATCTCTTCACTTTCTCCCTGTTATAATTCATTTGAATATGATTAATTGTTGTATCCTGGTATTTATTATTCACATAGAGAAATCATCTGTCCTGGTAAAATTAATCTGTTGTTTTTTTTAGGTGAAACCCTTGGATCCTGTAGGTACTACTGTGGTTATGATCTTGGAAATTGCTCCTGTACCAACTACTGTCGCTACTATGGGAACTGCTGCTATGACTACCAGGGTATAATGTTTAAAAAGGAAATCATAATGACATCAGCATATACTGCAATATATGAATGAATATGTGGTAAAACATTCAATGTACTGTGCTCCATGTCTGTGAGGTAACACTAAGGATGAATCACCCAGTATTGAGAGATGAGAGAATGGACAGAGTTAATCTGCATGAGAGACATCCACAACAGCTATGGGAGGATGATAGCACATGTGCTTCATACTGGCTGTCTGCTCTTTCTCCTTCCAGATTACTGCGAATCAACAACTGAAGCACCACAACAAACAACAGCAGGTATCTCACATTCTCTGAAAAAATAAACAATATATCTCCTGGGCAGAGGTACACCCTCATATTTTATATCACATTGCAGTTAAAAACGTCGACACCCAACAACTTGGGCCTCTCACGGCTTTGAAAGTTTTTTTTGTCTTTTTCAATAACATAGCCTGAGTAATTAACAAGGGAAAACAAACAGTTAATGAAAAAGCATTCCTGCATGCACTTTTAGCATTGATATTGATATGCATTGTAAACAGTACAAATTTCCATATTTGCTGTTACAGTTGGATCCTGTAGGTACAATTGTGGTTACTATGCTGGAGGATGCTCCTGCTCCAGCTCCTGTGGCTTATATGGAAACTGCTGCCCTGACTACCAAGGTAGGATTTCAAAACAGGACCACATCACTGTCCTCTGCAATATGGATTGATTCCAATAGTGAGATGAGAGAATGCATAGTGTAAACCTGCATCAGAGAGACATCCACAACAGCTGTGAGATGGTGATAACACGTGGGCTTCATACTGACTCTCTGCTCTTTCTCCTTGCAGATTACTGTGGATCAACAACTGTAGATGTACAGCAAACATCACCATGTATGACTGAATGAAACAGCATTTCCTCATGTTCACGTGTGTGTACATTTGGCTTTGATATTGATATGAATTGTAAATATGTGTATTTCCTGTAACAGCTGGATCCTGTAGGTACAACTGTGGTTACTATACTGGAGGATGCTCCTGCACCAGCTACTGCTGGTACTATGGAGATTGCTGCTCCGACTACTACGGTACGTCAATGCAAACAGGACTGTATCACTGTTTTCACCATATGGACTGAGGCCTAGTAGATATATGAGAAAATGAATGCATTCAATCTGAGTTGAGAGAGATATCTACTAGCACTGTGACGGGGTGATGGCACATGTACAATTCTGCTCTCTCTCTCTCTCTCTCTTTAGATTACTGTGGATCAACAACCGTGAATCCACAATACACAACAGCAGGTATTTCACCTTTTGTGAAAACATCACTAAACTTTTTTTTTTTTCAACTTTTTTTTTTCTGATGCTACGTAACATTTTTCATAAAATAGCGCACAATGGGCCTCATTTATCAAATGTGAGCGGAAAGGCAAGGGAGGGCACAATATTATAGAGGATCCTAAATATGTAATAGTTCTAATTTGAACAAACTATTTTACTTGGGATTCGTTCCAAGTTGATTTTGGAAAAACGTAACAGTCCCAACGATATTGTTTGTGTAATTACCACTTTGGCCAACCATGCCCTGCCTCCCGGGACCGGGTGCAGTTGCCCCCCAGGATTTATGGCAACGAGCCTTAAACTCCTTATATGGTATTTCAGGGGCATCAATTTATTGATAAATGAGGCCCAATATGTATAAACATATATACAAAATGTATTAATATATGGAATATATATATTATATATATATATATTATAAACACAGGAAAAAGTGTAGGAATTTCCCCTTGGTGATATATTACAGCTAAATATTATACATTAAGCGCAAATCTAATTCTTATATTGATTATTGGCATATGAGCTTTAAATGACCACATGTGTTTCTTAGTTTTATCATTTTTTCCAAAATGGCACCTTATTCAGTGTATGACATTTTAAATCAAATCATAAAATGGTTACTTTCTCATAGCTCACCCATCCTGTGGAGGAAACCTCCATGGTTCTGGATCATTCTCCAGCCCTTATTATCCTTATTATTACCATGACAACGCCTATTGCGTGTGGCAGATATCTGTACCATCTGGGCAAAGAGTCTTTTTGACCATCACCGATGTACAGTAAGTGTGATACACTTGCCAGCACTTGATGAAAATGATCAATGTCTGAGTGTATGTTTTCATAAAATGCTTTTGATGTGTTCAAATATGTTGACCATTTCTCAACTATGGTTGTCATTGTGTCAATGTGCACCACGACCTGAAATACATTGAGTCCATGACTGGCCTTCATTTACCAATTCATCTGGATCACACATGGCCATTTTTTCTTGTTGTCTCTGTGACACATAGTCAAAGTGAGAACAATGATTTAGGAGGTTACACTTCATACATGAAGAAATGTTCTGGGTACAGACTTGAAATAAGAAATTAATGTTGAATATATTCAGAGAATGTACACTCTTGCACATATCTCCTTCAGTGTCCCAAAAGATAAATATAAAGACTAAGTCTCTGTATTGAGGACATTTGTTTCCCAGTGCATTTCCTTCAGCAGAATTGATGGATTATTCCAGTGATATATTGAGAAACATTTTCCAATGCCCATTGCAAGGAAAATTTAACCTTCACCTGTTTCTAAGTTTTTGTCCACCATCTGATATTCTTCAAATTTGCCTCAGAATGGAGAACTGCTGTAGCTGTGACTACATTGAGGTTTATGACGGACCCTCCCTGAACTCGCGTTCTCTTGGCAAGGTCTGCTCCAACGTCAGCAATGATGCCTTCCACTCGTCCTCTAAGTATTTGACTGTTCTCTTCCGGACGGACAGCTCAGTAGTGGGCAGAGGCTTCCATGCTGACTACACCGCCTCCCTCCCAACAAGCTCAGGTATTCATTCCATATGTTATTCAAGCTCAGGTGTTCTACAATACTTGCTGGTGTGGTACCGCAGAATATGTCAGAAAACCAGAAGTAATAGCAATTGTAGTTTCAGTATCATTCATTCATCAGTCATGGCCACTCTCTCTCTGTCTACAAACCAAAGTGTAAATATGTAGCCTGTTATATGACAAAATCATTTGTTTTTGCTTTTTCTTAGTTTTATGTATAACAACTGATTAAATGATGATGTAATTGCCACTGCATATTTCACAGTTACTTCCAGGGGCAAAGGAACTGTTACCCATCACAGACAGGGGATAAACCTCCACCACCAGCAGCAACACTACCACACACATTGTTTATCTATTTTTGTAAACAGGGAAACCCATTCAAGACCCCCTCCCCTCTTTTGGTTGCCCCTGGTTTCTATTATCCTTCATAATATTTGAGCTTTTTATTGCTTATATTGCTGCTTATTACAATACCACTAACCTAGACAAGTGGGTACAAGCAAGAACAATAAGTGGTCAGCCAGCTTGTAGTCTTGAGTCCAGAATTTCAATCTCTAACATAATTTGTATGCATCTACTTTGGAAATGATCTCTGATTCCGTTTTTAGGAAGAGTGGACTGCTCCTCAGACAACATGAACATAGTCATCCAGACATCCTATCTGAATTCCATGGGATACAGTGGCCATGACCTCTACCTCAATGACCAGTACTGCCGACCTCAAGTGTCCTCTTACCAGGTTGTGTTCAGCTTTGCTCTAAACACCTGCGGGACAAGACGAGAGGTAGGCCTATGTCTTTCACTCCCCACCCCAGTTCTGAATTTTTTGGAAATGTTATTCTAGTTTAATTTTTATTTTTTTGGTTTGCAGAGTAAAATAATCAAAATCTTAACCCTTTTTTGTAAGGGCTGATTAAAGGTAATATGTTGTTCATCTTAACAATTCCTCTCTGTGACTCCATATCCTCTGCCCTCCCTCTGTCCAACACCAGTTCAATGGAGGTAGGGTGGTGTACACTAACGGTGTGAGGGCGTACTCATCTCGCTCGGGTGAGATCACCCGCCAGTCACCTTTCAAGCTGCATGTGCTCTGTCGCATGGAGCCAGACACCACAGCGCAGATCATGTATGTAGCCAGTGAGATCCCTGTGGGCAATATCACCGGATCCGGCAGGTTCAATGCCAGCATGGCCTTCTACACCTCCAGCAGTTTCTACTATCCTGTGCACGAATCTCCCTACCTTGTCACACTGAACCAGTACCTGTATGTTCAAGTTAAGCTGAGGAGATCTGACAGCAGTCTGGTTCTGTTCCTGGACACCTGTGTGGCCTCTCCCTCACCTCATGACTTCTCCACCAGGTCCTACGACCTAGTACGCAACGGGTAAGGCAATTCATACCAACTTTTGGTATTATATAACTTTAGACCAAGGCATTCTTCTCTCCACCCTACACTCCTAGGCACACAACATATTACAACCTGTTTCCCGCCAAACATAATTGATTTTATGGACCCTTTTTATTGACCGTTTTTTTTTTTGACTGTCAATGTGCCATGTTTGCTTGATATACTGTGCATTGCTCAAAAGTAATTGCCCAGTTTGTATAAATTAAGTTTTTGGAAATGAATTGAAAATATAATGTATAGAACTTCTGAGTGGCAGGTCCTCGCAAGGTATTGTTCTAGTGTGTAGATGGGCCCAATGCCTACAATGGTTTTTCAACCAGATTATGCTAGAGCCAGCCATGGCAAGCAGCCCCACTGGATAGCATGTAACTGGTAGTAGTATTGATGATGTTACTTTTTTATATACATTTTTATTTTCAAAATAAACTAAGTATTACAAATTTGGTATTAGATAATGAAGTTATTTTTCTGACTACTGCTCAACAATTGCTTTGTTTCCCAACAGCTGTCGGAGGGACAGCACTTACTACACTTACGCCAATGGCAACAGAAGCGTTGCCCAGTTCAGGTTCCAGGCCTTCCAGTTCCTTCGCACCCACAATGAGGTGTACCTGCAGTGCAAGGTGGCTATATGCCAGGCCTACGACTACAACTCCCGATGCTACCAAGGATGCCATTCACGCAAGGCCAGGGACCTGAGGTCCTCCTCCAAACCCGAGACTGACACTGTTGTTCTAGGCCCCATCCAGCTCAAAAGTAAGGGCTGATTATAAAGCATATATGTGTGTAAAAATCATTTTGAATAGTCGTACAATTTCTGTAAACGAGTCAGTTTTGAGAGTGACTGATGAATCTATATCAGACTTGAGGGAAAAAAAATACAAACATTAATTTTTGCTTGTTTGATCATGCATAGCCAAGAAAACATACAAATTGCCTTAACATAGAAACTGGTAGTGACTTTTGAGGTAAGAGCTGGTTTCCAATGAACCTCAGTGCCTTGGCCTCATAACCATAAGCTGTTCTGATCACAAGGATGTAAAAAGGCAACAAGACTTAAAAGAAGCTTCATTATGGAAAAGAAATGGCTCTGCTTTTATAGCTCTTGAACACACATATCTCAACCCATCTTTATTTTCATTTCTCTCCTTCCTTATTAAAATTATGATGTACTTATACACAAAATATAATTGAAAATACTTTTCCATGCTTTATTATGCTTGTGTCAAGTATTTTGACCCTGTGATCTGAAACACTTTTTTATTCTCCACCAGCATCTGAAAAGCCAGAGGATCAGTCCCCTGAAAAAGAGGTCATCCAGGCAGAGGTCTGAGTCACCCTGACCATCTCCCTGCTGTTCCAGTACTCTCGCTCTCCAGATTATGCCAATCCCAATCCAAGTTGCATTAGGAAAATCCCTGTGAGGAAATGAAAATTGCCTGTTGTAAATTTAAACTAAAAAAATCTGCAATGCTCCTTTTTTCTGTCATGCTGCATTTGAAATTAAAAGCATTCACAAAGACAATCCTTTCATTCTGTATTTTTTTAATCATCACTGAGCAGTAGAAAAGAGACACAACAGCAAGTTATTAAGAGTCCATACACATTTTCAAGTGGCATCTTTTCCCGTAGAACACTGAAGCTGTGTCACTGTGGGCAACAGTGATCCGATAACGGGGCCTCCACTGCGTGCCCCTGAAATGAGCTGCATGCAGAATACAATGAGAAGAGGAACTGTTCTTGTAATTGAATCTGAGCAAGGTTCTGTGGGAGTCCTGCAACGACCAGTGTTCAGGTCTTTGCTCCTCCACTTTCACGTAAATGATCTTGCTATTTATGTTATCAGCAAAGTAGCTACATTTGTAATCGATACAAAGTTCAAGCATGTAGCAAACAGGATGAAAACTATGAAGGTAGCAAGGAACACATTCTTAACTTTGACAGCCTATGATCTTGCCCTGTTCAAACTTAAAAAAACAGACCAATTACTGGAGGTCTGCATACATGAAGTTTGTATGAAATCACATTGAAAACAGCTCATTAGGTAAAATAGCTTATTACATAAATTATTTAGCTGATGCTTAAATCCAAAGCAATTCACAGACAACCTTCTGGGTCCCACTAGGGTACAGGCCATTCCCAATTTCTTGATTTCTTTTCTTTCAAGCAAATGAAATCCTCGAAATATCCTCTCATTGGACTACTCCTGGGACACAAAGTACATGTGATAATCAAGACAGGGGTCATATGGTTTACAAAAGAGTTTACTCACACATTATATCATTGACATTTTATCTAAAATGAATTACAGTTACCATTTCACAAATTGCATTTTTCACAAACAACACAGATCATATTATCCAAATTTGAATAATAAATCCAGGCAAACATGACAAAGATAGAAATAATACCAAACTTAGTTTAGGTCAAACTAAAATATAAGAGAAGGGTGGACCCAAAGTTTTGAATACTCAGTTTGAAGGCTTTATTTGGTTGGTACATAACCAAACTCCCATGTCCCATGCTCAAAAGCAACAGAAAAAAATGGGATGGTCTTAAATCATGCCTTCTCCAGTAAAGGGATTTTCAAGAAATACTAAGCACAGGAAGCAATACACTATAACAGAGAGTTTTTAAGTTTTTACCGTTATATAAAAATACACATTTATTCTGAACCACACTAAAATGCTAATGGTGTACAGAGCTAAGATATGGTGTGCCAATCAACACCTTACTGTGCAGTTAAGATATAGTTTAAGAGATGTGTGATTAACCTATGATACGCTTGCAATATTTCTCCCCCTGTACTGTGTAGAAATAAATGTCCAACCTATGCCTTTTAGACCTGAACGGGGCTACTGCCTTGAAACAGGGTTTAGCAAGAAACATTTGGATAAAAAGTTATCGGCACTCGTCACCATGTCACCAATGTGAAGGCACAGTTTCAGGAGGAATTAATTTCACTCTCCATATTCACCTGGCTTAAATATTACTGAGAAACTCTGAGACTAAAATGTTAACGAGGTAAATATTCTATGTACTAATCACAACAGCAGGAGATGCAAAGCCTCATTAACCTAAAGGACGGTTCTGTGTGCAGCATGGATGGCATGCTAATTGTTCTTTGACGACTCATTTTCCATTCAGGTGAATTCAGCCTTTTGACTAACATTACAAAATGCTAAATTCCTAAGGACAGTTGTATTTACATAAAACTACTGATTGATCCCACCCTAAACAACACCTCAAACCACAACCACCTGCATTTACAGCTGTTTTTCCTTTTTTGGGAATGCACACAACTTCTCTTTCATAGACAGAACATACATCACACAAGGTTTTTAGTAAGGTTGATAATTAATACATACATTTTACATATGTTCAATGGGTTCAAACAAACACTCACAGATTTGCTAACATGATGAATGTCATTAACATGCTACAGCTCCACTGATCCCTGCCATTTCTAAAGGAATGTCATTTCAAGAAATGTTTCAAAATTTTTATGAAAAACACTTTGGCCTTGAAATGATTAGGCATTATAATTTATAGTACTAAACCTGGGATTTGTCATCTCTGCCAAGGCTGATGTTCCATGTCTGGGTTAACTGGCTCACACACACTGACTAACTGGATTAAGTGAGACATTACTAGCATAAGGACAATGTGAAACATTTGTTGTACCCAAGTAAAAATACATTAAAGTGCTTTACAGTGACATCAAAAAGGCCACAATCTTGGCACCAAAGTGTCTTAAATGTTTTGAAAAGACACTGGTGGATGGAGTTACAATTCCATCTTACACACACACAATATGCAAACACTGCAGACAAGGAACACAGAGCAGAGCACCGACTGCTTCAGATACCATGACAAGAAAAGCTTTACATTTTCATTCTGAGATGTTATCTAATGCTGAACGCTGTCAAGAGTGGCTTCTAAATGACACCAATGACTTTAAGACAAACAGAGGATGAATGTAAAATGCATTATATGGTTTCCTTAATAATTAAACATTAATATATTTTAGTCTGCGTTGTACGAGGGCATGATCAATTGTAGACTGTCAGTGTTTCATGACTCAGTTAATAAAATGCATACAAACACCATATGACTAAAACCTGTCTAATTTAATCAATAACAATTATTGTTTCCTGATAACTGCAGATCCATATTAAGAGATAAGGCTGCTCACAATATGAATGACTATATTAAATAATAATAATAAATTAATACATCAATACAAAAGCTAAAAGACGTAATAAATAATTAAAAAAACAATGACAGAAAATAGCTTGCAAGCAAGCAACAGCTCCAATCCTCTTTGCTATCTTTGATTAGTGCCTGCCCTTGATAACGGGCCTGTGTGGTAAGACTGGTGACTGCCCTTGATAACGGGCCTGTGTGGTAAGACTGGTGACTGCCCTTGATAACGGGCCTGTGTGGTAAGACTGGTGACTGCCCTTGCACTGGAATTTGGCAAATAGGTGGCCAGTGGGCATATTTCTGATCCCATCCTCAAAGTTACTTTCTTTCTTTCACTCACTCAAGCAATGTTTTCCCATGACTGGTGACCAAGTACATGTTTAAAGGCTGGGTAGACCCCAACAATCCAACTCATTGGCACAACACCCAACCAAATGCTTTGGTGGGTCTAATGTAATAATGGATAATGACTTTATCTGCTGTCACTGCTGTAGCATTTTTCAAAATTTTCTTAAAATAGGAGCAGCTTGGTCATCCACTTACAGTACTGTCATTTGCAAGTTGTTTTCTTTTAAGCACATTCTGACTTTTGCTGCCAGCAAAACAGCACTTTGATGCCAGTCTGGCTGAGAAGCATGGATTTCTGCTGCACCTTGCTTGGTGTATTGATATAGTTCTTATATGGATAAGAAAAAACAACTGGTAATATAAAATAGCATCTATTACCAGCTAGTCAGCACACATTTCAATCTAAAAACATTGTGTATTGAAGTATGGTGCCCATTAGCAGCAATGTGCCCTTCATGTTACAAGGTGTCTTGTTAGCCAGCTCCTACAGCTGAAAACATCTGAAATAAATATGAGCAGATCGATTAAGTATTAAGACAACTGCTAAGCAAAACGTTGTCTTAACTTATACATTAAGACTCAGAGCCAAGTCTCAGTTTAAACAGCTGTGATACTTGTGTTGTGGACCTCAAAATATTAAGAACTGTAATTTACAATGTCCACTTTAAGGCACCTCACCTGACAACTGCCCATGTCAATCCAAAATTACCAAAGGGAAAAAAAAACCGGGTGTTATTTATGCTGCCCCCTGGCAAAATGACAGGCAAAGTCATATTTGTTCCTGCACTGGCACCCACAGATGTTGCACTGGAAGGGGTTCTCATAGCCATGGCAGCCCATGTGTATTGTATAGAGGATGTTGTCTGCAAAGTATGTGTCACAGTGCTGGCAGTGGTGCAGCAGCTGTGGATCCTGATTGGGCAAGAGCGCAGGGGCGGGGGTGCTGGGCTGGCTGTTACTGATGGAGGGGGTGCTGGTGTGGGGGCTGTGCTCGCTGCAGGGTGCTGCCCCCCCTGGGCTGAAGTTGCTGGCGGGTGGTGGGCGAGGCTCCGGGCTGGCAGGGGAGGAGGCGGCGCGGGCAGGGCCTGTTGTCACAGCAGCAGGAGCAGTGGCTGGCTGACGGACTAGGAAGGGCTTCTCATCACGACAGGAGGCTGTGTCGGGCGAAGCGGGAGCCTGGGCGTCGGCTGGGAGGCTTGCCAGCTGACCCGCCAGGGTGGACAGCTGGTTCAGAGGGTTGTCAGTCATGACGTCATGGTGGGGGTTGCCCTGAGAGGTCCCGCCCCCTCCCTGTGCTTTCCCCACACCCTCATAGGTGTCAGGATGCAGGTGGGGCAGCTCCTGGCTGAAGTCGCCCAGGTAGTCAGCCTTCTGCACCACCATGGATGGGGGACTGTAGTTGAGCAGGAGCCGCCGGCTGTAGCCCAGTGAGCTGGACTTCCTCTGGAGCACACTCAGCATTTTCCTGCTGGCCAGTGTGGAGCGCGCTCCTTTCATGGGCAGCAACTTGTGGCGGCGCCGCCGGTGATGGGACAGGTTGCTGCGGTCACTGCAGCGGAAGGAGCACAGCTCACACTTGTAGGGCTTCTCGCCTGTGTGCGAGCGCATGTGGGCCTCCAGATGGCGCTCATACGCAGAGGCGAATGGGCAGAGGTGGCATCTGTGGGGCTTCTCCCCTTTTCAGCACAGAGAGAAGGCTGCTGTTATTTCTACAGCTTTTCCCAAACTGGGCTTATAGTTCACAGGTTTCAGGTTTGATTACCAGGTGGAGCACTACCATTGTATGCTTGGGCTATGCACTTCACCTGAATCACTACAGCATCCAGCTGTATACATGGATAGCAGACAAAAATGCAAGCTGTGAAGGTCAAACTGGATAAGAGCTAAATCAGGTAAATGGCTAAAACATAATAATGTAAATGTCTTATTAAATAAATTTATTTATTTTGTTATTTTATTATGCCCAATTTGATTGATGTGTTAAATTCTACGAGCTCATCAGTATTAAGTCTTTGGATGATGAAAGTTTAAGTAAGTACTATAATTTTTTTTTTTTTTTAAGATTGCAGAAAAGTAAATGTACAATGGCATGCCCTGTATTCTGGATTCAAACATGAAACCTAGTGGTGATGAGTACATTTCCTAAAAAAAATCCTCTTTAATTGTTGTCCAAGTTCAATGCCATACAACAAATATGGTTAGGGAAACACATCAGATTCATTCATTAGCATGATTTAAATGTAATAGAAGTGCTCTGTGGTACCTGTGTGGATTCGAATATGCTCAATTAGCCGAGCTGTGCCCTTGCTGGCATAGTTACAGTAACGGCACTTGAGCTTGCCATCATACGTCCGCTCAAAGCTGTCCACAAGCAGTCCTGAGCTGTCGTCAAGGGCAACCTCCACCGAGGCATGGTCCAGCCCATTCTGGTCTCCCTCGGTATTGGCTGCTGGCAAACAGAACAAAGGTCTGCACTCTGCACTGCCGCCATCATCTCCATAGCCTTCACCGTCCTCTGACTGAATTCCAGAGGGGTTGGACTGGAGACCTGGAACATAACGTCACTCACATTTGGTGACCAGGCAAAATATGGGTGTCCAAGCTCCTCAGTGGTGCTGGACTTAGGTTATCAGTCACAAGGTTGTACTGGTGCTGAAGCTTTATAAGGAATCATGAGATGAGAAGGAAAAGGCGGCACATAGGACAGCGTTCGTTTTTTTCCCTCTCCAGTGCTCATCATATGTCATAATTAATCATTCATTTTTATGAATATCCTGCTACATACAGAGATGCATTTAACTGATCATCATAATTACTATATTTCCTTTATTATTTGCTATAAAACTATGGGGATCATATAGGTAGTGCTATATGATGCCCATGTTAGAACTGAGACTTAGCATAAAGTGAAATCTGTACAGCAGACTTTTATTCAGGAAATTACTTTCCTGATTAAAATATGCAGCCCTTTGTTCAGCTGTATAGTAAGGTACAATGGAAAAACCAGGAAGCTTCAGCTCCTTCAAAAACTTCACTCACTTCAGCATAGTATGCTACATGCACTTAGTAATCCAAGGTTTACTGGAGCCAGATGATACATGGGATGAAAAAGACTACAAAAATAGCAAAGTCTGCTTTTCAAGGCAAATAAACAGGGCTGTCAAACCAACCAATAACATTTCAAAAATGAAAAAAAAAAATGAAGTTCACTGAAGAACAGCATACTCAAATGGAAGATGCCAGGTCATCTTCAGATGAAGCAAAGCCATGTGACTGTATGAAGGGTTACTCAAGACTTACTCAATCTCTTTCGGGCTCAGGGTACATGTTCCACCTGTTTTTTTCTCAGCTGATGTCATAACATCACTCATGTACACTGAGTAAATCAAGGCATCTTGGCAAGGAAAATACTGAAGGTTTGGTTGGGTGCAGTAAGTTTACCTCTAACTGACACTCCCAAGTATCTAGGTTCATCATATTTCACCTGTCTCTGGTCTACGAAACTCACGGAACTAAAAGAGCTTTTAATTTGGAAAAGACGTAATATTACCCAGTTGTGAGTATGTGTTATCGTCGTGAACTGATGAATAGATACACCAGTAGCTTATTTCATTACCTTTGATCTGCAAATGAATGAAAAGTACTTACGAGTTCAGAGTTCAAAACATAGACATTTTTAGCAGGAACTTAATTGACCATTTGTACAAATTGAAATTTTTGAAAGGAAGTGAGGTCAAGAGGCAATCAGCTGGCTCAGTTTTGCCCCAAAACGGACACAGCCAGCAAGCAGCCAAAACATGTAGACAGTTCAATCGATAAATACAACAGATTAGAGCGTCTGATTAACACTAGCTATAGCAAAAAATATTAAAAAATACTGATCTGCAAGCATATGGATCCTTACCACTTTGAAGTACCTCCGCATCCTTGTCCCCGCCGACAGACCCAGAGATCATATTTACATGTTGTGTTTGCTGATTGAGATATTCCTGGAAGTCTTTCACAAAATCTAGCGTTTCGGGTTTTTTCTCGCCCATTCTGCCGACGCTGTGCGAATCGGTGGTTTATAAATGGTCTTATTTAATGCCGCTATACAAAACAGGAAAAACTGTAGCAGCAAATATGTTTGGAAGAATAACCAAACAACTAGCTGACTAGCTGTATGGTTAGCTAACCGTTAGCTACATACACTTCTACAAACAGCCTATGTCAATCTACCTACCAAGCAACTGTAAAAAAAAAAAAAAAAAAAATCACAAAATTGGGAATCCCAAGCCAACAATCAAACAGGTTAGCTTGCTAACGTTAGCAAGTCATGCCATCATTACAAAGCAAATAGCTGGCAGGCAAGCAAGCTAACGTTAGCACTTTGTTAAGGCACCCAACTTAAGCTAGATAGCCAGGTGGTTTAGCTGATTGTATACTGGAAAATCCTTGAATACGCTAGCCAGAAAGCTACCTAAGGTGCAGACCGTTTACCGTTTTAACGTTTACCGTTAAAAATACCAGACGTGAAGGCGAGTTTCTAATATCGAAAAACGTCTAGCTACTGTACTGCTAACTGAAAAGTTCGGTGCAACGGAAATATTAGTCCCGCGTTTCGAGATGGGAGGGCGGTAAGAAACGTTCCTATATCAACGCTATAACACTTCATTTTACAGTACAGTAACTTTTTTTGCTAGTAACTATAAACATAGCAGCATAGCTTTCACTAATTAGGCCCACTATCTGGATGAAGAGTTGCGTTACTTAGAATCAACTGTATAGTCTGTGGGACGATATACTTCCTAAGCACTGTCAGAGAAATGCTGGCAACAATCATATTGCAGGAGGACATACAGTAGTTAGAAAAGTTGTCCAACTACCCTAGTCGATTGAGCTTCCGGAGTTCAGACTACCATGTACATAGCTTTCAGGGTGTAGCTCTTTCAAGAAAACCCGTTTCATCAGTCTACTTTAGTCTGTGGTGATGGTAGGGATTAATGCATATTTCATGTTTTCTAAGTAATCACTTTTGTGTTACCTTTACCAGGTAAATTCTCTCAGAATTACTAATAATGGCCTTCTACAGAATTGTGACAGCATATAGTTGATATAGTACATAGTTGGTCAGGTTTTGGACCTGCCTTGCAATATGGGAAGGAATATTGTTGGACTTTTTCCTGTTTGAATTATTAACAACATTGGCAGAATGCCTGTGTATGTCCATTATACTCTGGTTAAGAATCCAGCCACCTTAAAATACTAAAAAAAAAAAACTACTTTGGTAAAACATCTTACTGATGCAGTAACTCTGTTTCTCATTTAATATCCCTGTTTATCCATTGCACATGATTACAGCTTGTTTACACAGTAATTGAGCATCTAAAATTAGTTCTCCACCAAGACAAAGCAGCTGAACATTTTGGTATCTGTCTAGTAATCTAATATTCTCCATTATATTTATGGTGTATTTATCGAACAATGTCTAAATTTCACAGTCCTAATTCCTTTCTAAATTATTTCATAATTGTGGAGAGCCACCCAAATTCAATGTTCCAACTGAATTCCACTTTCTAGTTGCAGTTTTCTCTACAGCCGCTAGATGGCATGTTACGTCAATATATAGCAAAGGTACCCAGAGCATCCACAGCTACTATTCAGAAGCAGGTAAATGCTGGATTGAGTTCTGGAGATTTGGTGTGCAACACAGAGTGATTTCATCAATACAAATTATAAACTAGTCACAAATATAAATAGCACATCTTATCTATTTATTTTTAACTTTATTTGTGTGTATTTATTTGTGCTGCTTGGCCATATTTGGGTATACAAACATGTTTGCATGAAACAAATCTTTTTTTTTTTTTTTAATGAAAATGATGTGTTATGAAAAAGGAAAACCTTTTTAAGTCATTTGTAAAATTTTATTTGATAGCATGTATGCAAAGTGTTAGCTTGATATCACTCAAAAGTTTAGCTGGCTTAATGAATCGAGTGCATGTATAGTTGCTGTGGCCGTCCCTCTTTGCTGTTATGAAAGCTGTGGAGCTGAAGGCCTGCGGTGGATATAACAGCCTACCCACATGGAGTTGAGCTACGACCACGAGAGCAGTCAATTACAGCACCTTCTAATGGCCTGTCGGCGCTAATGTTATTTTATTGCAATTTAATTATGCTCAGGTTTCAAAAGGAGGGACTTCACTATAAATAATTTATCCATGGTGACAATAATTTGTCAGTCGGAAAAGATTCATTAGAGGTCCATGCATTATCTGTTGGTCGAATCGTATTGTTATGTTCAGATAGGCAGCATCACAGGGTTACCTGTGTGACACAACTTATTAAACTAATTACAAAACATAAATATATAATGAAACTAAAATTTGAAAAATCTCAGTAAATAGAGATGGAAAATGGAGTGTTGATGAATGAAATTGTTAAGGCTCCCTGCAAAGAACTGACAGAAATTTTTTGCCTTTTGACCTGCTTAATTACACATTTAGGATCACAGAAGATACTCACATGACTCCCCGAGAGAATAATTAGCCACAATCTCATGCATGTTAACCTAATTAATGGCTGGCATCTTCCTGATATACTGCCGGTAAAGGGCAACATGTATTAATGGGCATTGAAGCAGGCCATGTGGAGGCCTGCTTTGACATTAACAGCCATTAATACATGAGGCCCAGCACTTGGAAAGATCAGAAAATGAAATGGTAATGACTTTATGTGCTCACATTTTAAATATTGTTTTGTAATGAACTGTCTCCCTTGCTCTATAGCATGGCACGCTGCAACATGATGCTGGGAGTGGATATGATGAATTGTTATAATAAGCAGAGCCTTCTGGTCATGCGTTGGGCTTTCTGTCATTATTTCTGACTTTTTTTTTTTCATTTTCCATTTCATTGTAATGGAAATATCAATATGGTGTCTTTTGTATAGTACATTGTCATACTATATAATAAATATAAATATGTGTATTTTTTTTTCTTTTTTTTTATCAGTGTGGCCTTCTCCATGTCTTTGTCAGAAATAAGTGTGCATATTTAAAAAATGAATTATAGTCATTTAGTAGTTTTTATGTAGAGTGTGGATTTTGCTTTACACTGTTTTGTGCTTTTCATTTTATAGTATGTGCTTTTATGTCCCATCTTAACCTATGGACTGTACTGTGTAGTTCTAAATCTGCCCTCTGTCTTGTACAAGCAACCCTAACATTACAACTGATTTTGAGAAGGCATGGAGTTAGCCACTTACCCTAATTCACATTTAAAGAGCCTGAATTAAAAGGCTCCTGTCACCTTTAAACCGGTTGATTTATGTGCTGTTTGCAGTTTTATAGAACATGAAACAATTAATTTCATTCTGAAAGGAATTTGGAATTAATTCTGAGAAGCCCTGGAGCTTTTTTCAAGGCTACAGTCATATGCTGGGCTCATTTAAAAGCTACGCAGGATATTAGCCATGGAAGAAAGGCTTTTAACTCTTGAGAGCCGCAGCTGTAGCGAAAGGCGGTCAGTAGCCAATGCCGCCAGATCATTACAGCAGAAAGGTGAAGAAGGACTTTGGTTGGATGTATTCTTCTTGCTCTGAGACTATTTATTTCTCAAGATCTCCCCCTGCTCAACATGGGGCATTTGAAAAAGATAAAAAGGGAGGGGATTAGAATAAAGAATGTACATATAGAGCTTTTCTGTTCCCCGCCACTTAATTTCCTTGCTACCTCGCCAGACCCTGTCTAATGAATGTAATTGCTGCCTTTGATGAAAATGCTATTATCTGGATCACACTTTAAATGGGCAAACAAGCCCTCCCCCTCGTTTCTCCACCCCTCTACCCCCCTTCTGTTAACGTGGCTATGAGATCTCTAATTATGCAGGGAACAAGTGGCTTTTCACAAAGGAGCGGGTTATCCTCAATTGCTAAGAACTGGAGCAAGCTACATTAGCACAAAGGACAGATTAGATTTGCTACACACTGCACAGAACCCATTTCCTTGATTAATTTCCTGCGTATGCCAGAGTAATTTTTTCCACCCCATCTATCTCGCTTTATAAGACAAACTTTCGTCTTTTGACAGATGCCCAAACTCAGTCGACTTCCAGACATTTATTGACAAACCAGTAATAGAAGTTCTGGAGAACGTCTGAAAAAAAAAAAAAACAATAACAATGTCATACTTTTTGTTGGCGACTGAAAAACTCACTACCTTATCACATATCCTTTCATTACCTCACACTCTATGACACAATTGTCTCTAAATGGACAGCACTTGTTATTCATGAGTTACCCTTTCCCGTTCCAGGAGTTGAATTGATGTTAAAATTGGTGAATGCATCTTGAGATATGGAATGACTTTACGAGGTAATGCCCAATAAAGCTGCTGTCAGCTGTGAAGTTTGAATCTTGTTACATTGCCTTGATAGGGTAGTTTTGTTCTGTTGAATTTGTTACAGCGTTAAGAAATTGCAACCTATGTAATATAGGGCCATAATAACAATTATATTTATGGGATGTGCATTTAATACAATGATTAACTGATCTTTAATGTCACTTAATATTTTGTGAGTATTCAGTTAAATGTACTGTTCTACTCATGGAAATTTTGACATGTTCTGGGTCTGTCTACAAAGCCTTGCTAATGGACACAAATGCAAAAATACCGGTCACTTCTGTAGCCCTGTCTGTAACAATGTCTCTGGTGTGGATAGAGGAACTAATGCTTAGTAACCTGGTCTAGTGACTTTAAAAGGTTTATGTCATATGAAACAGGTTACCATCCGGACCCAGTCAAACAGGAGAAGGATTTGGCAATATTTTTGATTGAAGTGGCATTTTCCCTGAATTTATTTGAGGTTCTGAATACCAAAACCACAGGCTACAAATAAAGAAGATGGGACAATAGCTTTTGACTGGACCAGTCGCACTCAACTTGAAATGAAGTGTCCAGTTGTGAGTTATTGTGGCCAAACGTCATTTGTACAGCTTGAAAAGTGGGGGCATTTTTCTAGCTTGTCACTCGATAGCCATAGTTCATTCTCTTGAATGATATCTCTGAACGCACAGTTGCCCTATTGCGAACATTTCAGTCTTAGTGCAAAGAGCTTTAATGGATTGGCCTGTCCATGGGAGGATAATTTAGTGCTTGCTCTGCCACATTCTTAAACATTCCTGCCCTCCTGCCCACTGCTCACTGGGAATCCTCCCTCAAAGACACCCATCACCACCACAATGCTGCTTGCTATTTACTGTCCACATTCATGCAGCTTTTCTCATGTTCATCAATTCAGCCAACGCAGGTGGCAGGAGATATCCCAAGTCCCCGAGTAACAATGAACACGTGCTGTCTCTCAGGCCAATGGATTCATTTTGTTTGTCTGATTGTGTTGAATTTTTGTGGATGCAGTTTCTTTTTGACTTAAAGACAACCCTGTCTTTTGAGTGCAGCGAGCTGGGACACATACAAAAATTTGATCTGATCTGACTAGCTTAAACAAAAAAAGATCTCACTAATTTAAATGAAAATATAATTAGACTAGCTCAATTAAAAATATGAGCTGGAAAACTCAAAGTAAAAGAAAATATCTAACTACCTTTAATGAATAACTATGATATGACTGGATTATATTAAAAAAATACCTGACTGCCTGAAATAAATTTTAAAAAAAATAATAAAAATAAAAGCAATCTGTAATGACAGCTCAAAATAATCCTCAGTGCAGGGGGTCTTTTCATTGGTTACAGGGTTGATTGTTGGTAGAAGTGAGAGGAACAGAAGAACATAAAAGAAGAAGATGGGGTATCTGTTTACTACTGTGTTGCTACAAGGTAAAGTGGGGGTCTGCCAGGACTCCACTGAGATCCGGCCAGACGTGGGATTAAGGAGGGCCGCTAGCGAAGCGGGGCGAGGTGAGGCAGCACGTCGTTAGCTGGGAGATGATGGTAACGGGCCAGTTGATAATGGGAGGGATGACTGAACTCTGACCTTATTGATCCAACAGCCGTGTCCAGCTGAGCTCCTACAAAGCCAGTCAGCTGGAGAAGTATTTAAAGGCAAATGCACTTGGCTGTCCCGCCCCTGGTGTCATTAATTACATTTTCACCTGTGACAGTGACAAACACATCCAGCCACACCACAGTACATTAGGGTCACTATACAAAACATAGACAGATTTCCCCAAAAACATGCCTTGAGCTTGTTTTGTGTGTGTGTGTGAGTGTGCGTGTGTGTGTGTCTGTGTGTGTCTGTGTGTGTGTATGTGTGTGTGTGTGTAATATCGAGTTGGCCGTAAATTCAAAATTCACTAATGGTGATGGCAATGATGACAATGTTGTTTATTTGAGAATAAATCTGGACTGAACATATCCCAGTTAAATTTGTATTTATCTGTTTAACCTCATGCAGAGTATAGCTGGGCACCGTGAGTGTTATGTACTGAAAGCTACTTAGCTGTGATGGATCATAATGGCATCATGGTAAGACACTGATGCAATGCTGTTCTTACAGATGTTAATGGAGATCTACATGCATGTTAGTATTATTCACATGTGGTATGTTGTTTACCATTGTAATTGTATGCACATCTGATTTCTTATATTTTGGCACTTTGTTTTAGGTTATTAACCATCCTCTGTAACTGGGGATAATATATTCTTATTCTTTTTTCTTGTGCAGTATGCTTTCATGTCTTGCTTCAGCATAGTTTGTTTGCCTGAAATGTTAAGCGACACCAATTAGTGAGCATGTAAGTGAAAGTAAATCTCTCTCAAAAACTCAGAAAAAAACCAATTGGCCAAATTGTAAATTCTCTGAGTCCAGCTTCACACAGTGTAAATGTTTATACAATAAATCAGACAAAGTGCATTTATTATATGTTATTGTGCTGATGGTTTTGTAATCATACACCATAATTAAGGACAGCTCCTGCTGATCACTATTGCACTGGACCTCTCTTTCACCTCTCTCTTTACCAGTGTCGATGTCTATCCCTGCCTCTATACCTCTCCTCTCCCTTCTTCATTTAACTATACCCCTTCTCTTCCTCTCCTTCATGCCACCCCTCCCCTCTCTCTCCTGTGTTCTGACCCCTCTGACTACACACCTCCTCTCCCCACCCCTCCTCTAAAAATACCCCTCTTTTCTCTTTCTTTCTTTCTCCCTCTATCTAAACCCCTCTTCTCTCTTTCCCACTCAACTATACCACTCTCCCCTCCCATCTATATATTCATCTCATTATGCCTCTCTTCTCTCCATCCCTCTAAATACACTCTTCCCCTCACTGTCACCCTCTCCTTCCACCCCTCCCTCTGCTCCCTTTCACAGTACTTCTCTCATCCATCCCTCTGTTTCTTACACTGCCAACCCAGACCTCAATTTAAATTCACACTCAATCGCAAGGGGCGACCTGTAGACTTATAAAGAATTGGCTTTAAGGCTTTTGAAATAGACTGAATCTGCTGTAGGTCGCACGGGGGAAATAAGTGGCAAATGTAAGTAAGCATGAAATAGTTTTCCATAAATAATCAAATGACAACAGTGTAATAATGGGATCTGGGCCTGTAAAAAATATATGTAACCAATTTTTTCGCTATTAAAGTGAAATAGAAAGCAAAATATATAACAGGCTGAAGGAAAAGTTTCATTCCGAGCCAGGGAATAAATTCCTTCTTGGCGGAGAGAGATTGAGGGAGCCGTTTGGGAGATGGCAATACAGTCAAGGTCTTTTCGAGAGAAAAGAATGCCCACACAAAATCAATGGGTTAATAATTGTCTGCATTTTCATGTGTGTGGAGGTAAGCGCCACTCATCTATTCTTCCAGAGCATTGTTTTGCTTTACACTTATGTTTTTACAAATAATCAATGCCTCATTTTGAGCGCTTAATAGGGCAGGTTGAATTACACCTACACAGAGAAAGGGCAGTTAAAGGCAGCCTGGTGACAGCTGTTAAAGGATATGGCATGTGGGAGTTTTTCCCTTCACAAGTAAGTGTATATGCCCATTTTATTTCAATGTTAGCAGGTCACTTTCCTCACTCTCTGGGGAAGAATAATGTTGCATCATACCTCCTTATTTTTTACATAATGCTACTACTTTTAGATTTTAGATTTCAGAGTAGTGCCACTATTACAGAGGTACTTGCTACTAATGCAGAGAACCATATGAGATCTGAAAATGAAAGATTTGCTGAAAAGTATGTTAAGATGTTTGTCTGAAGATACATTTTCAATGGGGACTGCAAGTACATTGGCACCATGCCCCTCCTACATGCCAGAGTTGGGCAAACGGCACAGGTGTTATGTATGACTCGTCATCCCTTCCATGAAATTGTTAATTGTGCCCTCCACTGGCGATCCTGCGCATGGAAGTCTGAATTTGTATCCAGTTGATTTGTGGCCCTTCTAAGCTGAACAGTAATTTATGACCATAAAACGGCTGATGGTTAATTTGCTTGCTGCCCTTAGGACTTCCTTGCAAATCAGATCTGGAGCTCAATGGAGCTGTCCTCCTGTTGCGGAGAAAGTCAATGATAAATAATTTTAAGAAAGGGTTTAAAGATTATAAATGACCCGGATGCTTCTCTGAGCACCCTCACTGCCCAACCTCCAATCATTCCCGAGAAAAAGTAACTGGTATGCTTAATTCCCATAATTCCCTATGCACATTCAGTGCATTCTAGATAAACAGATAAATGACAATCTTAGATGGGTGTGAATGGCCTATTGCACTCATGAAACATTTGTGTCTTACATATATTCGACCACAGCTGTCTGACACATTGATGGTAAAGGGATGTAAAAGTTGCTGCACTTTTGGCCGTCGGAAAGAAAGCTTCGATGAGCAGTTCCGGAATAAACTGATCCCAAACGTAAGGTGGCCGTGGAGTAGGATAGTGCGTTGCGTCCTCTCAGGTTTCCTCTTGTTATGGATCGGCCAGCAGGGAGAGGTGCCTGCGGCAGCCACACTACCCATGCTAACACCAGACCGAGACAGAGCTAAGAAGAGGATCATAGCACGAGGGGTTGTGTGCAGTAATGTTTGTGTGCATGGAGCTGAACTTCACCTCTTCATAGCTCCACGGCCTAGTTAAGGGGCTGGTGGAGTCACTCTTGGTTATTTGCTCAACACAAGTGCTGCATAAAAACAAGCACTTCTTCTCCCTGTTATCTACATATGTCAGGTGAAGCATTGTTTTTGTGCCCTTTTCTTGAAATCCCACTTCAACATTTGGTGCCAAACAAATTTCTTTATACTCATTCTACCATTCCCAGCTATTGATATCTACATTGATTACACTGGAGTGGACAGGTACATTGATGAAAGTTTAATCAATGTACCTGTCCACAAAATACCTACATCCCCGGATTGTGTTATTTATTTGTTTTTCTTTATTTTTTCAGTTTTCAATTTTCAATTAAAACAGAATGTAAGATGTTACAACACTCTGCCGTGGGAAACAATTATTATAAACTGAGCCTATCTTTTGTAACACTGAATGTAATGTACATTCAAATAAAAACCAAAGCTTTTGTGTGCTGCAGATCAAAATAGGGGTGTGAACTAGTCTGAATTCCATTATTGAGGTCAAACAAGTCTCTCCCTCTCATGTGGACACTAGTATGCTCAAATTCTAGCCAGGCTCAGCCTCATTCTCTAGCTGATGCACCAGTCTAAAGTAACACTTTCTCAGCCTCTCCGGCATGCGTCCCAGATACCAACATCTCCTTAATTATGTAAGGACCGGAGCAGTAATTGGGCTTTGTGGACACAGTCACACAGCAGGGAGGGGTAGTACTTCCAAACCAAAATGAGGGCTGAGAGAGACATAACAGGCATAGCCATTCAAAATGTACTTAGCCATTTTGCCTTTTTGCCAATTGTTTAAGATTTTAGCAGTCTATGTACTTGCAAGGTGAAAAAACCTCTAATTGAACTTTTTCTTCCTCCCACAACCAATGAATGCCAAAAGGAGACTTTTTCCTACAGTCAATTGAATGGGCCATCTGGGCCACATTTATACACTCTTAAGTGGCCTGGAATAGACCAGATTTCATGCTTCTAAATGACCCTCAATAATCAGGTCATTTAAATGAAGCCATTCACACATCTGACACACTCCCTTGCTCATCTGAATAACAAATCTCCATGCCGGGCCTTTAAGGGATCGTCAGAACTTTACCCAGATCTCTGTATTAAAAACGAGAGGGGGGAAAAATCCCTGTCAAAAGTGCCACTGCATGTGTGAAAGTAGCCGATTTTCTTAATTCATCCCCTAGGAGCGGATAAGTCTATCAATCTGTTAAATTGGAAAGCCATTAGGCGCCCTGGTTTATGCGTTTCAAGCTGTTAACTAGAAGCTGATTGATTGTTGTTCCTTTGATGGGATATGCTGATCTAATCTCACTGTGCTCGAGTTTGCAATAAATTACACAATTCATTTCCTCCATTTAGAGAGAGAAAATCACACCCCCAGGCATGCTGGGCTCCAGAGGCAAAGAGCAGGGAACCTATTTTATGGCGCCATTTAGCCTGCAAGCTTTCAGCGATCCCAGCCTTCCCAAAAAATCGAAGCATAATCAAGGTGTATGTTTAGAAAATTTATTGTTATAATTTTCCCCTGTAATCTCTTCCATTTTCCAGCCGCCTCGGCGACATAGATCATCATCTAAAAAGAGAAAATGGATAGCAGTTTAAAATTTATCGGTCTTTGATTCTCAATTATACGTGTTTATGACTTCATCTGTCTTCAGTGACTTCAACCTTTTCCATTATAGTGGAATATTATTTGTACGGAATCCATTAAATTCACAAGGCAGACTCTAATGGTCAGGCTGCAGCGATTTGCAGAGGGAAAAGTTTTTGAAAGGTGGCTTTACAAAAAGCGTAGCTGTTATGACACTAGAAATTGCTTTATTGATGGCCTGCTCTTCTGTCTGCTCATTCGGCCATTTGTAACCCAGCCCATATCTATATCTCAGGCTGACACTGATAAGAACCCTTCTGTTCCCTGGACCAGATTACACTTTGTAATGACACGCTGAGGCAGGCAGGTAGGATTCAGTCGAAACCCGGCTAAATATCAATATGGGCTATTGGGAGAGAAGGAGCGCACCAACATACCTGCTACCCTGCCTGATTAGTTTGTGAATTAACGTTGCTTCACTCTTGCTGTGTGTTTATCAGGGACACCCAGAGCTCCTCTTTCAACAGATGGGAAAGGGGGGTGTTTGGTAAAAAACACTTTTTTTCCCCAGAATGAATACTTTTTACTGACTGAGGAGAGCCGCCATCCAATGACCACAGGTAGTGCTATTAATTTGGTTGCCTTCAGTCTACGGACAGAATGGAAACATGAACATTAATCTTACTCAGTCATGTTTACCTCAGGATAATACATTACAGTTACAAATCTGCTAACCCAGGGTTCCTTCAGCCAGGAATCCAAGGAATTGGGAGAAATTTCTATTTTTTTTAAAAAATACAGTATTGCCGAGCCTTTTGAAACAACACTATTTATTCTTTTAAGAAAATGAGGAACTCTATATTTTTTCAGTTCATTTGATTGCCTGCCACCCCCTGTGTGCTTTTATGTATGCATTGTTGCATACACACAACATGGTTGCATACACACACACATTGCTTGTGTGAGTTTGTGTTTCACTGCTCTTCCAGAGACAGAGAGAAGTGTGTGTGTGTGTGTATGCGTGTGTGTGTGTGTGTGTATGTGTGTGTGTGGAGCATAAAGAAGGAGTGGAATCCAATTTGATTTGAAGCTATGTTTCCCACTCTCTCAGGACTTGGACCAAGATGACAGCCAAGTCCATGAGTGCTAAGCGCTGGGCTGCAGGGAGACTTGAGGAAATCAATATCTCCTCCAGCAGCCACTCCACAACACAACATAGAAATGTTGCTTTTGGCCATTCACTCCAGCAGTGTGCCACACCCAGCATCTACAAAACAATGGGGCGATGTTCGCACTGTGTGGCAACATGAGTTACTGTTCTCTGTTCAGAGCATAGGAAACAGATCAAATAAATTCATCATGCACATTTCTGTTTAGGTCCCTGCATTCAGTCACAGTTCATTAGATCATATCTCTGCTTCGATCAGCAAATTAATTGGACTATGGGTAAATATTTAGCAGAATATTTCTTCATCTCCTTGGGTGTGAGTCAGCTTCCTCAAACAGAAGGTAGCTGAATCCAGTCCTCTTCCACCATAATTTGTGGTCAGTTAGATATTTGCTCAATAGAGCTTACACTAGCAGAAATATATAATTTCCTAAAGGTGCAAGAGATCTCCAGGAACCAATGGGACAAGATAAACTATTCTGTCAGTAGGCTATGCCCATTCACCTACTAAAAGCAGCATACTTGACACTAATCATGTTGTTACTCAGACAATCAGTTTCGCAGACAATCACAATTAAGGACACTTCAGGTCAGCATGATGCAACCCAAATTCCTGCACAAGTTACTGCAATTCCTTCACAAGTTAAATGCAATGTTTATCTCCTGCAAATGTTGAGGGAACTTCTTCACTGACCCTCCCTGTAATTTAATGGTTCTTCTTGAGCACACTAATTGAGTAGGCCATGATTAAGCTATTGTATTACCTTTTTATAAAATGAGGCTCAAAGGATCTAAAAAAATATGCTAAAACACAGGGAATACCAAAAGTCTCACAAAAGTACCAGAGACTCACAAAAGTAAATATCAAAGACAAAAGAAAGAACAAGTGACCATGTTAGCATCTACTATAACTTGTAAGACACTCAAGTGACCAGCTAGACAAAGTTATTAATTTATACACACTAATTATAGCGGTTACCCTCCCATTTAGCATAACCATTTAGTAGTACTAGTAGTAGTAATAATAATAATAATAATAATAATCATTACCATCTTCCATTAATGTTCATACTCAATTCATTTTCAATTTCACTATCAGATGATGAGGGCAAAGATTATGTTTTCTGTGGACCACAATCTTTATTTACTCCAAGTAAGCCTATGCCCCACTTTTCTGCTCTCCTTTATATCTGTTGTTATTTTCACATCTTTTATAACAATTCTAGCCATACAGTGAAATTCTTACCAGATATCAAAACAAAAAATCTATCTAGTTCTACAGAAATTACAAACAGAAGCTCTGGTATAGGCGCTGTTGTCACTGGGCTCCAGTTTTTCATCATACCGGTCATTAGCCGGTGATGGATGTAAACCTATAAAGTATCTAAACTGAACCTTTTAACAAACCATGAGCAATACTACCATTTCTTTAATAGAACTTGCTGACCGTGTCGTTCTGAGGTGCCATTTGTCATTTTCCGTGTGAAATAATCAATAACATGGCTTTGAAATAAATAATATAAAAGTCAGAGAACATTACATCTTTTCACACTGGGCTAGAAGAGGAACAGAAATAGACTTATAAAATATACATAAACCTATAGTATTAGTCTGTCTATATAAATTGTATCATAATGAGAAGCAAAATTATGTTGTTTTGTTATGTATGGACATTTTAATTTGGATCAGATAAAAGAAAACAGTGGGAATTTCTTATGGATACAGCAAAAAAAAAAAAAAAATGGTGTCTGTGTTCGTGGTCTCATTATCAAAAAATTATAAATATAAATGAGAAATGTTGATGTAGTCATAGTAGATGACAAGTAAAATGAGAAACAAGGATAACCTTGAGAAAAAGCTAATCTACACAGATGTGGCTACAAGCCTGAAGTGGATTGAATGGTCATTCAATGGACAAATCCACTTATTAAAATGAGTAAACACAAGAATATGGACATTTTCCGTTGGAATACAATATAGGAATGTTTAACCCATGTAGGTAGGTAATGAGCAAGCTGCTATGGATTAGACTGTCTCCTGCATAGATGAATATGCATGTAAATGTGTGCTCAGCCAATCAAGTCTACACCTGTCCTTATATATATATGATCCACCTAATATTTCCTTCTGTCTTCCAGTTGATGAAATTGCACACACACACACACACACACACACACACTTCATGAACACTCATCATGAAAAGGTGGATATTGTCAGTTACATCTGTTGTGCTCAAGAGAGGAAAATATCCCATTGTCTGTGTGACAACCACAAGAGACTATTTAATTTTGGACCATCACTACCATTTGAAAACAGCAATAAGGACAGGATAATAGTATAAAAGCTGTCAGTTTGGTATGAGCATCATTGCAGTATGTCACATCCCAAAACCATAAACAGTGCCATTCTTACACAACATTGAAACTTGGATGTCCATTTGTGGCAGTCTCGTGTATGAACAAGACCAATAAGCATGTCTAAAATGTATTTCTCTGTTTGCTTTACATTGTCATCCTTATACCAAGCTCTATTATGTCTGTATATATTAGTAACTAACCATGATTTGATCTATGGATCTAAGATTGAGCTGACAGTGAAGGTAATCCGGAGAATGGAAGGACAGCCACAGCTACTTTATTTACCATTCGCTTGTTGACCCTGTGTAAGTAGCCATGTCTTAGTCACCTTAATTGCTAGTGATTGTATATTAATGTTGATGGCTAGTTAGTTGAAATGAGCCAAAGTTAACTTAGCTTGATTTATTATGTGCGGTCAATGAGTTACATTGCAATTTTTCTTGTGCAAGTGACCCTTAAATTAACTAATGTTGTATATTATTGTATATAACTATATTTATAACTGTTTTCAACAGACGATTATTATTATTATTATTATTGCTGTTGTTGTTAGTATAATTATTATGGTAAGGTACTGCAACACGAACACGGATGGTTATGTTGCAAGACAACAGTCGGGAGTTGTTGGCTTAGAATGAACGACATTTAACATGGTGTACTTTCATCATATTCTCCACTCCAATATATTTCTTATACAAAATTAAACACTTGATGGCGCTATTTTACTCTCTTTATTCCGCTCGATATTCACACTGGACCACGAGTCAAAAGTGAGAAATGATAAGGGAAAAGTCCAGTATTTTATAACTCAAAGTAAAAATACTTAACAATTAAGAATTAAATAGCAAGCTTCGTTTTGTATCAGCCAGCTACTGGAACACTTGGTTCATGTTTGCAGACTTACAGACGGAGACCATAAAGTATGCATACCATTACACTATAAAGTACGAACTCAGAGATACAATGCAAACTTGATTTTCAAAATGTATCATAAATGCATAAAAACAGTTTTTGTGTTACAGTAACAGTGTAACAGTTGTTGTGTGTGTGTGTGTGTGTGTGAGAGAGAGAGAGAGAGAGAGAGAGAGAGCATATGTTACCGATATACTGATATAAAAGTACTGGAAACGGTAGATATGTTGTTGCATAGGGTAGCTTTGTATTTTCTAAACGAACTTGAATCAATCATTTACACTATCTGTCGGCTAGTCCTGCCCGTGAAATCAAAAACTACAACATTTTTTTAACTCCAGTACTGTAGCATATGCCTACTGTACACATTACCTGAAACGGCATTCCATTCGCGGATTCCGTTAGTTAACCTATGGTCTCTTAACACGGTTACCAATTAATCCCATTTTGGTAATGTTTACCCGCTTTAAACAGGTGGTAACTATTGCGTAAATAGCAATCCATATTTCTAATTGGCATTGTCACATCCAGAAATGCTTTCAAAATTCAATATTATTTTAGGAATCCAACATAACTCTGTTAATAGCAGGCTAATAATTCAAATTTTAATACAGCACTTTCGTAATAACCGTAATAAGAACAAGGCAATGCTGATAATCATCGCTGCTGCTGCTGCTGCTACATCTGTCCCTACTACATGTAATAATAATGACCACAACAACAACAACAGCAGACAATAATGATAGAGAGACAACAGCATCAATAATAATATTAATGATGCTGATTATGATGATGAAAATAGTAATAATACTTATACTACTACGACTACAAATAATAATAATAATCAGAATAGTAATAATACGATTATGAATATCTGTCGGCTGCACAATGAGACAGAATGTTTACCAGTTTTATAAAACCAGTTTAATATAATTTTGTCGTGGCCTACATGACCATTAAGCAACCAAAAAACATGTTTATTTCTTCATAATTCTTCTAATTATTAAGCCTTTATTTACTAAAATGTTATTTTAAAGATAGAGACATTTTAGATGTAAGTTGCCATATAATTGAACAGTTTATTCATGAACTGGACAGTACTTTCCCTTTGGAGTTGTGCTAAACGATGAAAAGCTGTGACTAAGCTTAACCCGTAGAGGTCGCTAGCTCATTACTGTTTATCTATCAACAGCCGAGAAGTTACTAATCACAGTAATAGTCTGCGCCTCTTAAAATGACCATTCTGAAATATGAGAGAGACTGCATAAACCCCAAAGGCTATTGGTGATATTTGCCATTTAACGCTTCCAGAAATATTATAATGTTTCGATAGTTCTGAAGGTTAGGGTAACTGACTGGGGGAGGTGTAACTATATTGTCCTCAGTAAGTTTCTGTCCGTATGTTTGCTGGCTTGGTAAACTGCCAAAAGCTATTTTAGATGTGTAAACCTGACACAAAAGAAACGTTCTTCTCGCGTTTTATTACTTCATCCTCATGTTACTGGAATTTGTCTTTGATGGTCATTTACACCCTTTAAACAGATATGTGATGCAAATATGCCGAATAGTAGTTCACCTTTAATCAGAAAAACAAGGTCTGATGCAAAACAGCGATGCGTTCTGTTGCATAGTTTCTTTCTTTCTTTTTTTTTTTTTGGACATGGATGATAGGAGAGCCGTCATTATTAATTTGGCATAAATATATTAGAACGTAATGCTTAGTCTTATTTGCATTCATCTGCAAACGTATTCACCGATATCAATGCTGTGATTCGAAGAACGAGGTGTAGCCATCTATAGGCCCAATGTATTAACTTTGCTTCAAACACATTTAATGTTGTATGTACAGTATGGTGCTCATTTGAGTATTCGCTGCTTATTACCGTAATAATGAAGTAAGACTCTAGAATGTCAGTAAACTTTGTATTTCTTACTTTTAATTTCATTTGAGGCCACATCTTCTCATTGTTCCGATGGGTCTGGACACTAGAGTGGACTCTGGCTCATTTTATCTGATAACACAGAGGGCTGACCACTTTGTAAAGACAGGAAAAAAAAAACATCCTGCGCGTACGCACTGAAACATTGCCTGATACATTAACATAATGGTGGTGATTGGCGTTATCGATTAATTAATGTTTTAATTTAAAATGCACAATAATTGCCTTTTTTCGAATGCAAGGAATTAATCAAACAGGTCGTTGTCTTTGTCTGTTTAAAAAGAAGTAACAAGTTATTAACAATCTCCACCAGTGTGTTGGTCACAGTTTTATTAAATGCATTTAGATAGAGTAGGCACCTGGTCTTCAGTGTCTTGTAGTTTATTTCCTAAACATATAAACAGCATTAAATGGGAGATACCATTCACTGCTTTATCATGGCAAATGTTTCATGATTATTTGATAATTCAGAGAGATGTTACTTTCATTGAGTAATATAAGAATTGGCAAAATACAATACACTCACCAATGCCTAAAATTCTTAGGGATTCACTAACTTTTGAGGTACATGTTTTCGAGGAAGGAAGATTAAGGTCCAACTACACGGACGATTCACATTGGTTGTATTAGAGGGATGGGTGACAAGCGTTTTGACACATTTTAGATCTCTCATCTGCTGGTCAATCCACCACATTGTCAACATATATTCAGTATCGGTTTGCGAGTGGTGTATATTGTGTTTAGGCAATGCAGTCTTGAATTGTTTTATAGGCTCGTTAAGCGCGCCAGCTCATATTTTTCTTAGTCACAATGCAGGCGTCTGGCTAAATTTGCCCCCATTCCATTTCATAGATCGTCGAGACAACGCAACCGTTATGGTCCAACATGAAAACTGTCTGCCACAGCACAAAAAAAAAAAAAAAAAAAAAAAAAAAACCTTTAACAAAGAAAGAGACAGTTGAAAAATCTAACCAGCTCCAAGAAAATGGAAATTAAGTTTAAACCAACAGTCAGGTGTTAGTCATTTGCCTACTGTAGCCTACTTCCATTGTCGCTTACGCAAACTCCATACCCCTCCATATCCCTTTGTACTAATAGCAATGTCCTCATCTGCTGCCTAATTGGACTATATAAGACCAATAACACGGGAGTGCTTACAGCCTACAGCCAAAGCGCAAAGTCTGGGGAGGGAGGACTGAGTTGTTAACGTATTCTCTCTCTCTCTCTTTTTCGCTCTCACTCTCCCTCTCTGCTACCCATCCCTTCCTTAATCCCATTTGCCATTGTACGTGCCCAATCGCCGTATACTCTCCGCATTTAACTTGGATGACATTTTTATTTCATCATTAGCATCTGGCGCCAGATTGACGCAGTTACTTTGCTACATCTTCAGAGAGGACCTTCGGTGGACGTGGATGCAAGATTGATGTTACTTTTTAGCGTTTTTCTTTGTATTTGCCGTCACTACCGCTCATGTAGTTAAAACATTTTCCGCCTATGAATACATACTGAAAGTAAAAACAGAAAGGAAGAAGACACAATAGACAAACTATCGGCTCTCAGTTAGCAGTACCATTTCCATTTTATTTTTCAACGCGTATTTGTGGTCTGAGCTATTCAGACCACAAACAATAAGCAGCAATGCCCGAGACATCGCAAGAGACCTGCACTCCTGCTAAAGACTCCCCATTTTTCATTAAGAATTTGCTGAACTGCGACAGCAAGCCGTCAAAACCCAAGCCGATTCTTGCTTCATCTAAAGGAGCGTTGGAAGGTAGTTTTTCACTCTCTCAGGTCGGAGACTTAAGTTTCCCTCGGTTTGAGTTACCTACCCAAAGGTTTGGTTTACCGGCGCACTATCTGGAGCGAGCCGCGGCATGGTGGTACCCCTACACACTTAGCACCTCGAACCATCTACACAGGACTGACGGTACGTTTCCCTCTCCATTCAACTTTATAATCAATGTAACTCTTACATTTTGATTTCAGGCAACGTATTAAGAAGCGTTAGATGCAATGGTGTTAAATCTAAAATCCAACTACAAGTGTGTAACAGTGAAATATTAGCCTACATGAAGAATATCATAATATTAGAACGTGCATGCCAACCTTATGGTTTAATTTGCGAGTTTAATAATTATTACATTCAGTTTACAATACAGTAAAAAAAAGTAAATAAATAAATGAAAATAAACATATATCAACAAAAATAAACTGTTTGATGAGGTTCTATGTAACGAAACCATCTAAAACTTTTGATTAGTAAACTGTCCATGCACGAAAACGTGCAGAGTAGCCTACTAAAATATTTTAGATGTTGCCCGACAACATTACCTTTTGAAGGAATACATGTATTGAAGGTGTTATGTTTTAATTTACTGCCCATAGCTTATGCAGTGCACTTGCAGAATGTGCACGTCTACGTGTCCAAGTTTGAATAAAAGAGCGGTTCACTATTTTCTTCTAGACATTTCACAGCACTAAATGGTGAACTCAGTATGTCTCTCTAGAGCAAGGGTGACAGCGGTAGTAACATAGGTTTTCTATCTCGATTTTAGTCCCAGAAAAAGCAAGTGCAAGGGACTCGTCTCCAGCCTCGGGCACAGACAGAGATTCGCCAGATCTGGTGCTCAAATCCGACACCGACGCCAAAGAAGATGAAGAAAACAAAAGTGCTGACGAGATAGTTCTGGAAGAAAGTGATTCGGAGGAAGGCAAAAAAGAAAGCGGGGTGGACGAGTGGAGGAAAAGGGAGGACAGCCCGGATAAGAAACCGTGCCGGAAAAAGAAAACACGCACTGTGTTCTCCAGGAGTCAGGTCTTCCAGCTGGAGTCCACCTTTGACATGAAACGGTACCTGAGCAGTTCGGAGCGAGCAGGCCTAGCGGCGTCACTGCACCTCACAGAGACCCAGGTAAAGATTTGGTTCCAGAACAGAAGAAACAAATGGAAGAGGCAGCTAGCGGCCGAACTGGAGGCCGCTAACCTGAGTCACGCGGCCGCACAGAGGATAGTGCGCGTGCCCATTCTCTACCATGAGAATTCGGCCTCAGAGACCGGGAGTCCAGCGGGCAACGTGCCAGTCAGCCAGCCTCTCCTCACGTTCCCCCACCCAGTCTACTACTCGCATCCGATAGTCACTTCAGTACCACTCCTGAGACCAGTTTGAAAAGGTTAATGTTTTTTTTTTGTCTTTTTTCTATATTTGTCATGTAATTTAAATGTAATATGACCTAATATAACTGACGTTATACTCATTATTTTTGTAAGAAAAAATAATTAAAAATGATGAATTTGAATTTTTGAGGCGAAATTTAATTTACAGCCATTTAAAAATATTTTTACATTCACGCCACACTATTATTATTATTATTATTATTGTTGTTGCTGTTGTCATTATTATTATTATTATTATTATTATTATTATTATTATTATTATTATTATCATTATTAATTTTATTCTCCACGTTATTGCACTTGCCTATGTTTCTAAGTTTTTACACAATGTCATAATTAACAAGAATTAGGTCTTTAAAATATTTTTGCTAAGACTTGTTTCTCCCTTTTTAAAATGAAGTGACTTTATTTCTTCACAGCTATACATGTCTATTTGAACGTGAGACGCTTAAATCTTATTTCAATGCCCCATGGTTATGTTTCCGTTTTGCCCGCTGTCATTTACACTTTGAAATGAGATATGTAAGTTAATGCAATCTGCAAAACTATGTAGGGTATGTATAACTTGCTTCAATGTATTGTTTAAGAAATCGTACATGAGTTTGTTTTGTATATTGTTATCAATGTTACTTTAATATTTGTGCAATACTGTCCGCTATGTTAACGCACTGTAAAGTAAAATGAACATTTCTGTATATTAGCATTCTTTCTTTATTTCCATTTTCTTCTCTTTTATTTTGGCCGATTAAGAATGGCGAAATAGAGCTATTTTCGGCATGGGAGTATAGGTTTAGATTAGACCACACCCTTCACCCAAATAAGCGCTTTAACTGGGGGACAATCAATGTTTATTTTTTATGACTTTTTATTTTTTATATAAATTATAAACTAAATGTCTCGGTATGATGTACTGGATCTCTTCCCTTTCACTGATATTAGCAATTTACTTGAACGCAAGGATTGATATGTAATTCAATTTGTGTTTTTTTTTATTGATAACGCATTGTACAAATGAATATGTATATAATCAAAATGAGGAGATGAGCCAATTGCTACCCTCCTTTTGTATAGTAAAAACTAATTTTTTTGATATTGTATTGCTGAATTGCGTTGTGAAATAAATTGAGAGCATTCCTAACCCAGCCAACGTGTATAATATTGTGATGGCACAAAACTGGACAAAACCGTGATTTTTGCTTTACTAGTACATAGAAACGGACAGCCTGTCATGATATCAATTCGTAGTTACCCTATAATTATATTTTAAGGTTATGCTTCACACACCATGCACTCCATACCATATTCCAAAAACAAATCGCAGGAAAAAAATTTAAAAAATCATTAACTGATTCAATGTCAATTTCTTAAGCAACAGGTCCGGGTAGACAATCAGATAAAATAGGTAACAAACATCTACAATATTATTAAGTTATCATTGAAATAATTGAGATGATAGTCTACCTGTAATTTTATTTATATCATTCGAGATTTGCATTGCCATGGAAACAACTCTGCAGTAAACTGAAAGAATACACTCATCCGAACACGTTTGTTTCACTGAACAAGATGATTGATTGTTCCGGAACAGGAAACTCCTTGTAACGTGGTACTTAAAATGCAATTAAACGAAGACTCTCTACTAATTGAAGTATAGTAGCTGATGCATAAAAAATAAGATACAGTATCTTATATTCCTAACGATTATATCTATCAAATACATTCGCGGTTTGGAATGGAAAAGGATTTATGCTGTTAATCGTGCTGCTAAACACATTTTTTGCAAACTAGTTTTTATTCAATGTACAGCAGCGCATGTATCAAAACATTTTTCATGTCATTACAAAATGTTTCATTGAGGAAAATTGTGTCGAGTGTGTATGCGTTGCCTTTTTGTGCCTGATTTGCCTATATTTTTTAAAATACAGCGTTTATTGTTGGCCTGTATATTAAAATGATGCTCTAGAATTGTGAGTTTATTTACATTCTTTTGGAAGATCACTATTATCGAGTTCCTCAATTATTCTTTAAAAATCATTGGATATGAAAGCATGCACTTGCCCGACAATAGAGTCCAAACACTTGTTAAGCCAATACTCAAGCAGGTGTGCGGTTTATGAAACCGATACTCATTAGACTTTCATTTCAGTTGCGAGTCATTTCAATTGCATTGATTACTGTGACCTGACCACAATTAGCCAGGTAGGTAGTTACATGAAATAGTTAAGTTTAAAATTACCGGAGACGGCAGGGAGAGAGAGAGAGAGAGAGAGAGAGAGAGAGAGAGCTTTCTTTACTGTTTCATGTATGCTGATGTATTCTTGTCCATTGACGTAACATCTTGTCGATTTTTAAAACAGTAACAATACTTAATGGAAACAAGGCCAAAACGAGTATCAAAATGTAGCAGACAATACGCAAGATTGGTTTACTACTATTAACGCTATGGTGGACACCAAAATACCTGACAGCAAAACAAACACAACAGTCCGAGTGCTCTTCATCTGTTGCCCTATATGCTGTAACTTAAATCGTCTGGGTTCACTGCCAAACTCGATAAAAATGTTTCGTCAGTTGACTCTGTTTATTTGCTGACACGATGCTGAGCTCAAACACAAACAAATACTGGCATCACATCATTTGAAATCCCTGCTCATTATTTTGATCTACTCAGTCATAAGTGTTGCCACATTAAATCTAAAAATGTGTGAACGAAGACTAACCCCTACTAAAATAAATTACATTTTACTGTAGGAAAGCTTAGTGTTTCACAGTGCCTTACCTGTGGAATGAATAGGAGCGATCATTTCACAGTCATACATAATAATAATAATAATAATAATAATAATAACAAAACAACAACAACAACAACAACAATAATAATAATGTTGCTCTTGAAGCCAATGGGTAAGGCTTCACAATAAATCGTAATTACTGAATAAGGTGTGAGAGAGAAACAGTGAACCTGACAATCCAACTTTAGCATGAATTTTAAAATAAGTTGTGAAAACATATAGACATTGTTATCAAAAAAGAGTTACTGTCCAAAATTGTCGTTTTTACTTTTGCTTCCGCGGGGCTTTTGTTTTTTTTTCTATGTGGTGTAGTGTCATGGAACAATTTTTGTTGCACACAAACGAGTGTACCATTGGTTTCCACGTTCTTTTTGGAGGTTGATGAGATGTGGAGATACTATAAATATAGATTCGTAGAATGAATGAATGAATGAATGAATGAATGAATGAATGAATACTTAATTTATCTTATTTTATCTGCAGCCTAGACAACAGTTCAAATATGCAACTGATTACCACAAATGTAAGGACAGTGATACTCAGTAAATAAAACTAATAACCTACAGTTTACTTACTTTGACATTACAAAGCATGACCGTTTACTGACAATCTGTAATAATACTGGTTGAGCATCATGTTAGCCTTGCTGGGTTATTGTTCAAATAATACTAAAAATAATAACAATAATAATAATAATTGTAAAAATTGTTTCCTTGCAGTTTTGATGAAACATCATCCCATGTATAGCACATCTAAGCCTTTTAAACACAAGTAATAAAGTCATTTTGATGTTATATACTATTGGCTAAAACGTTTGAACTGACACAGTGCGCAGCTTTGCTCTGAAAAGGACACATTCAAATATTTTAGTGATAATCACTTACATATTGATGTCTTTTACCATGCTAACCCAACACTGGCCCATTAACGAGCATTAATAGATTGGTATAGCGTTATTTCTCGGCTAATATCGATTTGAAAATGCCTGTAAAATATTGTTTAAAATAAAGGCCATTGTGCACTGGCAGTTTTAGTAGCGCTGATGACCTTGATTTAGTCGAAAAAAATTGAAAAAAATTACCACTCGATAATTCCCATCCATATGACAACTTTATGCAAAAGAGAAGGAGAGCATAAAAGGATACAGAGAAATGAGACATCGGACGTGACCGGGGGCTGCTTTGCGTATTACATTGAAATGGAAAGTTGAGTGCCCGGTTTTTAAACAGATCCTATCATAAATCATATTGCTAGTTCTGAGTAGTTCAAGTGGGCAACAGCTTAAGTAATTTCTTTTACTCCCTGGCTGCCGCGATTGCATACTCACAAAAACGATTCTTCCATTTAAATTAAAATATTATATATTGACCACCACGCATAAGACACAAGTTTAAAATTAATAGTTACATTCGGTTTAATGTAATGTAAAGCACAGTGGTGAGGAACTGTTGTACGTACATACATTTAGTAAAATAGAGAAAAGGAGTAAACGTGCATCCAGTATTTTTTGACAAGATGGTAAGTCCTCGTTTACTAACCATAACCCACAGTGCCTGCAAACTTTTGTATTTTTTGGATGCATCTACGTTTCAGAAGTGACGTCACGGTAGTGCGAAATGCACATAATCACCCTTTATGTTTATGTGCCTGGGGACAAAGTTTATTTATTTATTTTTTTATTTTTATTTTTTTATTTACTTTTTTCCTTGATAAGTGTTTACATTTTCCCTTGAGTAATTGTATTGGAACGCAGGTCATATTGTTGCCGTTGTCTCGTGTCACTGCCGTGCGCCCTGCAAAGTGACGCAGCGATTGTCCAACTGTAAAACAAAACAAACAAAACCATTCTGTTTCTCTTTCACATTTCTTGGTGTGAGCACAGACGTTAATCACATTATAACAGAATAAATAACGCACGAAATATAGGCTTCTCGGTGAGTATTAAACTGTTTAGTCCGTTTAATATATTTGCAATGTTTTTGGAAATTGAAATCTGCTTTTATACTACCGAGCTCCCCATTCGCTTTCATGATTGAATGCAAGCATCAGATTTTCATCAAAGTTCTATTAAGTGAAACATAGGTTGCAGGGCACCCTCTGATTGAAACAGTTTAAATTTTAATTGTGTTTTTAATTTGACATATAGTTGCAGAGAGGAATGACACTGCAACGCCAAGGGGCGGTCGATTTTCTTAATTTCTCCCAGAGGAATTGATGAGTCTATCAGAGCAGTAGATTGGAAACCCATTAAAGCTCAATGGTTAGGTTGTTAATTGGAACTTGATGGATAGGAGCCCTTGGATAGGCTATCCTGATCCAATCTTCTTGACTTTCTGTTTTCCAATAAATTACCCAATTCATTTCCAGCCACAGATTACATAAATTGTACACCTCCAGGGCACACATTCTCTCTCTCTCTCTCTCTCTCTCTCTCTCTCTCTCTCTCTCTCTCTCTCTCTCTCTCTCTCTCTCTCTCTCTCTCTCTCTCTCTCTCTCTCTCTCTCTCTCTCTCTCTCTCTCTCTCTCTCTCTCTCTCTCTGGCTAGATGCCATTTGAAGCAGAGAAAAGAGAGCAGACTCAAATCTTTGAATGAAAATCGAAACATAATCAACGTTTATACTTAGAAAATTTATTGATATCATTTTCTCTGGTAATTTCCTTATTTTAAAGTTTAGACATGTAATACATCATAATACACACGTGTAAAGAGGCCATGTTTAATATTTATCGAAGCTTGATACTAAGATCAAGGCTGTTCATGGCTTCATCTGTCTTTCATGGGAAAGCTTTCTCTAAAGTACTGATCCTCGATGCTCTTACAGCGATTGCCACACTTGTCATTGTGACAGAAGGATAACACCAACTTTTGATATCAGAATTGTGGTCACTGCTGAGTCTAGAGAATGTAACAATTCTTTCCCGAAGACGTAAAAATGAGACATTGACACTGAAATATCACGCGTATCAAAATGAGTTAAGCTCGATTTTTGTATAAGAAAAAGGTTTGCATCAGTATTTATGAAAATTATTTTTATTTTACTTTTTTTTCTCAAATCCAACATTTTTTTATTATTAGTGTACGGACAAAGCCGCACTGTCGACAGATGTCTTGGTTTAAAAGGAAGTTGTATAAAATCTACCCATTTAACTCTGCCAGAATAGATTTCACGCCTTTTGTATGTCCTCTATAAATTCTGTTCAGTCTTTAGACACGCCTGTTCATATATCACCGTAAAATATTCGCCTGGATGGGCATGGTTGTCTGAGAATATGCGACATAACCCGTTGGTTAAAGTGAATAAATAAATAAATAAATAAACACTTCAAATATTCGATTTTTGGAGGTTCTTAACATCACACCAACAACATCACCATCACCATCGTCCTCATGATTATCATCATCAGCAGCATCATTATCACCAAGTTCGAAGACTCCGGCCTATGAGGCGATTTGCACTGTTCCCTGCGCATAGACTTAATCGTTCTACATTTAAATATAAAGCAAAAGCAGGAATTAAATGAATGTATCCGTTAAGCAAGTAATATTTCTCCTCGTCATTTCCCCCAGCATGTTAACAAACGCTAGACTGATAGGCGGCTATATGCAGGGGCCCCCATATGTGTGTATGCTTCGCGTTGCGTTTAGGCGAGAGGTTGGGGTCGTCACCCTTGCGCATATATGGAACACTTGGGGTGAAAGCTTTGACATTATGATGAAAGCTGACCATTTATAATGTGTCCAGGCACTGTGGAAAGCAGTAAATAGAATGGCGTCTTCGAAGCGCGCGTGTCTCGGGACACGCACCTGCCTCCCAGACACTTGCACGGGTGGGCCTTCGCACACACCCTCGAATTAATTACTCAGTCAATTAGCAGAATTGCTAATTGGGAGCGGGTGAATGACCTCACTGAACACATTACTTCTTTATCTGCAATAAAAACATAGTTGTGTTTTTTTTTTTTTTTTAGGCAGACGTATATAAATTAATATCTACTGTTTATGAATGACATTTGTTAGTTTGAACTTCAGCACCAGCTCAGAGGACCATAAAATATAGGCTAGTCCTAAACATGACTGACCGCCTGGGATACTATTGTGTAGGAAGGAACTTGAACATGGTTAAGTATGTTAAACCGTCTGTTTAGTTTGTTTGACATTGAACAAGCTAATTTCCCTGTATTTAGGCCATTATCCACAAAACCACATTGTCAAAAACTGTCGCGGAGCTCGCAATCAACAGGATATATTCACTTCCGGTTAATATTGATTATTTAGGCAATTACACACTACTGAAGGAAATACAGTTTGAGTATAATGTGGTCCACGGTGAATTAAGACTCTTCCTTTTCTTGAATGACCCTATCCTTGAGCTCAGTGAGTAAATTAAATTAAATAATTATGGGCGGATTTAAATACGATATAGTAAATACATGTGCATTTGCATGCATTAAAGATAATTTTAAAAACTATTCAGAATTTCAACACGTTTTTTTATTTAAGAGCTATCAACGTCTGCATAACTTCGTACTACTTGAAGAGAATATCATTAGCAAAATGTGAGGGGCCGACCTGTTTTTATTTTTTCCATATCTTCCGGTAAGATTGTTCTTGACTTGAGGGATCATTCCATTTAAATGTATTTGCAAAATATTCTATAAGACATGCAATCGTCAAAACATCACAATTTTCTTTTCACTCCTATTTACATTTTACATTCATAGTAGATATAGCTACATTCACGATATTCAGTGTACATTAATTAAATACGATTTATTGAAAATGGAATCTTACATTAGATTAATCTTACATTATCGACAATCGGGACTTCATCATGCAACACCATTTTACTGTGTGTGAGCGTAATTTCACATACATGCACACACACCCACACACACGCATAAATACATACAGACATACTTACATACATAGGATACACACAACTCATTCTCTTAATATATGTTCCATTTTGCCTCGTACAGTTTTGTTAATTTTCCCTTCTAATTTAACAATCGTCTCATTAATTTATCTTAAGAGAACATGGCAGCTTTGTAGTGAGTTGAATATTAGCCTACATCTGGCAGAATTGTTTGTTCATCTGATGAAATCCATCGGAATATTCGGATGTAAATGAATGTTCTTTTGTAATGTGACAACTAAATCATTGATACTCCCCTTTATATAAAACTTGTGACAGACCAAACTGATGACGGCAACAACGTGCTCATGGCATGGTTGAATGAGAAGACTTTGTAACTTTGACGACCATTTTGCCATAGGGATTTTGAGATTTTATTTCTGGTCAAATTAATCACGTATGTATGAAATAAACAAAAAGAATAGCATAGATTACGTTTAACTGAAAATTAACACTTTGCCAAACTGTCTTTAGTGAGCCCTCCCGTCTTCGCTCACTACCTCTCAAGGAGTTTAAAATTTCCGGGACTTACTTTACGCCTGTGATTGGACCGCGGGAGGCTTACCTACATGCAAATGAAGCCACGCCACAATGCTGCCTTTAGTCGAGTGCGCGTGGAAGTAGGCAGGAATACATTCATGTATCCTGAGCTCCAGGAAAAACAACCAAAACCCCTCAGCCATCTCTTTTTATAAAGAAGCTCTCCAAAACATCTGGCCACGGCGGCGTCTGCTTTCCCCCCCAGTTTACATATCTCACACGCACACACATAACTTCGTTCCCTTTAATGTTATGAATCCAGAATGAACAACACAGAAGACAGTGGTAGCAAGTGCTCACCAGCCCAAATCTCCAGTTTCACCATTCAGTCTATTCTGGGTACCACATCCGATGGCGCGCGATCAGGTACCAAGGATAATTCCACAGGAGTTCTGCAGAGGAGGCGCACGCTTTCGGTGTCCTCCGAAGGGGACTGCAGCGGCGGCGAAGATTCTTCACATTGTTTCTGTTCGGAGCCTGGGCACAGCGAACCATGCAACCAGCACCAAGCACTTAACTTTTCTGCCATAAGTAAGTAAATATTAATGTGCATATGTTCATTATGTTGTTATTATTGTTGCAGTATAATTTGTTACCTATAACGCATGTATTGTAAGCTGATGAATGCCGTCTGAAATATCACTGAACAGATAAAACGACAAATAATCACCCCACGTGCGAAATTTAATCGAGTCTGTTAATTGATTAAATAGGCTTTTAAAATAAACGTGTTACATTTACTCAATTGACCATAAACTCGAGTCGGAATTAATTAAGATCATTTACCTGTGTTATCCATATTATATTGTTTATTCAATGAGGCACTTACAATCTTTCAACAGTCGATCCAACTGTCAAAGTTCAAATTTAATGAACTCTTGTACAAAGTATCTATCGAGTACTACGTTACATTTTAACACAACATTTCGCTGAAGCACGTGGATACTTTAAATTGCTGTAAATGTTCTACGGTGGGATATTTGAATTCAAGAAGAAACAGATTATTCCCCGCTGTGGTAGGTTACATTACGTTCTGAATATGATCTCAATGAATGGGACGTGTAAAAATAATAAATAACCTCACAGCAGAGTTGCAGCTTTTTATTTGCATGGCAAAAGACGAGTGTCAACCAGACATCTTCAGTGCTGAATCGTAATTTTTTTCATACCAAATTATAGAGTGTGGCAAATATTTAATTAGTATTTTGCTTATATTTTATCATTTATATTATTACTTGCAGACACCTCAAAAGGAGTTACACCGGTGCAAGAGGGAACAGAGCGACGGCAGCATTTAACACAACCACTGCTACAGGATTACAAAGACGAACAAGATAGACCATGCAGCCAAATGTCACCCATTTCTCAGGAGAGGCAACGAGATGGGGCTGACAAGCAGAGTAACTCGGCAAAGAAAAAGACTCGCACCGTATTCTCTCGGAGTCAAGTGTACCAGCTGGAGTCCACATTCGACATGAAAAGGTACTTGAGCAGCTCCGAACGGGCCTGTCTCGCTTCTAGTCTGCAACTAACAGAGACCCAAGTGAAGACGTGGTTTCAAAACCGAAGGAACAAATGGAAACGACAACTCTCGGCAGAACTGGAAGCGGCCAACATGGCACACGCCTCTGCACAGACTCTAGTGGGGATGCCGCTTGTTTTTAGAGATAACTCTTTATTACGGGTTCCAGTTCCAAGGTCTATTGCTTTCCCAACACCTCTGTATTACCCTGGCAGCAACCTACCAGCGTTACCATTGTACAATCTTTACAACAAGATTGAATACTGACCTCAAGCCCACAGCTAAAGTCAAAATAAAATAACTAAAACAAGCTACAATACATGCATAAAATTATTTGGCATAGCCTATGTCTATTTATATCACCTTATTTGTTGAAGACATATTTCTTATTATGCAGCAACTGTATATGTAAATAAGAAAGCATCAAGCTTCTTTAAATGTATTAAATACACCATGTGTATACGAATTTTGTACTTTTTTATTTAGTGTTTTCTCCCTTGTTTAACCGAGTTTACATGTTGTATGGGGAATTCATTATATTACCGATGTAATCAGATGGATTATGTTTGGAAATGAAACCTGTAGCTCTTTAATTTCCTAAACCTATTTAATAAAAACAATAATATGGTCACAGAAGAAATCTGACCAACAGTGTTAGAAGAAATCATGTTTAATGCATCTTTAAGTAACCCTGAAAGAAGATGATTTGAAAAATTCATACAATGATTTAGAGAGTCGGAAAAAAGAACAATAATAGGCCTAACATAAATAGTTTTGCTCATACAACTACCAGTTAAATAATTATTTATCGTTGTTTAATTGTATCATTCGTGACCCCCCTCCCCCAATTCACCATGAAATAAAACATTTCTATGACTCCGCATGTTTTTATTTTTTATTTTCTTGGTTATTCATGTTTCACCGCGGAATCAAAAACATGTAGCCAAAGATGCGCGTGTATTTTTTAGAATACATTAAGGCCTAAGTAGATATAATTCTAACATATAGGCTACAGGTACCTGATAATCACATTGCTTTTTGAGAGTCGAACCAATTGTTAATATTTTCTGTCGTTCACTACATTTCTGCACATATCACCCTGCCACTCGTGACTTATCAAACAAAATGTGCTTCAAAATGTTGAGTTCATGAATGTATGATTAGAAATACATTGTAGTATTCCTGGTATTTTAATTTTAAAATACTAGGAATATATATATATATGTATTCCTAGTATATAGTATATAGTATATAGTATATATATATATATATATGTATATGCGCAAACAGAAATATTTGTATTTGTATTGTATTTATGATAACTAGGAAGAGACGTATATGGGAGCCGAATGTGCTCTGGGTTTCTACAAAATTAGAAACGACAGTTAAGTTTGATTGCATTACAATTAAAACTTACGCTAAGTCGCTTTCTTCATTTCTTCATTCTATGAACAAATGGGTTGTGTTGGAAGGACGATATTTTCTTTGTATCCAAGACCATGACGTCAGCCAAAAGATAGAGAAATCTTAGATTAGGCACTGCATATTTATGCAATCTCACTCCGGTAGAATGGCAGGTATGCCATCCGCCAAGTTCAGGTTAATTTACCCTCATCAGATTGCAAGATAAAACAAAGAACCAGGTCACAAGCAAAATAAGATAACAAGAAATTGTTGTGGAATGTCACTCAAAATCAGTGCCACTTCACATTATCAGCAATAATTTGATAAATATGTAATTTTTCAGAGAAAACGGATTTTTGCAAATGCATATGAAAAGCCATCGATAATAATTTGTTACATGTAATGTATAACATAGCTTGGTAGCTACACGTGTCTTGTCTTATTTACACAATTAAATGATAGTCCTTCTCATTATTTACAAATGAAACTACAATATTAGATTGTTAGGTGTTAAACCTTTCTTATTGAGTTATTAATGATAAACGTTGGAATTAACATATTAAAAATCGTATGCAGCCACTCAACTTCTTCATTGTATAATATAATTACTAAAAAAAAGGTTATTTAAAAGCGTTTCTTACCTTAGAATTTGACACCAGATACAGTTACAGTTGGCATAAATGATTAGAATAGTGCATCCAATGTCACATGACAAACACAATGGCATCGGAAGTACTCCAGATAGACGACGGAAGTTAAAAATATGGCCAATAAGAACACGGCGGGACGGGCTTCTTTTTGAGTTGACCAATTGAAGGCGTCACATGTTTAAAAGGAGGAAATTGGTAGGCACACTGTTCGTACTGGTTGGAATTTAAGAAGAAGCATTTATTGTTGGGAGTCGGAAAGCATATTTACGTTATGTTTTCATCAGACAAAAGTGCCTAGCCACGAAGGTGAGTTTAATACAAACAACAGATATGTAACTTCAGATAACCGTTCGGAGAAAATATATATTTGTATGCATTTGACACTCAACATTTTTGAATAGCTTGCTTTCTTTGATAGTCTAGCTAGCACACGGAAGAGTTAGCCCTTTAGCTTGGCCTAGTTGTGAGCTATATGGCTGACGTTAGCCTCAGCTAAGTAAAATGTCATTTTGTGGAGTAGATAGTTAGCTACCCTTTGCCGTTTAGACACTTTATTTTTATTTAGACACTTTACTTTGGGTAGGTAGGTAACGTGCATTTATCTAAGTTAGCCAGGGGCGGATGCAGCTTCTTTTTCCACCAAATAAGTACTGTCTGGCTAGCTAATGTTACGTTCGCGCTAGCTTACTTTCTTGGGTCAATTTATTTCGTTCTATGATTATGCTGCATGATGGACATATGTAAAAAATGTACGGAAAGTTGCTTGCATCCCCTACCTATTATCTACCACATTTTTCATCAAGACACTGTTAACGTTATGTTTGTATTTCAGCGGTGTGTGGTCGCTGAACTATCCTAAACAAGTTTAGGATATTATCAGTAGTTAACAAAAGTATAACCTTAATGTGAGGTATTTTTTTTTTTTTTTTTTTTTTTTTTAGGTAACCGGCATAAACTTGCAAGCTAGTGAACAGAGTAGCAATTCACAAGTTCCTTATGAGTTTTTGACTCATTTTTAAAGGCCGTTATCTTGACTCTGTCGCAAGTCGTTTTAAATGAATTCCCTCCACCGTGTCAACCCGTCATGGTTAATGTCATACTCGAGGACATCAAGCAGTTTCAAAATCGTGTAAGAACATACAGCTTTTATTGTATTTGAGTAAAGTGGAAATGACTCCGTCACGTAGGTATTCAGGACTCCCACGTCCCAACACTTGGGCAAGGGAATTGCTTAGATATGTGTGTCATTGGTGTACTGCTTTTCTTCAGCATAAGTGCATCCACGTTTTTCAGTGGATCTTGCTTCTGACATTATCCCTGTGCATTCTGACACTTGAATGAAATCCTGGCATTGATTTCAGTAGCATGCTAGCGTGTACATTTACTGCAGGTGCAAGTTGAGGGGGATATAAATGACCAGCTGGTTATTAAGTTCTGTCATTACTTTCCAGATGACAGGGTCGAATGAGTTCAAATTGAATCAGGGCCCAGAGGACAGCATCTCCGCTGTGAAGTTCAGCCCCAGCACTGCACAGTTCCTACTGGTGTCCTCGTGGGACTCCACTGTTCGCCTTTATGATGTTGGTGGAAACTCTATGAGGATGAAGTACCAGCACTTGGCACCAGTGCTGGATTGTGCATTTTATGTAAGTTGCATATTCCTGCTGGTCGACTACATAATATTGAAGAAGACTGTTACTTGTTTGAGCACTCCATTGGAGGTAATTGCCAAACACTACACGTTAAATATAATTGAAACAAAATGTGCACAGCCCTCCCTGAATATTATTTTACTGTTGCAAGTTCATAAAAAAAATGACGATGTTTTGGTAATTTGAGCCCTTTTCAGGTGGCATGCATGTAAAGCTGGAGAATTCCTAATTATGATTTGTCTTGCTATGAAGAACGCGCAGCACAAAAGATTGTGATGCCATGTTCTCTTTATTTCTGCTTGTAAATGTAGTTGTTGACCGTTCGCTTAGTGACAGTTTACCTTTTGTCTTCTAGGACCCTACACATGCCTGGAGTGGGGGACTGGACATGCAGTTGAAAACGCATGATTTAAATACAGACCAAGGTATGTGTACCAATGTAGAATTTTACAGAGTGAATAAGTACTTGGTGTAAGTATTAGCTTTGTTTTTAGTACTTTGGGGGGGGGGGGGTACATTTGATATTTATGGTAGTACATGCTTTTTTTTTTTTTTTTGACTGGCCAATCTGCAATGTCCTATGTGACAATTGTATTTGTTTTATTCCATAACAACTTTTTAATTCCTTAATTTTTACCCTGCACATTAAAAATATAAATAAACTGTTGAGAGTGGATTTGTTTGCAGCATTAATGTACCCAAAAACACTAGTTCGTTCCATCACATGCTGATAAACTCTTCCCTTTGCCTCTGCATAGGCTGCAGGTAGTATACTATATCTAGGTTTATCTTTACACCGCTACTTCGATAAATGTAGTGCAAAGTCCCAATGTCACTAACTCAGTCGTGATCATATTTTTCACTCGTTAACCGTGTACCACCTTTTGGCAAGTAATAAGTTTAGAAAGGCCCACAATAATCCTTAAATATATTTTCGAGGCAGCAGTACTTCTGCCTAAAAATATTGAGAAGTAGCTTTTATTACTTAGTTTGAAAGTCAGACCAAACGTTTTTGATTACTGAAGAGCTGTTTCCATCTTTAAAATGCTTAATGACTACTGGCACTTGTATTACTTCTGAACAGGAATAAATTTGCACCTGCAAAGAATGTCCTTGAGTAAATGGCTTGTAGATGGTTTAAGACCCACATTACCTGTTGCCCTTGTAACCTTAAGTAAAATACTTATAACAGCTGTCTTTGTTGACTTGGCATCATGTGTAAGCTGTGTAATATAATTTGAATGCAAGTTTTCATCTCCTAAGCAAAAAAAAATGGTTAAAAACCTGTACTCTACTGCTGTAATTTTTTTCATTTAATGTGTATTTTATGATGTCTCGGGAAAACTCTACTAAGTATGAGTGGTGTTTAGTGTAGAAATGATAAGCGCAGTCATATATATATATATATTTTTTTATTTTGTCTTGACAGAGACTATTGTTGGAGCTCATGACGCTGCTATCCGTTGTGTGGAGTACTGCCCTGAAGTCAACGTCATGGTAACTGGAAGCTGGGACAGGTCAGTTCGGCTCTGGGACCCACGGTCTCCTTGCAATGCCGGCACCTTCACCCAACCTGAAAAGGTAAACTTGCATGTGAGCATAAACGAGTGTGACAAACCTGAATTAATTTTCACACATGGTAATTTTCCCTGAAGTGGGTTATTTATTATTTTTTTATTTTTTTTTTTATGAATGACAACCTGAATAATGGTCTGTTATGCTTCAAGAGCAAGTGAAGCTAATTTGCTGCATGATTCATTAGCATTTTGTCCTCTTGAAACACAACAGACAGCCATTCAGTCCGGTATATTCATTAGCTTGTTTTCAGCATGTTTCATTAGCATTGATTAAAGCACCTCACTTTTTGCACAGAAGAGATGCCTTGTCATGCATTGTGGTGTGTAAGTTGCTGTACTTCAGGAGCTCATCTTAAAAGTTGAGAGTGCCACTTCCTGTTTTTCAGCCAACAGCATGATTCTACAGGGGCAGTTCCATGTGAAAATGGAACAAAAATGTCAGCAGTATTTTAGATTTTTCAGAAAATCAATGTAAATAAAGAATCTTTGGTAGAAAGATTTATGATGTCCTTGCTCTTGGGTTTTGAATACCATCCACTCATTTTCACCTAAGCTGCACAGGTTGCACAAAGGTAATACAAAAAATGATTTAAGAATAAAATAATTGAAATATGGTTGAAAAATTTGTTTACCCACACATGTATTGTATTCTAGTTCCCATCACCGATAATTTTATTGTCTATGCGTTGAGAATAAGATCTGAAATGCCTGTCCTGATGTCTCCTCACATCTGTGTTGAACATTTGGTTTTGCGAATCATAGTAGCTCCATGTGACTTTTGTTTCCTCTTTGACTTTTATTTGCCAGTCAACAGGGTAAGTGTAAATGTAAGCTCTGTAAATAACAGCGCATGGTAAAACAGTGTCATTAATGAGCCTTTCCTTGGGCCCTTACCCAGCAGAAGATGATGATCCTCTTTGTCTCTGTGTTAATGGCTACATTATACACTGCATCATGGCTTAAAAAGGCCCTCCTGTTTCTGCCGTTCAGATTATTCCTGACCCAATTTCGGCAACAGTCCTGCGTTCAGGGTAAATGGATCACATTAGATACTGCCAGTGATTTATGGGTGACTCCGGCAGCGGCAGGGATGCTAGGGGGATGAATCTGTGACAGATGGCAGTGCAAGCAACAGCTCCTGTGAATGAAGCTGTTTATTAGGTCTGCCGCGGTCATTATGTCATCGCTGTTTGCTGTACTTCCGGGGATGGATGCCCCATGTTCACACACCATTGGGTACCCCCCCCGTGGTGAATCTGCATGACCTGTCAGCCTGAGGAACTTGATTTATTTAAAGCCAAAGAAAGCAAGGGAGACTTTTTTTTTTTTTTAAACTGGAAGGTTTGGCTGACAACCAGTATTTATAAAGAATAGCTTTATGTATCACCTAAACGGCAGGTATGAATTACAAATTTTAATAGCAAGGCAATCAAAATGATTTGAAGTGGTTAAACTGAGAGAGACAGCAGCTGGCAGGGCTGTGGAGATTTGTTGGGATGATGCGTTGTACTTTGGGATTCATCAAACCTGCTGGTAGGTGGAGACCATGTGTACTTGGCTGTGAAGTTTAATTTATGGCTATAATAATGGGTCCCATATATAAAGAAGATGGGATTTCAACTTCCGGAGCATGCATGCATGTTTTTTTCCCTCCTACCTTTCCCTCTCTCCCTTAAGAGATGACATCTGCAGAAACTGCTATGCATACAGTGAAACACATTGAGGAGGGAATTTTAAAATCTCATGTCTGTTGTAAAGCCCATTTTAGTTTTGTATCAACTGTAAATGTACTTCATTTTTTACTGACATCCCTGTCAAAATTATGTACATAAATAAGACTGGGTTCTTCAGTACCAATCCCTGCAGGACTCAATTTTCTAAAGATCCTCGCCTTTTGACTGACTTTAATTATTTCTTCTTATTCCTAATGGAGGTTTACATTCTTTCTTTTTTTTATTGCAGGTTTACACCCTTTCAGTGGCGGGAGACAGACTAATTGTTGGAACAGCAGGCCGGAGGGTCTTGGTGTGGGACCTGAGGAACATGGGCTACGTGCAGCAGAGGAGGGAGTCCAGTCTCAAATATCAGACTCGCTGCATCCGGGCTTTTCCTAACAAACAGGTGTGGAGCACTGCATTGGCAACCTGTCAGAACCCTGACCTGCCAAGATGTGGAGTAGAATGCTACTCTGAACTCACTCATCTGTCAGACATGCTCTGTTCTCAATTCTTGTAAACCTGTAGTAATTTGGGGGTCTCCTGATTAGGCATTTTAACTTTCGTTGACATTTTTACAATTTTGAACAATTTTACCACCAAGTCCATCATACAACATGCACAAGAAGGCAATGCAGTGTCATTGAGGGAAGTTATTGTTGAAGCACTTACATAAGGCTAAGATTAAATTATGCAGATTGAAAAGCATTCAGGTCAGCTCTGAAATGGAATGGAAAACAAATATTGGAGAAAAACTGATAACCATTGGTGTGCGGGTATTTTCCATCAACCCAAGGATTGCTGACATGACCATGGTGTTGGTTACATCACAGCTCTACAAATGACTATAATGAATTCAGCATACCTCTAGTAGCAACTGACAGAGCTGCCATCCATGATATTACCATCTATATTGAGAAATGAATGTCTTCAGGGAGACATTCATGTAAATGTAGTTAGGTGTGAGAGCTGTCTTGTCCAGTCTTTGACAAACTGCTGCGGTTTCAGGTGAAGTGTCTTTTGTGAGTGGTGAAGTGTCAGGTGATGGTGTGTTGTGACGTAACTTGTTTTTGCGTTTGTGTTTTAGGGTTACGTCTTGAGCTCCATCGAAGGTCGGGTTGCCGTGGAGTACCTGGACCCCAGCCTAGAGGTGCAGAAGAAGAAATACGCCTTCAAATGTCACCGGTTGAAGGAGAACGGCATCGAGCAGGTTTACCCGGTCAATGCTATCTCATTCCACAGCGTTCACAACACCTTTGCCACAGGTAAGAGTTCCTCTTTTGTCCTTGCTGTTCTTTTGATGGTCCGTGTGGTGTAAGGTGGCAGGTACACTCATTCAACAGATGGTCAGAATCATCCCATAGGCCCTTTCCTTATTTTACCTCAGGTGTTGCTGTCTGTTCAGCACAATGGCTTGCTGTCACGTAACATGCTGTAATGTATGGTGGGTTTACTTAAAAATGTCATGTACCATTCATTTAATTATTGTAATAATTTGAGCAATGTGTTTTTTTTTTTTTTTTTTTTTTTTTAAATTCAGTTTCATATATGAATAGCTTGCATCAACTGATTTTTACTGTGAATGTTTCATGACCCTGTGATTGATAATTCATCCAAAGCCCTATGTAATGGAAACTTTTATAATTTTTTTTTTAATCCATTTACCAAAAATGGTCTTTTTGGAGATAAAATGTTTTTATGCAAACTATATACACATCACCATCATTGGTAGTTGTGATCTTGTGTTGCATTCATGTGATGTGGAGTTTTTACTAAAATCTGTACCGCCACATTTATGTTGCTAACTGCCCTGCTTTCAACAGGGGGCTCCGATGGCTTTGTGAATATCTGGGACCCATTCAATAAGAAGCGACTGTGCCAGTTCCATCGCTACCCCACCAGCATCGCCTCACTGGCCTTCAGCAACGACGGCTCCACGCTGGCCATAGCCTCCTCCTACATGCAGGAGCAGGGTGACATCAGCCACCCTGAGGATGCCATCTTCATCCGCCAAGTCACAGACGCCGAGACCAAGCCAAAATGAGCATCACGGAAGTGAGGAGATCCACTTCTATGGCTCAGTATTTTCATTCAAATCCATCTTAAAAGACACATGCATGCAATCACATCTACAGTCTTTGCTGATGAGAACTGGTCCTAGTTCATGTGTTTGTGATGATGTTCAATGTCTCAACAGGTTGAAATACCATAGTATTAACAGTTTAACACTGTGTGAGAGGCAGGTTTGTGTTGAATGTGTTACTTTTCTGCACTTTGAAATGTTTTATTGGACAATGTGAAGTCAAACAGTGGATGAGCTCCGAGTTAACTTTGAACCTACACATATCATGCTGTGAATCAGGGTAGCCCATTTTCTCTTTAATCTCCTGAATTAGGAGGGTTGTAGAACATTATAGTTGACTGCAAAGAGCAGAAAGAAATGTAGGTTCATAACTTGAGAGAGATCTCAATGGGTTGACCTCTTCATGAGTTAAGGGTGATTCTCTCAGTGCAGTGGTTTGATTTTCATAACTTAATTCAGAAAATTTGTTGTTTTCGAGCTGGAGACCTCGCACAAGGCCTCCATATTAAATTAGATTGTGAAAATACCATCTTACCATGGAACAGGTCCACAGTTTCATGAATCATGTGTTAGCTAGTAACTGATCCTCAGGCAGGTGTCAGGGGTTCAGCAGGCTAACGGTGTGAAGATAACACAGTGACAAGATGCAGAGCTTCAATCTGTTCTGACAGTAGTTTTAAAGCAATCGCAATGCATTAAGACAGGCAACTCTCTGGACCTGTGTCTGTCTTTAAATGAATTTGAGAGAACTGTAACAAGGTTTCAGTGCCGCCTTTGTCATTTACAGCCAGAGGTTTCCCCCCTCCTTTTATTGTCTAATGGTTTGAAAAGCTGCATTGAGCCAGAGGGAGTTCTTCACATTCTGTTTTATATCAAAAGTTAATGGAAGTCTAGGGGAAAATGTTTTGGTCTTCCCTTCTGTGCGGAGGCCACTTTGACACATACAGCACATCATGTTAGGTACATAGGTAAAAATTATTTATGGAAGGGCAAATTGGAATTATTGCCTTTTGCTGAAAAGAATAAAATTTTATACTTAATACAGTTATGCATGTTTAATCATTTAAAATGCAAGTTCCTTGCAAATCATTTTCATGAATATGTTTTATAAACTAATTGTTGACAGAAGTTGGAAAGATTGGATTGCAGTCAATGTGGCATTCAGAATCATCAGCTCATATTTCAAGACACCTAGTTGTGCAGCATTTGTTCAACATAATCTTTCAGTATTCCTAAACATTCACCAAGTGGTTGAGTGGTTTATGTGTTGAATTAATGCAAATGCAATTGCAGATAATGTGTATTGTGAGTAACTGTGTGCAATAAAGAACCTTTTGGAGAGTTGCTTGTCTGTTCCGGTGTTGGTGTCTGCAATGGGCATGTCAACGGGTTAACTTGAACCCTGTCACAGAAGGGAGTTCTATTTGCAGAATATAATGATCTGAAACTTATCTTGGTATCATTGGCCTTCATAATGATCATACAACGTCCTCCTTTCTAGTATTTTATGCTGTATGTAAAATGTTATTATTGCACTGTTCTCTTCTCTGGCAATAGTGCTGAAGTCTGCACTGTTACTGCATCCCAGAGTGTATAATCAAAATCTTGCCTATTATCACACCTTTAATGCTCTCCAGCATCGTTCTCCTTTCCAAAATCGAATGCAGCTCTTTCAAATCAGTGTTGGATGTAGATTGACAATGTATGTGAAGTAGCTAAATTATTGCATCTGGCTCAATACCTGTTTAAAGCTGAGTTTTAACAAAAAAACCAGTCATTGGGGAAAAAAAAGCGGAATGCTGTTTCTAGGCCTTTTGAAAAATACTTTCACAAATTCCAGTTCTAACTTTGTTAGATGCACCATATGTGTGCTTCTCACCTCAAAAACTATATACACACACATTGTATGCTATTAATTTGAACTTTGGCCCAGGCACTCAAAGATAGAGAGTCACTAGAGAAGTAGACAAAACATGTGAGACCTTCCCTCCGAAAGGGAAGATGAGCCTTTTCTGAATGAGGTTCAATCTCCATGGTTGGGCCTGGAATGGATTTCCAGAAAAACAACACCAACAAGTGCAATTCTCAGCGAATTGTGTTCGCTGAGACAAAGCATTCAAAAGAGGAGACGCAGCAAGCCTCTTTCAGCAGTGTAAACAGAGGCACTCAGTTCAATATGACGGATGAACTGCAAAGCACAGGTCAGCCATCTCAAATAATGCCAGCATTACAGTGAAAAGCTGGATTTCTGCTCAGATGAAACTAGAGATGATGCTCATGAATCTTTTCAAGGGAGACTGATCTGCAGAAAGAATGAGCTATGCTTTCTAACAAGAGGACTGAAATCCTCACTCAGCAAGCACAGCATTATTCAATCCACTACTTGTTCTTTGATGCCTGCTTGTCTGAATTAATCTTACATACCATGAAAGGTAAATGTTGGAAAGCTCACCAATAAAAAGGTTTTCAAGAGAGATTCTGCCATAGATTAGATTGGTTGTTTACTGAAGAGTGAGGCTAACCTCAACTAAATATCACCAGTGGTTTCTGCTTAACAGGTGAGCATCAACAAGTTGGCCTTGGGTCCTTCAGTAGGGCACCAAGGCAGCTAACAGATGAGGCAAATGCACAGACATCAGAAATAAGAATTCATCAAAAATAATTGTGTAAGCTATGAGTCATCATCAGCAAACATATTCTTGCTCACCAATTGGCGCTAACTCTCTTGTAGCACTTTGTGGACTTGGAGTGTTGAGAATTGTCTGTGGCTCACAGGCTTATGGTAAAATAATATGTTAACATTGCTAACATTTATTATTCTAGAGTGGGTACAGAAAGAGGAGAGGGAAAATATATATAAAAAAAAAATACTGTATAACTGGAAAGTCATGCATAGAGTTTGGGCCAAGGAGTTTAATGGGGAAATCTATTGGACAGTTCATCTTAATTACCTATGCTTTAATATTTTACAGTCTGGTCATTTTTCAATAGTTTGTTCCTGCTTATCCAAAGCCTGTCATAATTTACAATAGTAGTAAATAAACAGCAAACAAAAAATGGTTTAAACAACAGAGCATGTCAACTTTCCACAGTTGCACTAAAAATTATTGTTTTACTCTATGAATGTACACTAATGCACTGACGTTTATTGATGCTGACTGTCTTGGTGCAAAAGGGGTAATTAATGCACATTTTCACTTGGAGCACCCTACACTCTCTGCTGAAAGGGAGCCACGGGGTGCTGCTCGGTAACAGTTGTTGAATACATCCTGCACTCCTCTTGAGACCTTTAACAAAAAGAATCGTGGAAGATAAAGCTTGTAATTATTCTATTAAAGAGCCACAATTTTTGTAATGGGACTTGCGGCAGTCAGCAGAACTGCATGTAGCTTCTTCAGTATCCTGGACATTATTTGCTCGTTTAGTTAAATGATGTTTCTAATTCCCTCATAATTACTTGTAATGGAAGTCTTTCTCATTTCGATGTGACTTCATCTTAATATAAAATGGCATCCTTTTTAGGGATAATTACCATTCATAAGCCTCTGTGAAGGGAAGGCTGGGGTTTGTTGTGCGGTGTATGGCAAATTGTCTTGCTTCCTGCCAGCTTGTCTTCCAGCAAATTAGTAAATTAAGTTTCTCGGCTGGGGATTAGAACTGTTGCGTTCGCATTCCCGTCTTTTGAAACGATCGGGCGGCCGCTGTGCAGAGGAGCGCTCCTTTCAGCGGTTCGGTAATTAGCCCCATTAATGTGGAATGGTGGACGTGGATCGGCTGCTTTCATCGAATAGGCTCGCAGCCTCACTGACATCTTTGTTCGTATAAATGACAACAGGGCAGGGAAGGAGAACAGAGCATCAAACTATCAAAGTTTCTTTCAACTCATAACTGATGCTCTTCTAAAAAAGATGTTTCATATGCCCACAAAATATGACACATTTATTTAAAATAAACAATAACTGTCAACCCTTGTGGAAAAATCACATTGATTCTTCATATGTATGCCACTCCTTATTTTTTGTATGATTCCATTGCAGGTAACGTTTATTTCATATATATTCACATTCAGGGAAGAGACTGAATATGTTTCTGTTATAATGACATTTTACCTCAACACTTCAATTACCTAAAGCAATATGATTTAATACATTTTGAGAAAGTGACATATTAGTTACCCAAATTGCAGGTGCATAACCTTGTGAAACAAAACTTGGACTTTTGAGCATAAGAAAACAATAGAAAGGACTGAGCCTTTATCTCCTGGATTTTCTTACATAAACATGGGTTTATGTTGTAAGAAAACCAGCAGATGCCTTAAACACACAAACCTGTTTTCAGCTGTTAAAATGGTGGTGGATCTTCTATGGTTTGTGCAGCCATCTCATGGGAGTCATTGCATTTGATTATGGGTCTGCAAGGTGCACCCCCTTTTTCCTTAAGATTGTTCATTATTCCAAGATGAGAATACCCCCCATACACACTGCCAAAAGGATTAAAGATTGGTTTCAGGAACGCTTCATGGATGAAATCAAAGACCTCCCATGGACTCACCAGATCTTGATATCACTGACTGTATGGGAAGTTTAGGATTGTGGAGTGCAGAGTAAAGTTTCAGCTGTTTAACCTCTGAAAGAAGTAGGGACTTTACTTCTTGTAGAATAGTTTAATATCTTGCTTCAAACCATGTATAATATCAGTCAATGATGGATTGAAGCTTCGATGAAGGCAAAAGGCGACCCAACTATTTAGTGGTTAGTAAATATTCATATGTTGATTTGGTGTCTGCCTCTTGTGTACACATGCATTTTTTGAATGTGTCATCTCTGGAATTTGTGATTTTTTGCATATGGGATTTATCTGCAGGAATACATTCCTATCTCCTTTTACAGTGAATACAAATGTTCGTTATGTGTTTAGCAGGCCTTATGTGAAGCATGGTTTAAATGCTCTAAATTACATTGTGCTTTGGACTGACGGTGAGCCTGGAAAGAATCCAGCAGGCTGGTTCCTTTAAATGTCCTGTGGCAGTTAACCACAGCCACGGCATAGTGACAGAAGGTTTTGTTTTCGTTAGCGCTGAATTGCTGCAGACAGTTTGGCTCTACAGTACCCGGTTGCACGGCAATTAAACAGGGGGAAAATGTGTGCCTGTGGGCAGCCTTGTACATTTACCCTGACCACAAAAAGGTCTTATATTTACCCTGAGTGCCAAGATGACCTTGAACTGAATCGCATGGTGTACAAATATACTATCTCACAGATAGTATATGTGTAAACCACCCATACTATTCCCCACTAAACCCACTGTCAAAAATAATTCTGACAGTAAAAGAGAAATTGCTATTTGACAATGACATATATACTAATATCAAAAAAAAAAATAGAAATGTATATACTATTGACATTAAGGAATAGATGCATAATTTTGTTATTCTGTGTGTCTAAGTACAACAACATCCTTTATTTATACATACAACAACAATATCCTTTATACATTTAACTTTGTGTCAACCAGCCCCATTTCATATGCCATGTTGGGGCGGATTGGCACAAGTGCACAGCTTTTAAAATGAATAAAATCATTTTAGGAATCATTTGTGAGCATTAAATGTATTTGTTTTTACCTGAGATCTTAATCTTCTGTTGGTACTGGTTAGATTATTTTAACATATGATATGCCTGAGAAATATGACAGAGAGTGAAAACTGTGCCAACCAACCCCGTTCTCCACTACTTTAATTGAGTTGTAGCTGTGGTTGTAGCTGGGTGACATTAAGCTGGCCTGCAGTGGTGTGGATGGTTTTCTTAGGTGATGCTTTGATTGGTTATATTTAGAGATAGAGTTATAGCAAAGATGTGTGTCTGATCAAAGTAGTGATTCTGGCTGTAGTACAGCAGCATTTATAGATATTAAAGTACAAGAGATGAAAAGGTTATAAATCTTGACTCCAATCTTCATCTTGCAATTTGATCCATCTGTAGTGGATAGATGATCTGTAACAACCTTCCCAAGGTTTCCTTTGTCAAAGTAGAGCTTTTATAACGTTTATTGTTTTGATAAGAATTTCTGATCCTTATATAGTTTGATGATATTGTATTTACATTGTTTGAAAATATCTAACATGTTTAATACAAGGATGAAGATTCAAACTACCCAGTTGATTTGGTTATTTTGATTTATCGATATATCCTTTATTCTTCTTAGAGAATCCTGATGAGATGCATATCTCGTTATCAAGGGAGGGCTGGCCAAGAAATCGCATAATTAAGAATTACACAGCATAAAATAAGATACAGCACAGCACAAGAGAAAACAACAGCCACAAAAAGGAAAGAGTCATTATCAATTAGTCTGGCATGAGTATCCATATAGGTTGTTTGGCTATATTGGTAGATTGAAGCGTACGTCTTTGCTGGGGAGTTGATCATAAGGTTGTATATTAATATCAAGGTTTTTTTGCTCTTTGCAATGATGAAGTGCTTTGCTTATTGGTTGGGGTGGGGGGGGGGGGGGGGGGGGGGGGTGATACAGAAATACAATCTTCCTCTCTGGACTAAAACTGTCTGCTGACCGAGTTCTCTGCAGCATTCTGTCTCAATGGAGAGAGAGCAGACATCACCAACAGCTAATTCGGCATTTGCGATTGTTCGTCTTGAAAGCGAAGTATTGTCTTTGAGGAAAAAAGCTGCCAGTGATTGAATTCTGGTTTAAGTGTCTCTCAGAAACTCTTGCTATCAATGTATTAAAAACGTATTTGTACGGTTTTACTGAAGCACAACGCCTGGGGACATCTCACTAGTATTTTTATCTTAAAATTAAATAAAGACTGACTGATATTAAGTACAGATATCAATATATTGATTTTAAATGTACTATGCCACGTGCAATTATCCTTAGAATAATATGTTACATAAATAATTGACAGGAAGTTTGTTCAGTTGGTTCACTGCAGCCAAGGTAAAATCTCAGCAGGCTGATAAATGTTGTAACTATATGTTTTCCCTGTTTTTTTCATGCTCTGTGATTGTGCTACCACAGTCACTGTACATTTTAACAAATGTGGGTTCTCAGTTTCAAAGGATACCATTTGTCCTCGTATGGTGAGGTCGTAGTTGGGTTATGCTTTTGATGACAGTCATAAGTGGGATTTGGATTTAACCAAATGAAAAAATATGCAAGGGTTAAATGACTGAGGTACATAAGATTTTATTGATTATCATAATACATGTATAAACTGTAAATTATGTTGTGAAGTTTTGTAAAAAAAAAAAAAAAAGAAATAAATTAAAAATGAGCAAATTAAAAATAAAATAAAAGCTTAAATAATAATATTAGTGTATTGGATATTCTGTGTTATGTTGCATTCATCATCATATTGTGATGTCTACTTGTTTCAAAAGAAAAAAAGGATGCTTTCTTTGTTTTGTGTTTTACTTTTATACTTTCCCATTCCACAGGGAACATATCATTGTAATTTGTGATTTGAATGTCACTCCACATCAAGGGGAAATGGTATTCAATGTCCATCCTAGTAAATACTTTGGCCATATGTATTCTTGTCTCTCTGTGTACATGCATGCATGTGTGTGTGTGTGTGTCTGTATTAGAGAGTATGTGCATGCATGCCTACATGGGGGTTTGTGGGAGTGTGCTTATAAGTAACAGTGCTTGTTCGGGATACCCGCTTCTCTCTTTGAAAACACATTTGTAACCATTAGTTGAGTGTAGGATTTCCTGTGCGGAGAGCCTTCTCGGCGGCGGTGTCAGACTCTTCTGTGGAGCGCCGTGGGCTGGGGGGCTGGAGCCCAGGAGTCCTGGGGGCGATGCATCAGGGCAGGCAAAGGTAACCTGAGCACCCCCCCAGAGCCCCCCCCCCATCCTCCACAGCGGTGCAGGTCGCCATGCCGCACCCTCGCCTGGCCCACTCCCACTCCACTCCCGCCCTGGGGAGGCTTTTAAAGAGCTTTGGTGTGAGAAAACATCTCTTCAAAAGAATTGTAGTTACATTAGAAACTAATTAGCAGGGCTCAGGGGCCATAGATCCCCCCCACCCCCAACCCCCACCCCACGGCAGCCTAGTTTTTTTTACATCCCAAACAATCCATCTCTTAAGCAGACAGGTGGAGAGATGGAGCAGTTCTGTGTTACGCAGGCAGCCTGGGTAAATTTTTCCATCGGCTCTGGACAAAGAGGGAGCAAATAGCGGGCTTGATGCCAGGTCACATGGGCAGCCCAGAATAGGGTTTTCCAAAGACTGGCAGCAGAATGGGAAAACTGAGGTTGCATGGTACAGTGTGCCTACTTTATTAACATGGAGACTGGGCTACTACACTACAATTTGTTGTTTTTGTTTTTACTGTAGTTTTGATAATATGAAAAAGTAAAATTTTAATGACATTTTTTTACCCTTGAAATACGTCTTGACTTAAAATGCACCAATTTTAAGTTCTTAATAATACTGGCAATTGTAACAGTAATGTTTCTTCAACAATGGCCCGTAAATTGACAAACTGGCTTCCTATCAGGAGTAACATATCAAAAACAAACATTTTCTGTCAACATGTCCATCTCCTGCTTATTTATTCCTTGAAAAAAATGCAATGAACAAGTATTGGATAGTGTGAGGATCAACATTTGATCCTCTGCCTTATTTGGACTGTACTGGACCTTGTTTGCCCTGCCTCCTGAGTACCTTACTGAACCAGGAGACCATGAACATGGCACGGTGATATAAATGAGGCCTCTTGTAGAAGTACCTCATGCAATCAATGCTTTTGATCTCACAGTGAATTGAATTAATGAAAGCATTTACTATTTATAAAATAAGCACAATGTTCTGTCTTTTTCATTTGTAGAGTTTTTTTTGTTTGTTTGTTTTGAATATGCATTTGCTTAAACCAGTGTGGGATCATCCATCATTTCAACTGAAGGGAACTCTCTTGCGTTGCCCAAAGGAGAGAGGCTGACCAGGCACCTGCGAGCCCATTAGGCCCTGGAAGGAAAGATACACATGCTAAACGCATGTAAGACCAGCAACTAGTGTGGGGCAATTGCCCAATTAGGAAGTCAGCTGTCACGTCATGCCTGTTTGTGTTGGAGGCTTAACCTAACAGGTCAAAGGCCAGTGATCAAAGCTGGGCCCGTGAGGAGGTGGTGTGGCCTGGTGAAACAATGATCCTCACTTCTGTAAAGGAATCTTTCCATGACAATAAGTCTGTACTGGAGGAAGAGAGGTGCGGGTAGTACAGTGGTTATGTGATAGTGTGGAAGTCAGGGGGAATTTAGTGGAAGAACAGAGGCCGAGAGGACTGGCCAATGGCCTTTGGCCTATTCAGTGGCTGAGCTCCGAAACAGTGAGAGAGAGATCAGGATCTTTTTTGGTTGGGGGTTACTGGAGCTGTGACTGCTTAGCCTCTGGTGTAAAACTGGGTCTTTGACCTTGCCCAAAGATTAGTTTCAAGTGTTAGTATTACTTTCCTTTTTGCCCCCCCCCCCCCACCCCCCAAAGTTCATATTTTTGTTCTGGCTGGACAGATGATCTTTTGAAGGAAAGTAGTTTTTAACCAGTTTACTTAATATTTCCTTACTTGTGGTATTTGCTGAAAAATGTATTATTATTTATATTATTATTATATTAATAGTTGTTTGTGTGTATATATATATATATATATATATATAATTTTGTTGCTGTTGTAGTTGTTGTTATTATAATTAGTTGTAGTAGTAGTAGTATTATTATTTAAGTGGACATAGCAAATGTACACCAAATAGCAACCTTTACAATGCATAGACAAATAAAGCATTCCAAGATTTTAAAGAATACGTTGACACTAATATGTAAAGAACTGTATGTTTGTACAGAACTGTCCTTTGCCCCACAGTCTGGAATAGCATTAGGTACTGAATGTTTTGTTTAATGCTGAGCAGAAGCAGCTGAATGGAAACTCTCCCTGTATATACAACATAACAGTGTCTAATATTGCTGGTAAGTGTGTACTTTGCCTACAAAAATCTTGTGTGGAGTGTTTGTGTAAGAACACAATGCGTGGATGTGAGAGAGAAAACGAGTGTCAAAATGTGAAAATTCAGCTCTGATGAGTCTGCTAAATACCCTGACAGCTCAAACAGTGATTTGACCAATATGGTAGCTGCAGGGGAGAAACCACCAGCACATCAAGTATGACTTCTAATCCCTGGCTATTCAGACGGCCTTCGTGCCAATAAATATATTTTACTGACACTCATCTGTCAGGTAATATGAGAACAATCGGGGGCCAACGCACTCATTCAAAAAATGAGAAATGCCAATTGAAAAGGATGGGATTTGCAGCATTGTAAGGATTAGCCGTGTCAAGCCGTTGAGTGATGGGTCCATTTCTGCATGCCATAGAGATGGTACTGCAGGGAGTTTTCTTTTTTTATTAACAAATTCAGTGTTTCCCTTCACAGCAAGCCCTACTGCAATCCTTTCGGTACCTCCTCTTTTGTCCTCTGTGCCAGTGAAACCTCCAGTGTTATTTAATGTGCTTATGGCCACGGGGCAGGGGGTTGCAGTTTGTCCTTCCTGCAATTAGTATTCATGGTTAGCTAAGCAGAACTAATGCAGCAAATCTTTGAGGCTCCTGTTACCTGTCTTCAGAATACCTGAAGGGAAGATTAAGCTGTGAAGATGACAAACCCGTATATCCATTACAACCTTTATTATCAGCGGTTATTGGCAAAGCCCTTTGAACATCAATAAAAACAGCACGTCTTTTGCCCATAGCAGTCTTCCTCTGCAGTGACTCTCATCTTTAAAGGTGACCATGAGTCGTCAGTGACCAGAGTGTGAAAATACACATGGCCTAGCTGGCCATATTCACCAAAAACTGCCCAGTTGAGGAAAAAGATCTCGTAGAAGTTATATCTGCTGTAAGTTTGTATGGGCGAGGTTCACTTTGTGCTGTTGTTTGGGTGGGGTATCAGTAAAAACCTCCTCCACCTATCATTTAGCAAACTGTAAGAGGGTCATGCATGATGATTATTTGCACGTGGTACTTTGTGTACCATCAAAAATGCATTCTCCACAGTGCATCTCAGGTGTGCTCTTTACCTTTTCCAGGTCAAGATAGAATGATCTCACAGTACCATTCAGGGAGACAGGATGTCATACAACGGGACCATTGTAGGACCAGTTGGAAGCTGCTATGATCTCATGGGTCTTAAGTGACATTACTCCAATGGTACCTTAGTGCTGTTCTCACAGATTAAAAGCTGTTGCTGAGTGAATTTCTACATAGAGTAAAACCTTTTATTCCAAGCGTGCTATTGTGCTCAGAGATGGTGCCCAGCCATACACCCTCATCTCTGAGCTGACCTGTCATTCAACACTTGTGGTCTAGAAATGAAGACTCAGGTGTGAAGGGTAGCTCGAAGAGTTGATTATGTCCCCTTCTCTGTCTATTTTTTCCGCTTGTTTGTGATGTCTCCACACAATTTTGTTGAGAATACATACCAAGATTACTGAAATAACTTAGAGGATCCAATTCAAAGATATGCTTACCATTGTGTCCTGAATTCTGTCCCTTTCTCTGTTCTTCTCTCACTCTCCCTCTCTCCCCTCCTCTGTTTGTTTGTTTTGAGCTAAACACGGGCACATCTGTAGTGTTATCACCCATAGACAGGTACAAGTGCCCACTAATGTTCCTGATTGATCAACTTTGTCAGTCTGACTGATTGAGCCATTCCAGGCTGGCTGAATTCAGGGTGTGCTGATCAAAATCAATAGCTCTATCTGTATTCACTTCAATGTGGCTGTCTTCTCCAGGACTCTCAGTGTGGGAGCACAATCATGTATCTAATATAAAGTCTAGTCAATCTGTCTGATACTGACATGTACGAGCAAAAAAGATGGAGCAAAAAATCATCAATTTTTTATTCAGATTTCCTGATGAAGTACTTAAATGAGTGAGCTCCATTATGGTGTTAATTGTTCTGCATTGACTGCAGGCAGTGAAAACTATGTGGGGAGGTGCTTGAATCCCCCAGCCAATTGTCTGGGTGTCAGCACAAAGGGAAAACACCTGTAAAATCGCAGACCCTCTCAGGTGGAGACAATGACAGTGAACCAGCACAGGTGAAAATGGAGACAAGTGTCATGAATCAAGTCACTTATGTGTGCTTTAAGTGTGAAGGCACTTGTTATCCTTAAAAAATTAGCTTGTTCATGCATTGAGTGAAGCACATAGCTCAAAATCCAGTAATTTAGTTGATGCATGCTGTGTTGGGACTGGCTATTTTTTAATCATCATTGGTGGGCTTTTACAAGCCTACTGCATCTAAGCCTAAGGCCATGCCAACAGCAACACTGCTGTCACTACACTTTACGTTGGTTAGAATTTCATGGTTTTTATTTTAACATGCATAATATATTTATTCGTATGTGGAAGTAAGCTCAGAAATGAATGGAACATAGAAACAGAATGTGGAATATTGATTACAGTATTGCTGATAATGTAGGCCATACCTTTCTTATTGTGCCAAGAAGAAATGTCACTTTGACAGCCTGTTTTTCCTTTTTTGTAATGTTTCTCACTGTCACACAATCAACCAATAAACAAACCGTGTTGTGGTCTGTATTTATGGAAGGCTTATGCCAAAGAAACATTTCTGATTTGACTGAACATCACTGCCAACACCTCATCCTCTTAGCCCTCTTTCACCCTATTAAAACTTATGTATGTGAAAAAGACCAAGACAAAAGCTCAGTTTAGATTGCTGATGTATTTTTAGAGTATGGAATACTAGTGTACATACACAATAAAGAATAGTGGAACAAGGTTACAATTTGGAATACCATTAGGTTCACAGTAGCATGTGTAATACTGTGTGGGTATAAAATGTGGACACAATGAGTAATAGTGATGTAGACGAAATGTAGGCTGCAACATTTATTACTGAAATATCCTTTATATTTGAACATGCCAAATGAATATGAATTGATCTGTGTATACAAATCCATTAGCAGCTGAATAGATCCTCACTCTCAAGTAATGCACTGACAGTACAATGGTTATTCAATGGCATAGAAAAATCAGATGAAGCTTCATTTAGCATTTACACTACATGTTATATGACATACTCTCACCCCGTCTGTCCTTTCATGAACGCAAACACACAATTTGTGATCAAATCAATCAAGAATGCATTGTTTTTCTAATAAAATAAAAGACAGGTATGGCTGGAGTAAATGTTGTGAAAATCCTCCAGGAGATTCAGGCAGAGTTCTCTCCACCAGGGGGCTGATGGATTACCTCTTGGCTCCATCCTAAGGCCTGTTTCTCTGAGCGCTGCCTCTCTTTGTCATTATTCTTTTTCTCAAAAACATTTGTCTTTGTTCTATAATGAATTTCATTTGTTTCATTGGCTGTTTTCCATGACCAAGAAAAGCAAAAAACAACAGCATATATTAAAGGTAAAGTCAGCAATGATTTGTGAGAACACTAGATACATATGTGTTCACTGCTTCCCTCCATTAGACTATGTCCAATTCAACAGGTATATTTATAACACTTGAAAAAAAGTGGATTGAGGACAGAATCTGTTTTAAAGAATATTTGTTATGAACCAAGGTGATGCAATTTTGGAAATAAGATGGCTTCTTTATGAAATATTCATATTTATCTCAAACCTCCTTAGGTCTGATTTTTGTCATTAGATTTTATGTCATACTTATTGGCGGGCGGGAGCTTATTGTTTGCAAATAATAGCCTAATCTAGCCAACACAAGTTGCATCCAGTTTTTATTCAGATTCCAGTTTGTTTGCATGAAGGTCTGTCATGTGACTGCAGCTCACCATGATCAATGCCAATGTTCCTGCCACCACTGTTTACTCTCCCAACATGCTTGTTTGTAACACAGATTTTGGTAGGGGATAACCTAGTGACCCAGATATGTTTCTTTCTGCCTATCACCCTGCCGTTGTAAGAAGCAGGTACACAGTTATACACAGGCCGAGGCAGCCAGTGAACACACTGCTTACATGCTCAACGGTAATGGCAAGGGACAGAAATTCACAGTGTAGCCAAGGGAAATAATTACAGTAATAATCAGTGTAATTCATAGTAATGGTTCAATTGAATTTCACAGCGTAGCTTGAAGCACTTTCATATAATGAATGTAGCTTGCTCCTGTTTACTGAAAAGGTTTTTAGCAGAAAATCGATAATGAAGCTCAAAATGCAACGTTTCTAACAGTGATCACATTTATTTGTGAATACAAAAGAATCCACTTTTAGAAAACCTTTTTAAAGCATGAAGAAAAAGAACTTTTTTTCATGATTCACACCATGTGTGATATCCAGGTGACCTCAAATCATTTAACCAAATCATAAACATTCAGAGCAGTCAGTGTCTCATTTTGATCCATGAAATTTAAAATGGATACAAGAATCTATTTTCTCATTACCATAACATAAATGTTATTTTTTAATCCCTGTATGGCTGAGCTGTATCATAAATCATATGGATTTACAACAAATTAACAATAGTAGCATGGGAGGTATTTAGAAGCATTACAATGTTTTCCTTATTGTCCATTTTGGTGTTTATTTCTGTTTCCCTAAACCATACTTCACATCTATTTCATTAGATTTACCTTGGAGAGAGAGTGAGAGAAAGGGAGAGAGAGACAGAGAGAAAGAGAGAGAGAGAGAGAGAGAGAGAGAGAGAGAGAGAGAGAGAGAGAGAGAGAGGGAGAAAGAGAGAGAGAGAGAGAGAGAGAGAGAGAGAGAGAGAGAGAGAGAGAGAGAGAGAGAGAGAGAGAGGGAGAGAGATACCGTGATTCTGGAAGGTTTAAGGTTACAGGATAATCTCCCTGTCGTTACCTGCCGGCTGCAGCAGTGCCAGCTCCTGTGTTTTTTCGACAGGGAACAGTACAATCTGTTATACTGTAATGATCACCAGCTCTTTCCCAGCCAATGATTACCTGTAATTAGGCTTTTTCCTCAGCTATTACCCTAACTGGCTGTTGTGCTGCGAAGAGGAGGTGTGCAGGGAACAAGGCTGCTTTTATAGACTCTCTGCCAGAGCCACTCCACACAGCTCCATTTTTGAATTATCAGGTCCCTTTCCTTTTGAAGTCTCTGTTAGCTCACCTTCTATTTATGAGATGGCGATGTACTTAAAGGTCAGAGATGGATCAAGAGGTCCAGAAGAGGCCTTTTTACTGAAAGCATGGCAATACTCTCGCTTCCCGGCTGAATGGTCTTCTATTAAAAAAGTGCATCTCCCCTTAAGTCAGACACATTCACACATTAATGTAACGTTCCATTTATCTCTGGCAATGCAACAATTCAAGAGGGAATTTACATGGAAGGTAGTGGTACTTTCCATAATTTTTTTGGGCTTTTCTCTTAATCCAGATTCCAGCTTTATTTATTTACCATTTATACCCAGTTCCTGTCATTTCAATAGACGTGATTTATTTCTTGATTTCTATCGAAATTTAATAATTCTGAATTCATCCCCATACCTTCAATAGAAGATTTTATGAAAATGTACCATAGAAACTTGTATCAGGAATTAGAGTATTTACAATGTCTCCTGTCAACAATTTTTCTGATTAGCTGCAATATTATTGAATAACAAATATGTTCCTTCATATTGGAAGGTGTGGCATTTAACCTTTCACTGGACATACTGTTAAAATATGGACTGTTCCCTTTGGAAACAGATTGAGGTTGAGGTAAGTACCTGGTATATTCTTGCAGGAATGAAAGAAGGCCTACATGTACCATTTAACAGTGTGTGTGAGCATCATATCATTGCGATCTCAGTTTCAGAGACATTGGAGGAATGCTTAAGAGTCTCCAGTGTGCCGAATGTGGGGGCTGAGAAAAACGCCATTTGTAGTATTGAGGTTGGGAGATTAAAGCAGCCTTTGCTTATCAGAGTACACATGGGAACATTTCTCTTTTTTTTTTTGTTAAAAAAGTAAACATTTTAAGTCACAAATACATTAACCATTGACATACATGAAATTCATACTATATGAGCAGGAAAGGGGCACATTACCAGTATTCATCCCTCACTTTGTGTTCAGTAAGAGAGAAAATGTCTCTGTAATGTCCGCATATCTCCTGTCTCTCTGAGTAATTCCCCCTCCATTAGGAGGGCCTGCTCTTCGTTCTGCATTCTTTGATCCAAATGGAACTGGAGTCTTTGCATTTCCATACCAGCTTGGTAAGCGGCTTGTCATCAGTGCTTGAACTGGGTTTGTCTAAACCCCTTCAGATTCCATGTAGATTAAAATGCTACCTGGAAAGGTCACTGAAAAACAGTCAGTTGAGATGGTGGGGCTTGCATTTTTGTGCTTCCGCACTCTTTGTTCTCTTGGATCTTGGCTGATGCAGTCGCGTTGGCGGTCGGGGCTTAGTGCACCTGTGTCTCAAAGGCTCTTGCCGGTAGCTGCTAATGGTAGCGCTGGCATGGCTGCCTTCCTGCTTTGAGAGTTCGAACGTGCCCTATGATGGCCACAGCACAGCTCATATATATGAAACCCCTGAATTGATTGTGGTTGAATTCCATTTTTTTAAAAAGTTATGTTCAGCCTCTCTGTCGAGGTCTGTCAGATTGACATAAACCCAACCAACCACACATATCATACCACTGCACATAAAAATATCTAAGATACCACAACATATCATGGGTAGACGGCAGGAGGAATGCCAAGAACTGTGGTCAAGGCCCACTTCGGAAACATTTAAAAATGACATAAGCAGCAATGCCATTCATTTCTAAGTGAGCAGTGATGGAAGCTTGTCGATAGCTGGCAAGACACTTGTCAATAGCCGGTAATGCTGTGATACAAACTCCTGGACATCCTTCCTGTGAACTGAGTGTGAACTTACAGTTGAGGCAATGCAGACAAGGCTGCAGCACTGGACAGACGGTAATAGCAATGGCCTTCGAACACTTCCATTTTCCGTCCTCTGAGGCTAAAAATTCAATTACACTTTAGTACAGTGGTCGAAAAATGCACCTTATGAATGCATAATAACCTTGGCAGGATGGATAAATTTACAATGTGTTCACACGCAAGAGTAGAAGTGCTTCTGCTGATAGCTGATATTTAATCATTAGTCGTGGTTAGGATCTACCATATTCATATTTTAGCACATTCAGCTTTATTAAGTATTTATAAATACAAATGCCCAGATAATGGGCCCCATTTTCATCATGCTGCTTTATGTTAATGTGGGGGAAAACATGCTTTTTGCTGTTTTATTCTTATTAAACAGAGTCTTAAGCACTAAGAAATGCCACAAGGTGACTATTTATTTGCATTGCAGAGACTGTTGACTTGTATAGCTTGCATTTATTTTACATAAAGTATTTTTTTTATGTACGATATTAACTGAAGACTTTCTGGTAATTTCTTCAAAGGTCCCACAGCAGTGCTCGGCCAATGAATCAGTCTGCAGTTTTTTTTTTTTTAATTCAGCTCTTTAATCACTACAGCACGATGACACTAATTCACACAATCTTTCAGTTTCCTGTTTGACCACTCTTTGTTTTGGCTTCTGTCATCATCAGCGGAAAACATTATGTTCAGGCATTCTTAAGAGTGATACTGTAGGTGCATGTGAATGGGAGTATCAATTCTTCGGATAAAGACCAGGCTACATTTTAATTTTGTGGAATAACTCTTGTACATACCTCCAATGATCGGATTAGTATGAAGGTACAAGAAACATACATTGGTTTACATGTGAATATGTATGAGTAATAAAAAGCACCATTATTTTCTGTAGTCAGTGTTCTGATTCCAGAGCATTCCCTCATACTCCGCCTTCAATCAGCTGTGATTATTGGTGATCATTAGTATTTCCAAACACGATGGAGCGGAGAAAATTGTATCTTTCTGTTTCTCTCTGCCAGTAACGGCACAATTAGGGGGTGTTCGCAGCAGAACAGAGGCAGCCCCTGAGAGAGAGTGGTATCGCATTGATTTGGGCCATGTATTTGTTTAACTAATGTAATCCCCAGACTCAATGTGTTTGTCTAGTGCCCGCTCATTCAGAACAGCAATGCATCACGGCCAGGGCCTATAAAAGCCTGGGCCCAATTCATCATTACCCATAGGTTCTATTATTATTATTGATAGCTCTCGCCTTTAGCTTGTCTATTTATTAGCAGATTTGTGACAGATGACAGCGACCCGGCAGTGCGCTGGATGGCATTTTATTCGGCAGCTATGCCAGGAGCGTTCCGGCGTCTCTGCCACAGCATATTTATTGATCTCCATACTCCCAATAAGCTGATGCGTGTCACATTTGACAACATTATGTGGGGAGGTCAGCATGATGTGGATAATGAAACTGTTTAAAAGATGGATGCTGTTTTCTACAACATTAACCTTGCAAATAGCTGTCAGAAGCATGTTTTCTCGCATGGGTGATGCCCAAGCACACCCGCGCCTCCCCCTGCCAGCCCCCCCCCAAACCCAACCCAGCGCTCACTGCCCACCTCCACCCGCTCCAACTTTGTCATTGTTGACATTAACATTAAACAAAAAGCCCAAACCATTAAACTCTAGTATTTATATACTGTACTAAATACGAGCTCCGTGGCAGCAGTCAAAATGAAAATCTTATTAACATCACTCGGTGCTTGTGGCAAAATCCGGAGTGATTTTGAAAATTGTCTGGGCTGTCTGAAGTGTTTGACGGATTAGCCAAAGATGGTGTTTAAAAAAAAAAAAAAAAGCACAAGCTTGTGTGAAACAATGGAGTAACTGCCAAAAGCATAGCCCTTAAGTGTAAAGCTAGGAAAGGGAATAACCTTGCATGACTTTATCCTCATATGTCTCCCTGAACAGAACTGGCAAAGAGGAGTAAGGGACTCAGAACCAATAACAACACATTGGTGCGAATATTTACACCACCTTACACAAAATGACGACCACAATAATGATGATAGCAATAACAATAACAATAATGTGAGGACTTGTTTCATTGATTTGTCGAGTTGCACAATAACATTTTCGAGAGTAATGCACTATAATGTTAGAATTGGGTCTTTGAAGTGTTTCTGTAGCTTTTCTGCCACATCATTTTGTGATTATCTCCTGCAAAATGGTCTGTATACTCTGTTTCTGAAAATGGACTCAAAGCCAGGTTAGCCATCTCTAATCTGGCCTTATTGATATGATGCCTGGGGACTAATGCAGCACCATTTCAATTAAAGGGGAAAACAGCACTATGACGACAGCACTGGGAAAATAATTCAGCCAACCAAGCAATACGTCCAACACATACATAAATAAACAAACAAACAAACAAACAAATAAATAAATAACTGAAAATGGTAATGTTTTTTGAAAAGTGAAAAGTGAAGGGTGCTGTGGTGCTTCACGTAATGATGGCTTGATTTGAAAGTCAAAAATGTAAGTCTGCAGCACACACATTTATTATGTGTATAGATTTCATTAGGTCTAATCCATGCCTCTGAGAAACACACACGCATGCACACTCACACGCACACACACACACACACACACGCATACACGCATACATGCACACACACACAAACACACACGCACGCGCACACACACACACACACACACACACAAACATACACGCACACACAAATATGTTCCACCACTTGTTTCACTTGTTTTGTGCCCATATGAACACAAGTGCAAATTGGGACAGGTTGTGCAGGTAAAATATCCAAACAATAATTAGAACTGAGACCCATGCAAATTCCTGCTGAGGCCTAGACAAATGCTGTACAGCATGCATTTACTCCACAGTTAATGCACAGTGTCCTTATTGTTGTTGCTAGAGCAGTAATTAAGGGCTTTGGTCAATAGGAGGGGATAGATGGCAAGGACTGGTTGAGCTTATCGGGCCCTGGAGAGACCAGTGGAGTGAGAGGCAGAGACAAAAGCTATCCATCCATACAATACCCACTGCAACAGAGCTCTCAGTCAGTGATTTATTTATACTGCACACTTCAATTATTCATAATATTATACCTGTGTGCATGTGATAGCCTTCCTGAATCACACAATCACCTGTGTGTTTGCATGTGTGCACATACTTGCATGCTCAACAGACACACATGCATGTAAGCTCCTGTCTGTCTGTTTGGATAGATTGGAGATAAACTCAACTCTGATCCATTGGATGTCTTGTTTCAACTGTGGTGCTAATGCATTTCCAAAAAAACAATCAAGCTTTAATGTCAAAAGTGTTTCTTCTTGATGGATAATGTCTATGTTATGTGCATATGTAATTTCTCTACACTAACTGCAGTCTAAACAGTCTAATTGCAATGCCGATAGTTTCTGTTTTTGTTCTGAGGGATGACAGCTAACAGTGAGGTGATCAACTTGTAAAAAATTGGTGTCATAGTCTTCCAGCAAAACCCTAAGAGTGACAAACCCTGTTCCACAGAGGGTGCAGGTCATACTGGCCTCATGTAATGGTGTAACACTCTGTTAAGTGACTTAATGTACAATGTATTTTCATCTGTGTATTTACAACCAGTATTACCATTCTGTTTTGTAGCTGAGTGGTAGCTGAGTTCATCCACAACTCCAGCCGCTAGTCCTTCCCATGTAATTGCATTTGGCCATGGTGTGTCTCTTACATGAATGACATGGGGGTAGATGACATGAGGGTAACCTGTAGGTAACCTGACGGTGTTGGTTTTAACCAGGAAGAAGACATCTTTACAAATGGCAGCCTTTTGCTAATCACCTCAGCTGAAGTGCATGAAATAGGCAGAAATAAATGTTTGAGTGAAGAGGTTGAGGCAGAGTCATTTGAAGCTGTCTCTGTCGTGTGTGAATAAAGCCATGAAAGGGGGCTCCAACAACGGGCGCCAAGTGAGCCTGCCTGAGCTCTGTAAATGTCGCCTCTCTCCCCCTCCTTTCCCCTGACTGATCACTAATGTACCCAGCTCAATAGCCTTGGCTGAAGAGCGAGGGACTGGTGCAGCCGAGTACAAAGAGATTGAAGGTGCGCACTTTCTATTCAATAATTGGCAAAGAAGCTTCATTTCACTGACTGATTTCCTGTCTTTTTACAGCTTTTAACAAGTGTGATGCTTTTAATAGAGGTTTGAGTACAGGCTATTCTCTGAATCCCCCCCCCCTTCTCCACACCTCCACCCCACCATCCCTCCAATTCGATTCTCCTACTCTTACCTTGCCCTTATTTTTTAAAGCAGCATTAACCATATTTTCCTTTTTTCTTTTTCTTTTATTAATATCTCAAAACTCCTACCTTTAATCATTTCTGGAACAGGCTCCAAACAAGCAGTCCATTTCCTATGTTCAATTACTCCCTGAGCAACATCAAAAAAGAGCGAAGAGAGAGAAGGAAAAATGAGGGGCATCTTTATCCAAAAAAATCCTCTGAATGCTTCTGGGTGCCTTTCAATGAAAAGTAGTTATCTTCGAGACAGCTTTGACTATCACAAAATGTTTGCTGTCTTTTATCCGGTCTGAGCTCTCTGGCACAGATATATCATAGACAGGGACTGTGAATAAAGGGCTGTGAAATGGGACTGCAAATTACTACATTTTCACAGAATGCTGCTTTTATTACCAAGGAAAATATATCAAAAGCTACTTTACTTAGAGAGGAAAAAATGTATTTTATTAATACATTTCTTTCCTTATAACTACTCTTAACCTTTGGATACAGTGCATTTTGGATGAATGCATCTGTCAAAGAATAGTGTCACTGAAATGAAAGATCTCATTTTTATTTACAGTTGTACTCTGATGGCCTTGCCAACATAAGCCAGCCTCTGGATGCAGTTTTCCAGCTTCTTTTCAAGCATCGGGCCCAAAAATTACAAAGAAACTTATAGTAAATCAGCAAATGGTTTAGTACTGCATGTATGTTTTATTCTGGTTATGGTGGTATGGGTTTTATTTCCAGAAGATTAGCTGTACAAAAGTATGCATACATGATTAAAATGTATCATTGCACAAACTGCATGTGTACAGAATGACAGCCAATTCATCATTGTAGCTAGATATATGATTTGAGATCATTAAAATATTGCAAGGATGATTTTTATCGATGTATGATAAGATGTTATATTTTTTACAACGTTTTAATGATCTCAGAATTGTAGACCACATTTTAGACCACAATTTTTTCTTGAACTTTTAAGATTGATGAGGAATTTATTATGCACAGGGATCAAAACCACTATTTTCACAGTACTGTTCTTATGGCTGAGACGAAGTAGAGCCATTTCATTAATAAATGATACACAGTCACCCTGTGGCACTATTGCCATTGACCAAATGCCTGTAACTCCTGTTTCTGCACTTTTTTTTGTGATTGGTATAGGTGAAATTGTGATTTGCACAAACTCTTTCAACACCCTCCTGGCTGTTCTCAGTTTCTAAATATCATGGAACCTCCCCTGCAAATATTGCGTAAGTTGCAGAACCAATGTCACTGGATGATAATGCTACATGGTGATGGTATCCCTGTACTCGTGATGCCATTATGGTAGAGGCTATATTTGGAAGTTGACATAGAAGCATGGTTTCCCAATGAGATCTTTACCTTACTTTACATTGTAGTTAAAAAGGAAAGACCCCCTTGACTGAGCTCTGTTTTGGTAAAAAACAAACGGTTTAGCAAAAAAAATTAAATATGGCGTAATAGCTAGTTTCCATACACTTGTTTTTTCCTGCCTTAAACACCTATCGGTACATTATATCTGAACGTTTTAAAATCAAGACATCATGGCTGTAGAGGGATTAGAACTGCTTGACAGCTATTTTAATTGACAGCAAAATTACCACTGACAATACTATGCATGTGTTGCCTGCTCTCAGTTTTATATGGCCTCTTATTACCCAGATTGCTTGAGGGAATTATCAATATCTTTTCCACGGCAAGACAGTAAAACACACAGCAGCATTAGGGAGGTCAGGCCCAGGGATGTTACTGCATGCGGTCATGTTGCATGGTTTCTTCGGAAATGGCTGTTATAATTGTGTGTATTTACAGCTGCCAGTGGTTACAATACTGATGGCAAGCTGTCAGGAGTAAATTGGAATTATTATGATTTATGTCCATCTCATTATGTTTAGCAGAGTTCTGCTGAAATGCCTTCTTCTGTGTTTATGCAACAAAAGCCCTCTAACGATTTATATGATTACTGCAAACTATGCTGCCAGGTTTGGACTGTGCTTGTGGTTTTTTCCATGTCATAATTATTAGTGGAAGGGTAGGACCTGTCCATTAGCCTCAAGTATTATCTAATGTTGGCTGAGGTTTCCAGTTTCAGAAGTAAATTCTCGTTGTGTAAAATATCAAACATAATGTTGTAACAGATATCATACGTCCAGTGTCTTATGGATGGATAAATGAGGAATAAATGACCTGAATTAGCACAAATCATAGTACACTTTTAAGCAATAATACAATAATACTTTATGACATAAAATCTAAATTAAAGCATTTTAAGGTTTTGACTTTTTTCTTAAACATAGTAACTATTATGTTATTGCATATTCAATAATAATTAATGATAAGTAATTAGTGAATCAAGCATTCAAACTGGCCTTTTCAGTTAATTTAATAAAGTTTCATCCATTATTCTAGGAAGAAAGGTGTTTCGTGAAGTACTGTATTGTAGAGTTGAAGGTGCATTAAAGGAGTAATATGGTTGATGTTGTTTGTATGAATAAATGCAAACCTAAATTATAAGTATGATTGGCTTAGCCTCATGGATAAGGGGTAATGTGATTAAATTAGTTTCGTTGGTCTCTAGCAGTCACTCCTGGTTGAGGGAGGAGCTTGTCAATGCAAGAACAAAGCTGACTTCATCATCCTATGAAGACACAGTCAGCTTGCAATAGGGGGTGTACCTACAGTGTGGGAGGCAGTGAGGGCTGGTCACATGACTCACATGTCCCAGCATCCTTCACCTGAGTAGGCAGGAGCAGGCTGCTATGGTGAACTAAACAGTTGTGTTGAGTTTTGGCTGGGAAAAAGGGACACAAATGTTTTTTTAAAAATTAGATTAATTTACAAAAAAAAAAAAAATGTATGTTAAGGTCTGTGTTATCTTCATTGATGTATTATTACTTAATTCACACTCTACTGTCTAGGGGTTTGGAATATTATCAGAAGGTTCATGGACATAGTTTACTGTACAGCACTTGCCGTTGTAATCATTATCAGATTCTGTTTTATCAATGTCACTGTGATCATATACAGAGGTTGTGCCTTTGCTTAGGAGTACTTCATACTGGAGTTACCATTGGCCTCTGTCTTTGCAAAACAACATTGACAGTCACGAGTGGCAAAGAGAAGGTTAGAGAGGCTTGACAGACAGTCCTCACTGCCTGCAGAAAAAGCACCTGACCCGCTAAGAAGCATGGCACATTGAGACTAGCACTGAAATCTGGCCTCCCTAAGGACCGGGGGTTTGGTAGAATGTGGAGTCTGGTCAGGGCCCTACCCCGATGCTCCGCCCTCTAAACAGCTTACATCAGGAATGATGAAATAGGTGATTGAGTCTCGGCCATACCACTACCAGCTATGGCTGATGATCCACACTGGAAAGGCAACAGTTGGCTCAACCTTCCAGCGGGGTCAGAACAACTGAAAATAAATCTTATCACACTATAGTATTCCCTCCTGGCTGGCTTGTGCCTGCAAATGTGAAGCCAGTGAATGTTGAGTTTGAGTTCTTTATTCATCCTAAACAACATGTGATTGTACTTCCAAAGAAACTCACAAGTATTGATAGAAAGTATCCACATTGTAGTCTACACTGACTGCTGGAGATCGTCTCTTTTTCCTGAATGAAAGATGATCACATGACTGTCTTATCTCTATGTTATTATCCCTGGTTTACAGCAGGACAGGTCATGGAACATTTTACTGCCAAACTGATGTACCAGTTGCCCTCTCCCTGTGTCAAAGTGAACCAGAAAAACACATTAAGTAAGAACACACAGGTTTTTATGTGTGAGTGCGTATAACAGGAATGATTGAATACATAGGCTTAATACAGGTGGACTGAGACAGTAAAGCTCCACTATTCTCCTTGTCTAGTGTATGTTTATCATTATTATGGAGGCATGATAGACTGAGTGGCAAAGGGAATGTATTTTTAGTGAGATCAAAGGTAGCGTGTAGAAGCATTGCTACCCTTGCTTGAAAAAAATACACCCACAGTCATTGAATGAGCATCATTTAGGAAACATAACACTTTGCTAGAAAATTAAATGTTATTGAATGTTGAATGTCCACAAGTTTTCAGTGTATTTATTTATAGTTGAGTTGACATTCAGGCTACTCTCCTAACTTTGAATGTTAGTAACAAACTAAAAAAAATAACTAAACCCTTTTCTCAAAATCATATTATCAATTTTCTTAGAAAATGGAAAAAAAAAAAAGTTGGAGGCCACGGATCACCCAACCTTTAAACTACACAAACTGGAGAATGGCTGTGCTTGAAGCACTCTCATGGGCTTTCAGTAAAAGTGGTCCTACAGTTGTATCTTGACAGAACATATTTTTCATTCATTTTTTGTCTTTTTGACCACATCTTTTAACTGCATATACATCTGCTGAACAGCTGACCAACTAGCCTTTTTTGGCATACCTGGTACTGGCTATGCAGAAACAGTGCAATGAAAGTTCCAGGTAGACACTTTCTATTTGTAAACCTTTTAAATAGCCATCAATTACATATTTATCAACCACACAAATATGACTAATCTGGGAAAAAAACCTGGTGGTACTGCAAACTCTGGTTACAAACACCTCTTTGAGGAAAACAGCTTTTGGTCCTCAGAATATCAACCCTGGATACTAATTGAATGGCACATCAGCAAGAGCCGCAAAGAGTATTGTTAAACAAAACATATGATTCTAATATTCTAATATTATCAGTCAAGTTATTGTACCAAGCCAATGACTGCTGAATGATTAAAACACAATTCAGATCTGTCACTTTATTAACTTACTGTTTATTGACAATACTAGAAGTGCCACATTAAAATGGTTATACAGTGTTCATTTTACTTGTATCCATTCTGTGTTCATTTCTGTGATGTATTTCTATGTTTCTGATTTGCAGAGCGTATGTAATTAAATCTCACTTTATTCCAATATAGCATGTGATACACTGATAGCCCTTGGTAAAACTTATTTAAGATAATATTGACTAAGGGAAATTAGGCTTAATATTCGAACAGGTCATAACAGGGTGCGGGAGCATGCGTGGGAGATGGCACGCTTCCCCCACCAATATCCTGTTTGATATTGCTCTGACTTGACAGCCCCCTTCCCCCGCATTGATCTGCTTGCCTGGTTTACCCACTGTTCCTGATCCCAAGTTAATTCCATCAGGGATCAGCTTACCTTGTTACCATGTAGCGGTGTGTCCTATTCCAACCTCCATCAGGTTTTCCCCACCCTCTCCCGCCAACAGCAGTGATACTTCCCACAAAAGCCCCTTTGTCCCATGGTTCGGCCCCTGGAGAAAGAGACCGGGAGTCCTCTGCCCCCTTCTCTCCGCCACGCTCCAAACATCACTCATATTTTCAAAGGCTGAGAAAAAAATTGTTGATGGATATCTTGAATTTTCCTATTGGGTCTTTGATGTGGGCCTGTGGTTGACGAGCGGGCCATGATGGCAGGGTTTTGTTGATTGACCTGGAAGAGGAGGTTCCCTTATTATACACACATCTCACTCCTCTGTATCCAAAGACATAAAGAAGAACTGGGCATCACAGTCTAAACTATAGGAATTTGTTTGCATTTTCTAGAATTGAATTGGTATTTGTAATTCTGGATTTGGAAAATATTATGGTGATATTGAAGGTATCTATAGTTTACATGCTCTGCATATATCTGTAATTAATTTCATACACAGCCTGTATTTTGTCTGGCCTCTGTTAGCCTGGTGAAAGTTCAAAGTCAGGAACCCGCCCAAATCTTGGAGGGAAATAATATTCTAACCACTTCAGCTGAAGTGAATGCAGGCCAAAAGGTGAAGGCTACAGCACTATGTGTGAGTCAAACCAAACAATAGCACCACTGACCAATGCCTGAGCTCCCACATCCCTGGCTGGTGATTCTGCCTGGGCAACGTGAGCAGATGGTAAAGCGAGAGCTGTATTTGGATCTCACATGATGTTACTCTCTGGAGCCAGAGACTAATTCCAAAGCTGATTTAAGCAAGAATCACACACATTACTGTGGGATATGGATGTCAACATCTTAGTGAAAGCTAGGCTATCATTGCACCCTTCTCTCGTATCAAATATACTCTCAAGAGCAATCTCACCACAGTTGCATTGACTAATGCTTGCCTCACTCCATTGCATACAACTAACAATGTAACATCCAATTAAAATGAAAGAATACCATATTCAATTTCCATATAGATTAAAGTGAAAAAGATACAATATGAGCATCCCAACTAAGCACAATCAACCTGGTTCATCTCAAAGCTTTATTGCTGATCAAAAGTGCTTGGGCTCAAGCTGCTTAAATAATTTACCAACAGGACACCAAATAGACACACATTCAAGCCATTCAAAGCATCAAATAAGGGTAAAGAGATTCATCAGTGTTCTCTCACTGCTCTCCTTTCAGCTTCAGGCCTCTTTCTGCTCTTCCTCATAACCACAAAGGAAACCCAAGAGGCACTTGTACCTGCCATCCTCTGAATATGAGCTCAGGGGTGCGTGGTCCAGTTTAGTCAGCGAGTTGTGCTTAGCAACCCAAATAATTTCCCCCAAAGTGCTTTCTTCTTTTCAGACAGTATGCATGGACTAAATTGATGTTTTTTTGCTGTAAGGAAGAAAACAGCACTTGGATTAAATATTTAGCACACAGACAAACAGAAATGCACACATGCATGCATGCAAATGTACATGTATGCACATAGGTGCTCACTTATACACAAATACACAGTGAGGTTCAAAAGGGCAGCGCACAAAATGCCACTTGATAAGACCTCCATTATACCATGTTTCTTAGCTGTAGGGAATATTTATATTAATAATTTGTTAATTAATAATTCAATAATTCCATGAGGAGGGAGTAAACAAATTTGCATGTTAACATTAATACTGTTCCTTTCCATCTAACAGAGTGCAGTGACTGAACCACTGAAAAGGCAATGGCAATATGTCCACAAAACCAGAGTGCCATTTGAAATGTGAAGACAGGAGACTCATATTTAACAGTATACTGAGAGCTCTTAAAAGGCCCCAGACTGTGAACAGAAAGGGCTGTTCTCACAATATGGACACTGCGGAACGTGCTTTCTGAGTTTTTTGCGCTGTTGTAAAGTGTGTTAAGCCTCAGAAAGTGTAGCCTTACCTTTCAAACTCATAACAAAGAGTCTGGCCAGTTTCCCACTCTAATCTGGTATCACCCAGAGAACGTGTTTGGTAATAAAACAGTAGTCAGTTATTTCCTCTGATTAATAATGAGTCTCTGTGATTGATCTTTGATATGACATACTGTCAATAAAATCATACGGCACCAACCAAATTGAAAGTACCCTAAAACATTTTATTTTTAAATGAATTCATTTTACATTTGAAATACTTCGTTTTTGCTAGAGAAGAATACAATTGATATGACTTCCCAACTGTATTCCAGACGTCACCCAGATTCATTTTTATATTCTTACTGACACGCTTCAATAAGAAATCTTCAATAATTATAGCAAGATCAAGTATTGACTGCTTTTGAGACACACATTTCCTGTTCAAAATGCACACTGAGATTCAAAGGCAAATTGCAGCGAGCTCTTGAATTTAAGAGTGGCCCTGGGGCCTTATTGGGGTTCAGAGTATGGCTGATACAGCTATAAAACTTTCCTGATGACAAATCTCTAATCAAACATTCACAAGAAAAGGCTCAAGCAAAGCATAATTTTGTTTCAGGTAGAGAGTGGCCATTTGAAGAGATCACATCGGGATACAAAAGGCCTTGTTTCTCTGAGCTAGCTTAAGGCTCTGATATTGTAATGGGAGTAACTTCATTTGAGTCAATCCAAGGTCTGGCAAATGGAGCCGCGAGCTGTTAATGCAGGCTCTTAAGAGTGGCTACTGTGAAAAACATCAAGGAAATAAAACACAAACATATAAAAGACTAGCATTCTGGGAAGATATATGAACATATATTCTCACAACCCCAGCGAGGTGTTTCTGAGGTAACATTTACAAGCACGGACAATAACTCCTACTAGACTGCATCACCAGCCCACTAAAGTGGCATTTGCAACACATTTCGAGAAACATTGCCTGTACATCTGAGATTGTGAGATTTAATCATCCCGATTAGCACATTAAAGTGGTAGATGATTGAGTGGGTTAATTGGTAGTTAATGGCTACTAGTCATGAACTACCAGTTAATGACTAGTACCAATTAATTACTAAAGTGTTTGCAGGTACTGAATAGACATTTAAAACAAGAGGAAAACATGAATGACATTAATTACTGTCACAAATCTTCATTATGATAATAGAGGTGGTGAGGATCAAAGGCCTCTCCAGGGCTGGACTCCAGCATTAAAAATATGTGATTCAAACATCCCCTGTGTCGAGTCTTTAAATGATGTCATCATTTTAGAGAGTGTATAAAATAAATGTCACACTCTTATTAAACATAATTAATA